>CM046386.1:3336052-3361052 GCA_025413485.1 Ficus microcarpa
GGGAATAGGGCCATGAATTCCATACCCCACACGTCAAACATTTCCACCTCCAAGATGTTTGTCAATGGCAACTCATGCCACCTTGAAATGTTTACTGCATTTCAATAACAAACACACATCTTCACAAACACATAACAATTACGAAATAAAGTGGGCCAATACCTGATTGAAGTACCTTGGTGGCAGTCCTTGTTGCACCAAAATATCCACCATAAGGAGATGGATGGCAGTGATGGAGAATATTTAGGACTTCCTCCTTTGTGACACATCGTTGAATCACTTGGTCCGAACACTTCTTAAACAAGAACGGATCATCCCACATGTAGCTTTTAACATCATGAAGAAATTTCTTCCTTTAGTGGTGTGAGATATCCGAGGGCAATACTTTACATGCAAGATAGTTCACAAGATCGACAAACCAAGGCAATTGAACTTCTACATTCAAAAGGTGTTCATTTGTTAATACCTCTTGAATACATAGGCAACCTTCCATTTCTGCCAACTCGAATCTTGAAAGATGATCCACCAAGACATTTTCACTTCCTTTCTTGTCTCGAATCTCCAAATCAAATTCTTGGAGCAGGAGGATCCATCGAATCAATCGAGGCTGAGCTTCTTTTTTTGCAAACAAGTATCAAATAACCGCATGATGCCAATGATGTAAGAACGAAACTTATCATAAGCAAACATCATCGCCAACATCTCCTTTTTGGCAATAGTGTTATTCAATTGTGCATCATTGAGTGTCCAACTTGGGTAGTATATGGCCCGAAAAATCTTGTCTCTCATTTGCCCAAGACCAACTCCAATTTTGTAGTCTCTCACATCACACATGATCTCAAATGGCTCGTTGCAATCAAGAACCCCCATAATAGGAGCCGAAGTCAATTTCTCCTTGATAATGTTGAAGCCCTTCAAGCAAACATCATCAAATACGAAGTGAACATCCTATTCAAGAAAATTGCATAATAGCTTGACAATGTTTGAAAAGTCCTTGATAAATATCTGGTAGAACCTGGCGCGGCCTAAATGTTGGGATCTATATGTGCCCTAAGGATAGAAAATCAATATTAGGGATTTTCAGTAAATATGACATTTTGATATTAATAAGAGGAAGTTATTCATGTTTAATAAGTTGTGTCCTATTTACTTTCATTTGTTGATTGTATGATTATTTTGAGCAAATATAAAATACTTCTAGGCTGTTGGTAATATATCGAATTACCATATGTATACAGAGTATGCATAGAAAACGTGGTAATTTGATAACAGTCTAAATAAATAGTCCGCAATCAACGGGATAAGATTTGGGGATTTTATTCATGATAAGATTGTAAAGGTTGTCTACTTCCTTGGAGGGATGGTTTGTCTTGACCACCGGATAAGTTCCGAGTAGAAACTTTAATGTATACCAGTATTGAGGTATGACATTGGACTGAACCTAAAGTGTTAATTGATTCGGTTTAATAATTCCGTTTATAAGAATCAATGATGCTTTGATTATCATCCTGCATTAATCTTAATCCTAAAATGATTACTTGAGTTCGTATCCATGACTTATGTACTTTAATGCACTAAAGGTGAGACACTGTTAATTCATAGTCAACATACTTGTGTTTTGGGTCCATGACTTATGGATGGAGAAATCAAGATTCATAGATACAGAATCCATAGCTATCTTAACGATAGTAAATGTTATCTACTTAAAGGTATTATTCGGGGATTGAAAGATATTATAACAAGATCTTGGCCATCGGTTTACTTTGTGTTCTCTGGTGGTTTACCAATTGTATGGTTTTACAAATTGGTGGTTTTTTCAATAGAGAATAATTGAACTTTAAGTTAAAATGATCGAAAAGGTAAAACGGAAAAAGTCCTCAATTTAATCATGGATAACATATGAGAATTAAGCAAGCGATGAATAAATCATGGAAGAAGCACTACGTGAGAGAGCTTTCGTAATACGATCTGTAAACAGGAGTTCAGCTTCAAACTTTTAGTGGAATAGTTTTGAAGTTGATAATTCATGGATAATTAATCTGGGATTAATTTTTCACAATTATAGGAGCCTTTTTACATATTTCCATCAGGTGCCTCTATTAGCTCATATAGTTCCATCAAGCATCTCGGGATTTGTTCCTAATGAGATCAGTAAATTGTAAATGGAATTTAGAAATGTCTATTAAGACATGGTACTCTCTAACATGCAATCCAGAAAGGATTGGATATGTAAAATTTGTAGACAAATGATTTGTCAACATGTGATTGGTTAATTTGAATTTTGAAAATAAGATTGTGTTTGAATTTTGGAAAACAAAATTTTTCTCTCCTAATTAAAAGAGGTGTACGTTTTTTAATTGTGTGGAGGGAAGAAAATTTTGTTTCAAAATTGTTTAAATATATTCCTAACATTAAATTATTAATTGGTTTAAATAATGGAGATTATTTCATGGATTTTTCTTTCCTAATTAAAGAGGTGCACGATTTTTGTGAGGAAAGAAAATTTGAAATATTTCATTGATTTAAATTAATTAATATGGATAATGTTTATGGAAAATATTTATTCAAATATGTGAATCTTATTTAAATTCAAAAAGGTTTAAAAGAAGTTTGAATCTAGATATCACTAGGATCTTTTGACTAGTCTAGATTCTTTATTTAAAATTTGAACCACCAATCATGATTTATCTCTTAGTGTGGCCGAATTTTTGAGGTGTGATTTCCTCTTGAAAAATTGTTTTTAGGTTCAATGAATCTAACTCTAAAGTTGTATGATCTTTTGGTTCAAAATTTATCTAGAAAAATAATTATTAATAAAGGCTTGGAATACTAGCTCTAAGGATTGGAATACTATATAAAGGCTAGGAGTGCTTGAAAAACTATGATTTGATTTTATTATTTGGGAAAAACATTTTTTAAAAAAAGGGAAAAACAAATTTTTGTTTCTTCCACATCAAGAAATTCGGCTATCTTGTGAGAGAGAAAAAGAAAGAAAATTCAATTGAATCAAAACTGTGAGGAAGGTTAAACCGAGTGATAATTTTTCATAGGAGGTTAACCGGTTCCTGTTTTGTAGTTTTGAAGAAAGAAGTTGGATCAAATTCTCAACGAGGATCATCGGAATTGAGAAGGAGGGATCTAGACTTCGGAAAGTATTACCGGTCGCTTGGATTCATAGAACGTGTGCCCACACACACTCTGAGACGTGGAACTCGAGAATAGTAGAGAAGACATGTTGGTCAAACGCTCTAGCAATTCCGAAATCCAAGAAATAAGGTACGCTTGGTCATGAATTTAATTTATTGTTATATGCATTATGAGCTTCTTTTCCGGAAACGGCATAAAATTTTAAAACTTTCGCTGCGCCGTAACTCCGATACCAGATCCAATTTTTCCAACACTAAAAAGCTTCGTATCCCCTTGACATTAGCTGCTGGTGAAAGCTTCTCAATTGAAGAAACCTTTGCCAAATCCACTTCAATACCCTTGGATGAAACTCTACGATCCAATACAATGTCTTTTCGCACCATGAAGTGACACTTCTCCCAATTAAGCACTAAATTATTCTATTCACACCTCTCCAAGAAAAAAGAAAAATTGTGGAGACAATGATCAAAATAACAACCGAAAACCAAAAAATCATCCATGAAGACTTCCATAATTTCTTCCACCATATTAGAGAACATGACCATCATGCATATTTGAAATGTGGTGGGGGCATTGCATAGATGAAAGAGCATGTGCCAAAAAACGAAGGTACTATAAGGACAAGTAAACATGGTCTTCTCTTGGTCTTCCGGAGCTATGGCTATTTGAATGTACCCTGAATAGCCATCAAGGAATCAATAATAATCATACCCCCACCAACTAGTCTAACATTTGATCAATGAACGGGAAAAGGAAGTGGTCCGTCTGAGTAGCCTTTTTAATTTCTAGTAATCAATACAAACTCGCCACCTCATGACCGTGCGAGTAGGAATCAACTCGTTCTTTTCATTCTTCACCACCGTCATTCCACCTTTCTTCAGCACCATTTAAACGGGGCTCACCTAAGAACTATCCAAGATTGCATAGATGATTTTGGCATTTAACAACGTAAGGACCTCGCCACGCATAACTTTCTTTACAACCTGATTAAGTCTTCTTTGGTGTTCAATTGAGGGCTTGTAAGAGTCCTCCATCAAGATCTTATACAAACAAGTCGAGGGACTGATGCCCTTAATATCAGCTATTGTCCATCCTAAGGCAGACTTATACTTTCTCAACACACCCAACAACTTCTCTTCCTTAAGATTATACAAAGAAGCTAAAATACTGACAGCAAAGGTAGAATTGTCTCCCAAGAAAGCATATCTCAAGTGATTGGGTAAAGGCTTTAGAACCAGTCCATCTTGACAGCCATTAAAAGATGCCAACGAATCCAAAGAATTCCCCATATAAGCTACTAACCAAACATCTTCCACTCAACCACTAGAATCCGCATCAACGGGCAAGGCTTTAACAGTGCAAACACTATCAACAAACTCCTCACTAGCATCATTAAAAGTCTCTCAAAAATTCAAGGCAGGAAATGTGTCCTTCCTGGAAGATGAATTCACCAAGCAATGTGCCAACAAATCACAAGGCCAAAGATTATGAATAATCAACTTCACACAAGCCAAAACCATATCAATGTGATTGCAAGAATGCACCTCACCCAAAATCTTCATTGCATCATAGATGTTGAACTTAACGTCTTTTTCATTAACCCGAAGCATGAGGTTCCCACAATGTACATCAATTAGTGCTCTCCTAGTCTTCCTCCATATCAAGAACAGCAAAGTCCATCGGAAAGATGAACTTATCCACCTTGACCAAGACATCCTCAATGACACCCTAAGGATAGGTAAGAGAACGATCTGCCATTTGAATTGAAATCATGGTGTGCTTGACTTCACCAAGGCTCAACTTCCAAAAAATGGAAAATGGCATAGGTTTAATGCTAGCTCCAAGGTCACACAAGGCCTTCTCAAAAGTCGATTGACCAATGGTGCATGGAATAGTGAAATGACCTGGATCCTTCACCTTTTGTGGCAATTTCCTTTGGAGGATAACACTACACTCCTTCGTGAGTTTCACCATCTCAAAATCCTCCAAACGCTACTTCTTCGACATTACCTCCTTCATGAACTTCATGTAGTTGGGCATTTGCTGCAAAGCATCCACAAAACGGGATGTTGATATGTATCTTCTT
Source organism: Ficus microcarpa (assembly GCA_025413485.1). NCBI lineage: Eukaryota > Viridiplantae > Streptophyta > Magnoliopsida > Rosales > Moraceae > Ficus > Ficus microcarpa. The sequence continues at coordinate 3,341,286 of CM046386.1, forward strand.
GAAAATATCAAGGAACTTGGAGAATTGATCATCCAACTTCTTTTTTTGAAACCGTTGAGGAAACGGCAATGGAGGAGCAATGATCAGAGGATTATCTAGAAAAGATAATGGAGTTTGGCTTGACAATCTTCTATTGCTCCACTTTATCTTCATCTTCCTTGGCCTTAGCTTCCTGTGGCTTGGAAAGTTCAACTTCTTTTCCGCTCCTCAAAGTGATAGCTTGGCAATGGTTTTTAGGATTAGTCTCTATATTGCATGGAAACTTGCCGGATGATTGGCCTTTCATGGAGTTTGCAAGTCGTCCAATTTGCATTTCAAGAGACTTCATAGTTGCACCCATATTACTACAATGTGTCTCAATATTGTCAAGTCTTGCTTCATCATTGTTGAACCGCCCCCTAGTTTCCATAATAAAAGTGCTTAAGAGATCCTCCAAAGAAGGCTTCTTCTCCACAACATTTTGATTGAATTCAGGAGGAGGTTGCAAAACATTTCTAGTGTTGTCAAAAGAAAATTTCTCATGATTACAGGGGCTCGGATGATAGTGAGTAAGCAACTTGTTACCCCGATAGTTACAGTTCTAGTTGTTCACATATTGATATTGCTCTTGATCAACTCTTTCACCGGTGTATGGTGTATTAGCTACCATTGCTGATTTTTTACTTGATGATGCCTCCCTAGTAGTGAAAGCTGAAATTTGATTCACCAAACCCTAAACTTGAGCTTAAAGAGAGACTATAGGATCAACCTCATGAATACCTGTGGCCTTCTTCCCCTTTGAATGCTCATTAGCACAGTGATAATTGTTGGAGGCCATCTCTTCCAATAATTCTTGAGCTTCCTCAGCAGTTTCGGACAAGAGAGTACCACTTGTTGCCACATCAATAATGGTCTGAGAAAAATGACACACAAGAAACAAGAGAGAATTTCGTACAACGTAAAATCTATGTGAAAATCTTCTAAGGTCTTGGCTTCACTCTATTTTTCTCATATTCTTCCGATTTAGCAATTGTCAACTAGTTCATATCAATTCATTAGTTAAGGGCTCAAAATTAACCTCATGACCTCTCCTGAGCATCAAATGGGATCATATGCCTAAGTAAACAAATCGATATTCTTATCCAATTTGCATACCCACAAATTTATGAAGCAACCCTCAATTGACTATCCTAGTGCTTATGGCCTCCCGAACTCACAAACAACTAAGATTGTATTTCCCAAACTAATAAATGAATTAATCTCTCCCAAGTGTCAAATTCATAAATCAAATCAAACAATTCGTTTCCCAACAAATTAGAGGCATTAAGCATAAAGAAACACAACTGAATTGGAATTGAAACTTCATTGACAATTAGCTAAATATTCCAAACATAGTGCAAATAAAGTTACATTAAGCCCTAGAATAAGAGTCTGGCCAAACATAGGTAAATCCATAACCAAAATCATCAACAAATTTATAAATGTAAACATGTTCAAGAGAATATCACAAACACAAATTTCAAACAAAATAGAGTAAGAAAGAAGAAGAAACTAAGATTGAGATAATCCTCAAGACTTCAATCTTCAAGAATTCTTCAAGAAAAATCTTCCAAAGTTGTAGTCTCCAAGCTTCTCTCTCTAGAAAAGTGTGTTTCTCAATTTTCCTCTGGATGTGTGCCACTTTCTCTTTGTAACCTCCCTACTCAAGGCTCCCCTAAATGGATATATCAAAACCCTACCAAAACAAGCAAATATGGCCATACAATCTCATCCAAGGGCCAAAAATGGCCCTTGGACGTTGTTCAACAAAGGAAGGGCACGGTCGCGCACCTGAGAGGCATAGCTGCACAGGCTTGAGGTGCGTGGAGGCATGCAGGCGCGCCTTGGTTTCGACCTCACCTGGCCTCGCGGAGGGGAGAGGCAGGGGCACGCCCTGGCTTGGCGCGGCCATGCCCAGGTCTCTAGTCAGCTGCAAGGAGATCTTCAAATGGCCTCATTTTCTTCAATATTTTATGCCAAATTTCCTTTAAGTCCCATTTCTCAAGCCTTCCTACAAAATAGCACACAAATCCATCAAACACTTAAGCTTGAGGTTTACACAAATATTTAAGCTCAAAAGTGTTTATTTGTGAGTGAAATATTCACTCATCACCAGCATGCCGCCATCACTTGTGATTCATTTTGCTTTATTTACTAACTAAAGCGTATAACTCAATTTAGGACTTCCTTTTCATTTTCATATATTTTCTATTTTTTGTTTCAAAATTTTTCATTTTAATGTTTTGATGCTTAAAGCTAGAGTAATTAAATGTAGTGAGAAAAGGGGGGTAATAATTATATTATGAGAGAGAGAGAGAATAAATTTTGAGATATTGTAGTTCTGAAGAACTCTAGAATGATGGATGGTATAGGCTTGGAGGGTATGGAGAACAGTAGAAGCAAACCAATAATTGAGGATCATGAAATATGGCCATGAACTTTCCCTTTCACCATCCCAAATAAATATTGCACTCACCTAAGATCGATCTTAGCCCATTCCGCTACATGCAGCAACCGATAATGATTTAGGATCATGAAATTGAAACATCTTTTTGTAGCTTGCTATATATATATATATATATATATATATATATATATCCGAGCTTTCCTTGAAAAACGAATTGACATTTTTCCTGGTATTTGACTTTACCACGTGGCAAACTAATTTATCTCATGTAATACGGATGCGATTGTTTCTCAACATTGATATCTTGTCTTGGCCTTCGAAGTTTCTAGATTTGTTTATTGCTTTTTATTTGTTTCTTTGTGGCTTGTTTTGGAGGTCTTAACTTGTTTGACTTTATTATGTTCCCAAAAGATAGCTTCTTACATACGTTCTAAGAGGTGCACACTCGATAAAATTTATTAGTGAAAAAGTAAACCTTCAAAATAATGTTTTAACTCACAATCTTAGAATGTGGTGTTAGGAAATTTACCACATAACTTCGCTTAAAAGGTCAAAATAAAAACATATGTTCATTCAATGACTGCAATGATGACTATGATTTGCCGGTTGTATTCCATCCCACTGGGATAATGTTGCTTTAAAATGATAATTCCTTGGCGAAAATTCAGTCTTTTTTTTTTTTTAAGGTGGGGAGATTCAACGATACATCTCGTGATGTAAGTGAATGTAAAATTATTATTAAATTAAATCTATAATCATGACAATTCAAGCTTTACCGCAAAGACAATGTTACATACTCTATATTACTTTATAATTAAAAATGTTAGTGCATATAAATTGACATTGCAAAATATTTGGTATTAACAAATACACATGATGATCTCATGTCGGATTGGATACATTTAATTCTTTAAGAAATGAAGATTGTAACGTTAGACAGATTGAAAAGTTTATAACATAGGTAAGAAAATATTCTAAAAATTTTTTCATATCTGGAGGCGAAATGAAATGAAACAAGAAACTAAACAAGGAACATACAAGTTTTTTTTTTTTTTTAAGTAAAATAATAATAATTAATATTAATAGACAATTTTGTGGTAAATACTAAAACTACTAGTTTTGAGCGGAAAAGGGAGAAGCTTAAAACCCCCAACCTCAAAACCCAATTCATGAGTTACGAGAACCCTCGGTTTTGTCGTCAACCAAATACCATTTAAGCTCAAAGTATAAACCAATAATCCAAAACCAACGTCCACGGCAGCAAGTGCGGGCCAATTCCCATATTGTGTGGCCGTTAGGAATTCATTCGTAGGCCATACCCCAAATGGCAATTTTCTTTCTGCTCAACTTCACCATCTCAAAAAACACATTTCACGCTTCCCTATAAAAAGCCAACACCTCTCCCTTTCTCTCAGATGAGATCACACACACACACACACACACTAACACCAGTGCCATCACAACTTGTTCGACGTTGTAAAACAAAAATATTTGCAATACCAATATCCATGGCTTCTTCAGTCTCAACCGTCGGAGCTGTCAACACAGCAACGGTACGCTGTTTCAGTTTTTTCCCGCCCCTTTTTCTTCGTGCATCAAATTGTGTTAATCCTCGTTATTTTTCATCGAAGATATTCTCTTGGATTTTTGTTCTTATTTGTTGATGATCTTGAAAGTTTTCCTGTAATGGGGTCGTTCTTTAGTTTCCCGCAAGTTCACCTCATGATCTTTGCGAAATTTAAGACTGCTAAATGATTGAGATTTCATCTTAAAAGGTCAACCCCTGGATCGGGCCGCTTGTTTGCGTTCTTTGGACTCTGTACCATGTGAAATTTAAGATTTAGTGCTGTTATATGTTTGTGACATGGGACATAGGTTTCTTTTTACACTTTAACGGATTTTGCATATTTATTTTTTCAACAACGAACTTAAGAAGGAAGGAAGGAAAAAAAAAAAAAAAAAAAAAACCAGCAATTTTGTTACTTTTGTTCTCAATCTGTTTGATGATCACAGACCATTTTCTATTCTTTTCGTTCTGCAAGTGGGATGTTAAGAGTTCAGTGACTTTATTTGCAGGTCAGCATAAACGGTGTCGTTGCCAGGGCATCGTCGCATCTGAGCAAAGCCTTCTTGGGAAACTGCTTGAAGAGAGTGAATTCTAAGATCAGCCAGCAGAGGATTTCTGTTGGGAAATTGAAGGTGAAGGCTGAATATGATGAAGAGAAGCAGACTTCAAAGGACAGGTGGAGAGGGCTCGCCCACGACACATCGGATGATCAACAGGACATCACAAGAGGAAAGGGAATGGTGGACACTCTGTTTCAAGCTCCAATGGACGCTGGGACTCACTATGCTGTCTTGAGCTCCTATGACTACATCAGTGCTGGTCTTCGCCAGTAAGTGATTCGGACTTTGATGTTGAAATTTCCTATAAACACAAATCGTCAGTGAACAATGATATGACTGATGTACTTTGAATTTACTCATGTCATGACTCCAACATTTGGTAACAAAGGAAAAAGAATCAAGTGTTTGATCAGATTGAATTTTTGTGACAGATATAACTTGGACAACCGTATGGATGGTTTCTATATTGCTCCGGCTTTCATGGACAAAGTTGTTGTGCACATCACTAAGAACTTCTTGAACCTACCAAACATTAAGGTTTTTGACTAACCGATATCCTAAAGATCGATTTATCTATAATTCTTAACTTTTTTTATTTTGTCTTGTAAGTATAATTTTTTTCTTTTTAAAAAAATGGTCGTTCCCAATTGCAGGTTCCTCTTATTTTGGGTATTTGGGGTGGTAAAGGTCAGGGAAAATCTTTCCAATGTGAACTTGTGTTCGCTAAAATGGGAATCAAGTGAGTATAAAATGTCATATTCTGTTTTTTTTTTTTTTTCTTTTTTTTTTCTCTTTCGATATGAAAATGGTAACCATATTGTTAGTTCTAATTAGTAAATCTTTTTCATTTTTATTCTAGCAAATAAGTGTGGAAGTACTTGTGCTTTATGATTAAGGATTGCTAATGTGTACTTTTTCTAATTTAAATACATAGTCCAATTGTGATGAGTGCTGGAGAATTGGAAAGTGGAAATGCCGGAGAGCCTGCAAAGCTGATCAGGCAAAGGTACCGCGAGGCAGCGGACATCATCCAGAAAGGAAAAATGTGCTGCCTCTTCATCAATGATCTTGACGCCGGAGCCGGTAGGCTTGGAGGAACCACTCAATACACTGTCAACAACCAGATGGTGAATGCCACACTCATGAACATTGCCGACAATCCCACCAATGTCCAACTTCCTGGAATGTACAACAAGGAGGAAAATCCCCGTGTTCCAATCATTGTCACCGGTAACGACTTCTCCACCCTCTATGCACCTCTCATCCGTGATGGTCGTATGGAGAAGTTCTATTGGGCGCCTACAAGGGAAGATATGATCGGTGTCTGCACTGGTATCTTCAGGAGTGACAATGTCCCAAAGCAGGACATCATCAAGCTTGTTGACACTTTTCCAGGGCAGTCCATCGGTAAGCCTTACTCCTTTACCTCAATTTAAGTATGCTTCTTCGAATTAGGATTGCTGTTCTCCTGAAGAAAATTCTACTGTCACTTATAGAAAATGAGTAGTAGAGTGGAATCAAAAATACAAAATATTTAGCTTCTCGAAATATCTATGGAAATTCATTGTGTCTATACAAAGTTTCCTTTAGCATTTTCACTAAACACGCTATTTGCATCATTATTATCTTCAATGGACTTCTGGCCTTTCAGGGCAACAGTATTACAGGAACTAACTAAGTTTGTTATTTTTGACTTTGTGCAGATTTCTTTGGTGCCCTGAGAGCCAGAGTTTATGATGATGAAGTGAGGAAGTGGATCTCCAGCATCGGAGTAGAAAATGTCGGGAAAAGACTCGTAAACTCGAAAGAAGGACCACCAACTTTTGAGCAGCCAAAAATGAGCCTTGACAAGCTGCTTGAGTACGGAAACATGCTTGTGAAAGAGCAAGAGAATGTGAAGAGAATTCAGTTGGCAGACAAGTACTTGAAAGAAGCGGCACTCGGAGATGCCAACGAGGATTCGATAAAGAGTGGAAACTTCTATGGTTAGAATCTAATTAAGCTAGAATCTCCTCAAGTTACTCCTTGTGATCAGAGGGTAGGATATAGTTATTGGAAAGCAAAAGATTTGAGAAGTTGTTCTTAAGCTTTCTCTTTCCTGAAACTTGTTGGGTTGCAGGGAAAGCTGCTCAACAAGTTAACCTTCCTGTCCCAGAAGGCTGCACTGCTATCCATCTGCAGAAAACTTTGATCCGACGGCGAGGAGCGACGATGGGAGCTGCCAGTATCAATTTTAATTCAAGTCTGCACTACTATATAGTTGGGCTCTTGAGATTATGTTAAAAATGAAAAAATGAAAAAATGAAGGAAAAAAAAAAGGTAATTGATAAGGTCAAATAAAAAGGGTCATTAAATTCTTGTCTATCAATTACGGTCTTGTTTGCGAGTCCTTGTGTATAATTTTTCTTCTTATGTTTCAATATTTGAAGAAAACGGTATTTAGTTAATCAAATATCATGTTGAGTGATTAGACTCTGTAGAGGGTGAAATCTACAGCCGAACTTGTATTGAGAGTCAATGACCAATTTGGCATTGATTGTTAGCATGATCTGCCGCCTAGAGTTGATCTAGCGGATTGCACATGAACGAAGAAAGTAAAGTTGGAAAATAAATAAAGAGACATGGAATTTTAATAAATGTTCACCCGTGATCTCATGGACTACATCCTCTATTAGTGCTTTGAGAGCGTTCACTATGTATGTAGAAAAATACAAGAGAGCTCATGTAAGCCAATAATGGGAAAGATAAGAAAAGGGGGAAATCGGATACAAGAGCATCGGGGAAAAGGCTGAAATTGAAGAATTCCAGTGATGTGAAGGTGGCGCGTGGCTACAGTAAGATTTCGGTAGTGATTCTTGGACAATCAATTATTCTTGATCTCTCAATGATCGGCTTTCTCTTTCTTGGGCAATTTTGTACCTAGGTAGGCTATAATGGGATGATAGGATGCCGGTATGCCTTGAACATTTGGGAAAGACTTCTATTTATAGGCTTTGATGAGGGAATCCAATCACAAGTAAATTTAAGTTTGAATTTGAATTTGAATAATAATAGGATTATCCACTTCTCTTGTGATTAGATATTGTATTTAAATTAATATATTTAAATTATGAAGTGAAATTCAAATATATTTTGTGCTGGAAAGATTATCCAAATCTCAAAATTGATAAATAGATAATTATGATAATTATCCAGAAGATTCCCAATTATTCTCGGAATGGGATCGTCGGTGACTAGCCAAGAAGTCGTCTGGATTATCTGTTTGGTGACTCGTCTATGACTTGTTTGGGAGTCACTCTTTGGGTCGGCTGATGATTTGTTGGCATATTTGGCCTGATTCGTTGTCTTTGAACGATCCGAGTTGACATGTGAATGGTGAGAAATGAGATATGAAATCTGACCTCAATAGTAAGCCCCTACTTCTTACTCAATGGAATTCGGCTATAGGAGTGTCTTGTCAAGTCATTTGTCAACTCGATCGATTGTTCTCATCTGATGTCGGTTCTTCGTTAAATCATGAATTGCTATTTCTAGAGTCTTATATTGTCAAGTAATGCTGAGTGAGATCTAAGTGATCGCTCTTCGATCTTGTCACTTGGTCGGACCGATTTTATTGTCAATTCTATCACTTGATACAAATCAATGAAGGGACTTGAAGTAGAAGTTCTTTAGGTAGTCGATGAGTGATGCTAATGTCCACCTTGGCAATTGTAGCTTGAGGCGATTGTAGCTTGAAGCGATTGTGATTAAGCCTGCTGAAGTTGAAATAACCATGGTCATTGGGATGTGATAATCTTGACCACTTGCTTGACGTCGAGTGATAAAACAACTAGGTTGACCCGATAGTCGATGTGAGACTCATGAGTTAGTACGAGACTCATGGATCACTGTGAGACTTGTTAGTCACTACTAGACTCGCGACTCACTATGAAACTTATGAGTCGATGTGTTACTCATGAATCCCTGTGAGACTTGTGAGTCGATATGATTGTTGACTCGATTGAAGGGTTCTAAACTGCTTCTTGTTGAGTACATTTTGACTAGGTATCATGCATCCACGGGTCTTACCCTGTAGTCATTGGTATGCGGGTGTGTAGCCAATGATCAGGCTATTGTTTGAAAGCTAAATGAGTTCTTGATACGTAAAGTAGTTGTGGTTCTCATCTTCAAAGTGACTTTATACGATCAAGTGAACTCGTAGTGTATAAGGGGGATTAAGCTTCGAGCCCCCGATTTTTATGAATTGGTGAGTGACTCGTGGAGCATTCTATGACTTGTAGGCCTATTGTTTGGCAATTCACTGCCAACATGTGAGTCATTAGTCGATTGACTCGTGGGCATGTTGTTTGGTGAGTTACTGCCAATAGGTAAGCCATTGATCATGTGACGCCCTCATCCTACGTAGGGCCGTCACCTCTCATACTTAACTATACTTTACTTGAAAAATTGGGAATATATATATATATATATTTTTTAACATACATATATATAAAAAGGTTTGCTCATAGAAACTTATCTTACATACATACTGAAATAAAAGATTGTTTAAAGTCTTTAATACCACATATACTATGTAACATAATTTGTTTTCATAATATATACATATATACAAAAACTTCTTAACTTAGAAAAAGGTGCGGAATATATGTGTAGTGGTATCCATACCGCCCTTCATCCACCGCACCGTCCGCATATAGCTCATCATTTAGGCTGCAGGTTTCTTACCTACAATATGAAATATAACTAATGAGCTTTCGCCCAGTAAGCACAAACGTAATCTCACAAAACATTTTTGTTTTAAACATCTTAAAAACATACAATCATCATATAACATATGCATGAACCATTTATGTTCATTTATGCATCCATTTTTAATTTGAACTTATTATCTTCCTTTAACACGTGGGCCCCTTGTGTACGTACCAGTTGCGCGCCCTCCAAATAAAGTTAGGGATTGCAAGGTCCCTAACAGTTCTGGGAAATATAACTGATTATACCCTTACGCATCAACGAAAGGTTGATAATCAGAACTTGAACATGAATAACCCTCCACCTGATGGGAGGTTGGTACAACACTTTACTTGTGATTTCTTACCATGTTGTTTATCTTTAGTGAACATGCCTTATGATGTCACTATATCATAACATAACTTTCATCTCATTCATAACATGGCATGGCATTTTTACAATCATAGCACTTTTGCAAACATAATATTTTTTTGCAAATATATTACTTTTGAAAACATAGCATTTTGCAAATATAGCACTTTTGAAAGCATGGCTCTTTGCAAATATAGCACTTTTAAAAGCATGACTCTTTGCAAATATAGCACTTTAGTAAACATAGCATCGCGTTGAACATAGCACAAACATGTAATAGCATTTTTCAACATAGCATACTATCTTTCAACTGCAGGTGAGGTTTGTACTTACCTGTTCTGCCGTGTCCTGAGTGTTGCATCCTTAATTCGATTGGCAACAGCAGGTCACTTCCTGCTATATGAAAAATATAGGATCAGGATCCAATCATAAAATGTTGGTGACCTAACCAACATTCATACCTAATCTTAGTTGTATGTCCCTGATACCTTGATATCTTACTTGGTCTCCATTAGTCATCTTACTATTTAAGAATAATCAACTTTTGATTATTCCTCAAGAGGTCACGTTGGATAACCTCTCCTTGGTGCTAAGCCCTTAATCTTTCCATTAGGGTTTAGGTTTATCATTCTACCTTTGGGCTTTACTCTCACGTCATAAACATTGGGTCATCTCCATTAACCCTTAAATCCTAGCAAAATTATATATATTTTATGTATCCCTTAGGGTTATTTTAGGTAACCCTTAAGATCAACCTTAATTCCATATTGGGTCAACTAAAGTCAACATTCGGTCAACTAAAGTCCACCCTTGGTCATCCTTGGGCTTGATCCTGTAACTCGGATATAATATCCGGTTACCGTTCGTAGTCAGCTTGATTACCAATTTTACCTTAAAACCCTATTTCTTTACTTTTGGAAAATCTTGTGTAATTATCTTCAAAAATTCTTTAGTTTGCTTATAAAAATTCTTACTTCTTTGGGTAACATTTTATCAAACTATTTAGAACTGAAAACCGCCTGTTACGTTCATTTTGCTTTACCTTGACTTAAAATTCCACTTCTTTTCTTAACTTGAAAAAGTTGAGGAAAATTTCAAAACTCTTAATTTAACTTATAAAAATTCATGTTTTTGAAACGGGTCTTTATAAAAATTATTTAGGGCTGGAAACTGCCTTTGAAACAGTTTCCATAGTTAAAACAGTGGGTTTCAGAAGAGAAACAGTTTTTCTGAACCAGTTTTAGAAAATCCTGTGCAGGAATTTTCGGTTCACTGCACAGCTGTTGGAAAACAATGTCAGTTTAAAAATCTAATCCGAATTTGAAAAACTTTTCTTCACAAAAGTTGTATCTCTCGAAAAGTTCTAAAACTTTTGTGTTTTTTGAAAAATCCAGTTCCGCTTGTATTTTTGTCAGTTTTCATTTGAACTGGCTGGACGTGTAAATTAGGTCTGGGCAGACCAGTCTCGGGGTTTTGATAAAAACGGAGGCCATTGGAGCCTCATTTTGAAATTCTGCCCATGAATACCCCTAGAAAAAACCCTTCCGAACAACTTTCATGTTTTAAGTTTTACCCAGTTCGGCCTCTAAAGGCCTTAAATTTTCACTTTCCCGAAACTGGCCAGTTTTGAATCCGAATTGGCAGTTTCGGTTGCTTAGTCCGGTTTACGTCCTAATTTGCGATTCTATCTCGAACGACCACTTCGGGAGCTTACATAATAAACATGCAGTATTTCTAACGTCCCATAAATTCAATCAAGCTAATCCCACGTGCCCATGCAGCCCCTAACCGATTACCCTAAACCATGGGCTGCATGGTTTCTAGCTTAGCATAACATTCAAGCTTGCATCACCACATCCACCCTTAAACTAGTAGCCACACTTCCACTGCCTAGAGCAGATTTTTGACCAAAAATCAGGGGACATACCAATCACATCTAGCATGCATCCTAACAATATTTTTTTAAACACAAATCAAGCAACCAAACATCATAAATAAGCCAACCAACCCTAATCACCTAACCAAGCACACATACTAACACATCTAGGGCTAGAAATTAAATGTGGACTTATGTCCTTACAAACCAACTTGAACCACAATTAAAATGCTAGAATTGAACTTAATTGAAATATTGGTTCAAGAATTTACCTTAGACTCAAGTTAGGGTTTGACACCAAAATTTCTTCCTTCCCTTGGCTTCCTTATCCACGGCTTCCAACCTAGATAGGGACCCAAAAATTTTCTCTTGGCTCCTTGGTTGATCCTCACCAAAACCGAACTCTACCACAAGATTTTCCCCTCAAAAATTTCAGTTTTTCCTCTCGTATTTCTCCTCCCAAACCCACGGCCACAGCAGCCAAAATGGGTCTCCAAAATTCTCAAAATTTTTTCTTGGTTTCCGTAGAGCAAGATCCAACCCTCCCAAGCAAAAGCCCTATGGAAATTTTGGTTTCTCTCTTCTCTTTCTCTCCCCCAAACCCACGGATTTTCTGAAGTAAAATGGCAAGAACTTAGCTAGCTTTTGTGAATTAAAATGGGTTTTTGGGTCTACTATTTATAGAGGTGGGGGAGGTTTTGGAAATCACACAAAAACCCCATGAAAACCAATATTTTCACTAAAGGGGGGGGTAGGTGGCCGGCAATGGGTGGTGGGAAGGTTCTAGAATTTTTTTTCCAAGCTTAATTAGGGTTTATGATGTCATAATTCCAAAGCCAAGTGATGTCACCCATGCAAAACAAGGGCCTCATTTGGCTATTCTCCATAAAAGCAGTCCATTTTTGTGTTACACAGATATTTCTAATACTATACTTCACTAATACACAGTATTTTTATACTGTATTACAGTACAAAATTTATCTGTGTAAAATTGGACCGTAAAATTTTTTTCTTATTTTTCCGAGCCCTTTTCACCTTTAATCCTATCTTGGTGTGCTTGATTTTCTATGGTAGTTTTAAGGCCTATTCATGCTATCTTGACCATAAAGAAGGTTTTCGCAGTATCTTTCCTATACTGCATTTCATCATACTATATGGTCAACATGTTAACCATCCTTGGTCAAACTTTGACTTTTTCGGTCAAAGTTGACTTTCATAAAATCGTGTACTTTTTCGCCTTTTTCGACTCAAAATGCCGTTTGCTAACCTTGGCATTCTATTTTGAGTCTTATAGCCGATTTAATGAGAATTCAAACATTAAGAAATAAAATTATGAATTTCACATTGCTATTCATGATTTTCCATGAAATATCTTATAAACACATGTTGTGGACTTTAATTTCTTATGAATAAGGAAATCATAAGTCCATGAAAATTCGGGTCTTACAGATCAATGCCAAGTCATTGGTGACTGCATGGTGAGTCGCGGGTACATACTCGGTGACTCGCGGGTGGCTGACTAGCAAATCGCAGATGACTCCCTAGTCACTGGTGGCTGTCGAGTCATTGGTGATTGCTCGTTGAGTCATGATGTGTGTAGATTGAATTGTTTAAGTTTGAAAATTTTAAAATTATCCAAGTCCGACTGTCAAGGAATCATAGAGATTTGTACTTGATTGCACCATACCTGATAATGTTTGTGATGGTGCTTTCTTCCTTCTCCTCTGAGTCTTTGCTAAATTTATCAGAATAAATTAGGAAAGACTCTAAAGAGAAAAGGAGGAGTAGGCATCTTGTTAAAGAGAGATAGATTGGTAGATTCCTTAGCTGACTAAATCCATTCAAGGACATAATCGATTGCATCCACTGTGATGTCGGCATCAACCCAGAGATTGCCTGGAGGCCAACATCAACTTGTCAGGTTGATAGCGGCGTGATTATTGACTTCAGCTCGGACGCTAGAAAAGTATACCTCGTCAGGTGAGGGTTCAACCAGGCATAAGGGCCCTCCCCCCATGTTAGGACTTCCACTGTTATTGGTGAAATTGATGTAATGGGTGCTCCTTCGACTTTGGCATACTGCAAAATACTCCGTGAGGGTGCACTTTTCACAGAGGGCAGGGTAACCCTTATGTTATGGTGAAAACCAGCCTAGGTCCAAGTTGCGTCGCGACTAAGGTGTTCTCAATGGACTAAGGATTCCAATGAGACCGATCCCAAGCAATAGCCTTTTTGGGTTTTGTGATAGAATGCCCACGATCCAACAATCTATGCTAGCAGTTTACGAGTTACAATCCCTCTCGCTCTCGACTGGGAGGCTTTCTGTTTTGGAACTCATTGACAACTTATTCTAGGAATCGAGTAGTTAGTTGACTGATGGTGTGTCTAGTCATGTGACCTACTTTTGATTTGTGAGTCATTATGAGATTCAAAAGGGAGTCGTTGTATGACTCATGAGTCGATGGTGGCACTAAAGAATCGAGAGACTCGTGAGTGAGTCATTATAGGACTCGTGAATGAGTCGTTGTTAAACTCACGAATCGGGAGTCTTGTGAGTCGCCGTTGAGTTGCAGATGGAACTCATGGCTCTATTCCTGTAGATGTTAGTGACAAAGGAAGGAAAGACATAGGATTTTAAATGACTAGAGCTGCACTCGTTTATAGTTGCACGAGCTGCCTATGTACCCATATGTAGGGATTCATTTGGGTACACGAACTGCACTCCATTCCTATAGATTCAGTTTTTGAATTGTATGGCTCCATTCCTGTAGATGTTAGTGACAAAAGACGGAAAGACATAGGATTGTAAATGACTAGAACTGCACTCATTTATAGTTGCATGAGCTGCCTATGGACCCATATGTAGGGATCAAGCCTAGACGTAGTTCGATTGTTACAATCCTATGTGCCTTAATGATGAGTTCTTGGTAAGAGAATGAATAGCTAAAAACTATGAAAATAGTTCTTAAAGGATTGAAAACATAAATCCTAGTAAACAGTTGACTTGTGAGTAATATTTGAATATCAAATAGTTAAATAAAAGGGAATTGGATAGAGATAACCTGTAGCGGCGAGCTCTGGTAATCCATGTCGCATATGAGCAATCAATGAGGAAATCGTGAGTCAATGCGAGATTCGTGAGTCACTATGAGACTATGGTTGCGTCTCTGTTAGACTCGTTAGTCGCTAATAGACTCGTGAGTGAGTACTACAAGACTCATGAGTGAATCCAGGAGACTTGTGAGTGAGTCGTTGGGAAACTCATGAGTGAGCCGTTGAGAGACTTGTGAGTAAGTCGTTGAGAGATTCGTGAGTGAGTTACTTGCAAGACTCATAAATTAGTCATTGTAGAACTTGAGAATGAGTCATTGTAGGACTCATGAATTGATGTTGGACTCGTGAGTCAATGCGTGATTTGTGAGTTGATGGGAGAGTACTCGAGTTGAATTGTTTTAGGACTCTTGAGTCATTGTTCGCTCTCCATGCGCAACATAGATTTAGAGGTCGAGGAACCATCTTGTTATTGGAGGGTTAGTCAATGTTGACTGGTGAGTTACTGATGACTGGCGGACCATCATTGGCTAGCGACTTGCTAATGACTAGCTGTTGGGATCTAAATGTGCCCTAAGGATAGAAAATCAATATTAGGGATTTTCTGTAAATATAACATTTTGATATCAATAAGAGGAGGTTATTCATGTTTAATAAGTTGTATCCTATTTACTTTCATTTGTTGATTGTATGGTTATTTTGAGCAAATATAAAATACTCCTTGGCTATTGGTAATATATCGGATTACCATATGTATACGGGGTATACATAGAAGACGTGGTAATTTGATAACAGTCTAAATAAATAGTCCGCAATCGATGGAATAAGATTTGGGGATCTTATGCATGATAAGATTGTAAAGGTTGTCTACTTCCTTGGAGGAATGGTTTGTCTTGACCATCAGATAGGTTCTGAGTAAAAACTTTAATGTATATCAGTATTGAGGTATGACATTGGACTGGACCTAAAGTGTTAATTGATTCGGTTTAATAATTCTGTTTATAAGAATCAATGACGCTTTGATTATCATCCTGCATTAATCTTAATCCTGAAATGATTACTTGAGTTCGTATCCATGACTAATGTACTTTAATGCACTACAGGTGAGACACTGTTAATTCATGGTCAATATACTTGTGTTTTGGGTGCATGACTTTTGGATAGAGAAATCAAGATTCATAGATACGGAATCCATAGCTATCTTAATGATACTACATGTTATCTACTTAAAGGCATTATTTGGGGATTAAAAGATAGTATAATAAGATCTTGGTCACCGGTTTACTTTGTGTTCTCTGATGGTTTACCAATTGTATGGTTTTACAATTGGTGATTCTTTTAATGGGGAATGATGGAAATTTAAGTTAAAATAATTGAAAAGGTAAAATGGAAAAAGTATTTAATTCAATCATGGATAACATATGGGGATTAAGCAAGCGATGAATAAATCATGAAAGAAATACTACGTGAGAGAACTTTCGTAATACGGTATGTAAACAGGAATTCAGCTTCAAATTTTTAGTGGAATAGTTTTGAAATTGATAATTGATGAATAATTAATCTAGGATTAATTTTTCACAATTATAGGAGCCTCTTTACATATTTCCATCGAGTCCCTCTATTAGCTCATATAGTTCCATATAGCGTCTCGGGATTTGCTCCTAATGAGATCGGTAAATTTAAATGGAATTTAGTAATGTCTATTAAGACATAGTACTCTCTAACATGTAATCCAAAAAGGATTGGACATGTGAAATTTGTAGACAAATGATTTGTCAACAAGTGATTGGTTAATTTGAATTTTAGAAACAAGATTGTGTTTGAATTATTTAATTTTGGAAAACAAAATTTTTCTCTCCTAATTAAAAGAGGTGCACTGTTTTTAATTGAGTTGAGGGAAGAAAATTTATTTCAAAATTATTCAAATATATTCCTAACATTAAATTATTGATTGATTTAAATAATAAAGATTATTTCATGAATTTTTCTCTCCTAATTAAAAGAGCTGCAAGGTTTTTGTAAGGAAAAAAAATTTAAAATATTCCATTGATTTAAATTAATTAATATGGATAATGTTTGTGGAAAATATTTATTCAAATAAGTGAATCTCATTTAAATTCGAAAAGGTTTAAAAGAAATTTGAATCTAAATAGAATTAGGATTTTTTGACTAGTCTAGATTCTTAATTTAAAACTTGAACCACCAATCAACCTTTATTTTCTCCTTGTGGCCGAAATTTTTGAGGGATTATCTCCCCTTGGAAAAACGTTTTAGGTTCAATGAATCTAGCCCTAAAGTTGTATGATCTTTTGATTCAAAATTTATCCGGAAAAATAATTATTAATTATTTTTCAAGAAGAAGATAAATTTTGAAAAAGATTGGACTTCTATATAAAGGTTAGGAATTCTTGAAAAACTAACTTTTGGTGATTCATAAGAGGAAAAACATTTTTTAGAGTAGAGAGAAAAACCAATTAGATTTTTCCCACATCATAAAATTCAGCTATCTTGTGAGAGAGAAAAAGAGAGAAAATTACATTGAATCAAAACTGTGAGGAAGGTTAAACCGAGTGATAATTTTCATAGGAGGTTAACCGGTTCCTGTTTTGTAGTTTAAAAAAAAAGAAGTTGGATCATATTCTCAACGAAGAACATCGGAATTGAAAAGGAGGGATCTAGACTTCGGAAAGCATTACCGATCACTTGGATTCATAGAACGTGTGCCCACACACACTCTGAGAGGTGGAACTTGAGAATAGTAGAGAAGACACGTTAGTCAAACACTCTAGCAATTCCGAAATCCAAGAAATAAGGTACGATTGATCATGAATTTAATTTATTGTTATATACATCATGAGATTCTTTTCTGAAACGACATAAAAATTTTAAAACTTCCGCTGCACCGTAACTCTGATACCGGATCCGATTTTTCCAACACTGGCTGGCTGGTATGACTGATGACTCATTCATGACTCGTTGATGAGTCGACTCATCAGTACCCGAGCTGATCTCCTAATGAGAAGTCATTTGACGAGCTCATTGGGCAAGAGTTTGATCTTCTTAAAAGGTTTTTCCTTCATCATGCGAATAGACTTTATCTCCTAGTGGAAATTATCATCATGTTGGGTTTTGTTACTTTGTGGTCTCCCAAAAGGATTCCTCCGCTAGTTAAAAAAAATTGAAATAACAAAAAGAGAAATCATCAAACTAGAGAAAAGATCAAAGCATGACTAAATAAAGATAAGATAGAAACAACCGGGTGTTTTGAATCTATATCGGTAGAGTTCAACCATTGGTGATGACTGATGGTAGGAGACTGTTGCTAACTAGTGAAGGGAGACTGTCAGTGACTAGTGAATGGTTGGCGAATGATTGGCGACTAGAAACTCATTGTGGCAGATGATGCCGAGTCTCGGCTGGATGTAGAATCAGTGTTGAGTTAGTAGTCACATGCCAGTCAACTGTAAGTCTTCCCAGTAGAGTTATAACTAGCTTCTTGATGGGTTGTCGAGGGAACCCATGAGTGGCAAGTCAAATGATGGTAATTATTGAAGAAAAGAGATGCAATAAACCATTCCAATAACTCTTTGTTCCTCGAAATCGGCCTCACGATTTATCCATGGGATTTCGTACCTAGAGCCAAGCTTGTAGACTGATCGGTGTCTTTGTTCATGGCAAAGAATTTGCAGGACACTTGACGTCCGATTTTTCAGTCATCGGTCCCACAATGGGAACCAAACTATTGAGGGAGAAATCTACAGCCGAATTTGTATTGAGGGCCAATGACCGGTTTGGCGTCGATTATTAGCATGATCCATCACTAGAGTTGATTTAGCAAGTTACACATGAACGAAGAAAGTAAAAGTGCAAAAAATAAATAAAAAGGCATGGAGTTTTTATAGAGGTTCACCCATAATCTCGTGGGCTATGTCCTTTGTCAGTGCTTCAAGAGCATTCACTATGTAGGTAGAAAAATACAAGAGAGCTTATGCAAGCTATGAATGGGAAAGATAAGAAAAGAAGGAAATCGGATACAAGAGTATCGGGGAAAGGGCCGAAATTGAGGAATTCTGGTGATGTGAAGGTGACTTGTAGTGGTAGTAGGATCCTAGTAGTGATTCTTGGACAATCTTGGATGATGCTTGATCTCTCAATGATCGGCTTTCTCTCTCTTGGGCAATTTTGTGCCTAGGGTTTGCTCTTAGGTAGGTGATAATGGGATGTCGGGATGTCTTGAATGTGTAGGAAAGCCTTCTATTTATAGGCTTTGATGACAGAATCCAATCACAAGTAAAATTCAAGTTTGAATTAGAATTTGAATAATATTAGGATTATCCACTCTTCTTGTGATTAGATATAGCATTTAAATTAATATATTTGAATTACAAAGCCAAATTTAAATATATTTCATGCTAAGAGGATAATCAAAATCCCAAAATTGATAAATAAATAATTATGATAATTATCCAAAAGATTCCTAATTATTCTTGGACTGAAACTCGTCTGTAAGTAACCGGGGAGTCGTTTGGATGATCAATCTCGTGACTTGTATGTGACTCGTCTGAGAGTATATAACGACCTGACTACGTACGCCATTACCGTGCTTACTGAAATTAATTCTTAATTTTAAATACTTGAACTTACTGCAAATTTTAAAATAAAAAATTTTTTTTCTAAAAAGAACATAACATAAAAAAGACTATCATATAGGTAAACTTTACTGTGCATACGCATTACTTGTTTAACAAATTATAAAGTCACATATTACTTGTTTAACAAATTATAAAGTCATACATAACCCATACATTTAATCGAAGTCTTCAAACATCACATATGTAGCATAATGCAATTTATTTAAATATATATATTTATAGTTCAAAAAAGTTTGCAAAAAAATCTGCGTAGTGTTATCCTACATCGCCCTTTACTTGTCGCATAGTCTCGATGGCCCACCAAATTAAGCTGCAAGTATCTTACCTACAGTATGAAATATACAAATGAGCTTACGCTCAGCAAGTACAAACTTAATCTAACAAAAACATATTAAGTATCATATAACTTATGCATGAAACATTTATTGTCAATTATGGATCTCTTATCTTCCATTTGGACTTATTATCTTGCTTAACATATGGGCCATTTGTGTACATACCAGATGTGCGTAATCCATAGAAAGTTAGGGTTTGTA
>CM046386.1:3361152-3386152 GCA_025413485.1 Ficus microcarpa
AGGTCCCTAACAATTTAAGAAATTTTGAAACTTACATAATCATCCACAATCTACGAAAGGTTGGTACGACACTCCATGTTTCTTGGTTTAGTCTTAGTCTTGTTACTTGATTCTTAATGAATATGCTTAAAATCATACTTCTACATAAAGTCTTTAACAAATACTAGTTCCAGGACTAAGATTCTTTACTTGTGATCTTATTAGTCATGATGTATATGATA
Organism: Ficus microcarpa; assembly: GCA_025413485.1. Taxonomy (NCBI): domain Eukaryota; kingdom Viridiplantae; phylum Streptophyta; class Magnoliopsida; order Rosales; family Moraceae; genus Ficus; species Ficus microcarpa. The sequence goes on from CM046386.1 coordinate 3,361,374, forward strand.
CATACATATAGCATAATATAATGATCAATGGCATAAGATAAGTCGTGGCATTTTTATGAAACATGGCACTATTTTAAAACATGACATTGTTGTAAACTTAGCATAAGCATGGCATAGTTGAAATCATAATGTTATTATAAACGGGACATTATTGTAAAACATGGCATAATCAAAAATTATGTCATAGTCATAAAGTGTAGCATATATATGATCATGACATATTGGTAAAAACATGACATATACATAAATATGGCATATCAAGTAAATCATGGCATGTATATAAACATGTCATTCTTGAAAATAATATTTATTATTTTTCATACTATATGTGAGATTTGTACTTATTAGCTGTCCTATGCTCTTGTCCTAGCGTGTCGAAAGGTAAAGCAACAGGTTATGTTCCTATTTTCAAATAGAGTATAAGAATTATTCTGCACTATTAATTAACAAATTATAAGTTAAAATATGTATTATAACATATTAGTTAAATAATTAATCGGTCTCCCAATCGATTAATTATTTTCTTAGTCATTATTAACTTAAGTTATGGAAATGTTATTAAACTTTTAAATAACTTTGGTACGAGAAGAATGTCAAATAAGTTGCCCTCTATTTAAAACTTAACTTGATTTTTAGTAATATCGGCATATTTTTGCTTTAGGTCGATAACTACCGATTTGATTAATTTTCATAAGAGTTCTTTACATTGTATTTCCTTTGCTTAAAAAAATGTCTTGTTTACTTATAAAATATCTTAACTCCTTAAATTAAGCATTTCTTGAAGCAATACTTAAAATTATATATTGTAATACATAGTATGCATTTAAGGTTTAAAAATCACTTGTGAAATCTAAATGAATTTAAACCTCCTTGAAAATATTTTTGTAAAACCATAGTTCCTTTTTAAAGAGGTTACAAAACCTTAAAAACTAATTTCAATATCCTTTTAATTTGGTAGAATGTATATGTGCAGAAATTTACTCTTTCACGTACAGTTTTGAAAATTTAATTCTATCTTATAATTGGTTTAGAATTTGAAAAAGTTTTAGTTATAGAAGTTATAGATCTTATTGAAATCTACAAATTTCATCTTTTATCTAAAGCTTAAATCTATCTCCAACTTATCCATTTTTCCCATGAACTTTTATGGTCGTACACAGTTTCCTCGATTGACCCATTTTTGAAACTGATAAAAATATAGGCCTTTGAAGCCTTTTTTCTTAAAAAAAAACTATCCTTGTTGTCCCTTAGAATTTTCTATGTTCTACAACTTTTCAGTTATAAGTTTGCTCAAATTCGGCCTTTAAGATGCTCAAAATTAAGTTATCAGAAAACTGTCCAAATTATTCCAAAAACTAGTAGTTTTTTTTTTTTTTTGTTCTATTTTAAAAACCCGTACACACTACCTCGAATGGTCAAAGCCGTAAGCCTAAGTCATCATGCAGCGTGTCTACTTCATTTCTTAAAATTTAACCATTAACTTCATCTATTTACTTGAAAAACACAATATCACTGGTACAAAAAGAGGATACCATGACCATTTTTAATTGTCGTGGTATCTTTTCGACGACGGTTTGTTAATCATCGTTGTATCCAGGATCGTGAAATTTATTTGGATTCCACGACGATTTTTTAACTGTCGTGAAATAAACAAAAACTAGCGTCAAATGGTGAGTAGATAGTAACTTTCCACGACAGTTTTTTCAAAAAAACGGTCATGGTAGGTTAATCTACCACGACGGGTTTTTCAAAAAACTATCATGGAATGGTTACCTACCACGACATTTTTTTTTTAGAAAACCATCATGGTAGGTAACCTACCATGATAGTTTTCAGAAAAAACAGTCATGGTAGGTGACCTACCATGATCGTTTTTTCAAAAAACAGTCGTGGTAGGTCATTCCATTAAAAAAAAAATTTTACCCAATTCATGCAATTTTTCACAGGTGGCAAATACCGTGTGTTACCTATAATACAGCCCAAATTAAAACAATAGTTAATTTTCAATTGATTTTATGTCACAATGTACAACAATTATTACAAAAACATACACTACATTACAAAATTAGTAGATTGTCTTCTAATTGCTTTGGATGAACTGCATTACACAATTAGCCGACTCTTTTCTTACTAAACTCATGTCAACATCGATATAAAAATCGTTAGTTTGAAGTAAGGCTAGTCCATTGAGAGTCAATGTCATCTCTCGCATATAGGCGAAAACAAAATAACCGCACTCAACATAACCTTATTGTAGCGAACACCGAACAATACCAATCAACATTCATCGGGATTGAATCTAGGTGAATTTGTTCATCGCGGTTTTCTAATTTGAGAACTCATTGACACATCCTCCTTATCTTGTGACATTTTAAATCAATCTAAAACAACTTTGCACCCGAACACGTAAAAAATGGTCAAAATGCGACAATAAATCATTCTACAATCATGTCATCCAAATGGTAGAAAAAAATCACACAAAATCATACTTATGTAATTGTAAGTTAATCTAAACAAAATTATACATAATTATGTAAAAAATGCATAATCTAGTCAAATGGGCATTTTGTCAAATATTTAATATACAAAAGCATAAATCAAAAAATGAACACTTTTTTTCCGGATAACAATCCAAACCTAATCCTCACCTAAACAATTTAAATCAATCTAAAACTTAAAGCGAACCCAAACACGTAAAAAATCACAAAATCTAATCAAACGGGTATTTTGTCGAACATGTAATATGCGTCGAACATGTAATATGCAAAAATATCACAAACACATTCAAAAAAAATTTTCAAGAAAACAATCACTCAAAATCACAAACACAGTTAACAACTACCCAAAATCACGTTTACAATCAACCAAATGAACTTCTATAATAGGTGTGGTGCAAAAGAGAGCAAGAGAAAGAGAGACTTACCAAGTACACAACCATGGGTGTGGTCGGCTTTGTAGCGGGGTAGTCGGTAAAGGATGGGTTTCGAGGAAGAGATTGGAGTGAGGAGTCGCAACAGCGAGTAGGGGCGAGAGAGAGAGGGAGAGGCCCAAGAGAGAATTAGTGGTGGAGTCGAGGCCGGCAGAACTCAGAGGCGACGGAGAAAGGTAGAGGCTGAGAGAGAATGGAGGCAAGGTAGGAGAGAAAATGGAAGGAGGAGTCACGACGGAAGATATGGGTTTCGAAGGAGAGTTTGGAGAAACGAGAGTGAAAGAGGCATGAGAGTGAAAATGTGGAGGGAATGAGGGTTTTTTTTTTTTAATAAGTGGCGGATTCAAGCTATATTTAGAAAAAAAAAAATTTTTAATTGCACCTCATACCATAACCATTTCTGAAAAACCAACAAAAACTATCATGGTATGTTGTAATTTTCTTTTTTCATTATTTAAAAAAAAAAAAGTGACGGATTCACGAGAAATTTTGAAAAAACAAATTTTTTAAAATGCAAGACATACCACAATGATTTTTTAGAATGGTAATGGAAGCCGGAGCTTTCACGACGGTTTTTAAAAACCGTCGTGTACTTCCATACGGTTTTTAAAAACCATCGTGGAAGCTTAGGCTTCCACAACCGTTTTCAAAAATCATTGTGGAAGTGCTTGGTAACCACAACGGTTTTCGGAAACCCTATGTCGTGTCATTTTTTTGGCATACTTTCCTCGATCGTTTTTTAAAAATTATCGTGAAAACTCTGTCGTGGAATCTGCAGTTTGTAATAGTGTATTGATAACTTACGAATTTACTAAATTGTGTTTTTAAGTTGATCTCTTAGCCAACATGCATATAATCTCCAAACTTAAACATATAAGAGCATAATCACATACACATGATCTTCAAAACTTATATCTTAAGGCATAAACTCAAACCTAAGCTTAGAGCTAGTAGATCAAGTTAAGCAAAGCATAAATCAAACATTAAAGACTTTAAAACAGAAAAATAATTGAACATGAGCTTATGCTCTTACATCTAATAACATAAAATACACTTAAATTTCACAAAACCAAAACTAATTAAAGCTTTAGTTAAGGAAACAAGAAATATACCTCTAAAACTTGGAAGAGGCGGATTCTGGGTCTTAGATGAGGGAAAATCCTTGTCCTTCTTTTCCCAAAAAAGTAAAAAATAAAAAAAATAAAGCCCACCAAGGACTCCTTTTTTTTTTTTTTTTTTTTTCTAAGAACTAGAGAGGGAAAGGATAGGAGATAGCAAAAATGGCCACATTCACCACCACTTACCCCTATTTATAGTTGAAATTTTCAAATTTTTTCACAATTAATTTTTTTCTTCAACTCTACTTGATTTACATAATTGGCCTTAAAGCACAACTTTTCAACTTCCTGCCCCCCCCCCCCCCCCCGCCCCAAAACAGCCGGCCATAAGGAGGATTTGAGCCAAAAAAAAATCCTTTCATGCTTAGCTCTTGGATTTCTCTCCACAATTATCATAAATCAAATAATTGCGTAATTATCTTCAATTACTTAGCCTTCAAGTAATGTCATGTTTGGCCTTACTTCCTAATAAGCAGTGCATTTTCTTAATGATCCTGATAATACAAATACTATTCTAGCTACCAACAGTCTAATAATGCTAAGTTATAGTCCAAAATTTAGTTGCACATAACTAGACCGCATATAGATTTTTCTTAGGACTTATCTGTCACTTAATTTTAATTGCTCCAAATTTTATTCTAGTCCATTCTAGAATGTTCCTAGTTCTTATTTTTAATTCTGCATCAGTATTGACGGTCGGTGATAAAATAATTTCAATACCAATTAATGAATTGTAGTATCATCTTAATCATGTTATAAGCTATCATAGTCATTCATCGATCAAAACAACACCATAAATCATGATCTTGTCTTTTTCACCATAAGACCTCTTACTTGATTTGATGAACTGTCATCGAGTCTTATTATACTATATGTGCTCAAACGTATTGTGATAATAAAATTATGAATTTCATATTAATATCCATAATTTCCATGAAACATCACATAAACACAAGTACAAACTTAAATCTCTTTATATTTAAAGAAACCACGAGTTCATTAAAAAAAAAATGGTTGTTACAGAGTCACTCTTTGGGTCAACTGATGATTTGTCAACATATATGGCCTGATTCTTTGTCTTCAAATGATTCAAGTTGACACGTAAACGGTAAAAGATGAGATACGAAATATGACCTCAACAGACTTCTACTGCTTTCAGTTCTAACCATTATTTTTTTGACTTAATATCTTGGTGCTTGTACTTGACCATTTTTTTGTTTTAATCCAGGACATCAGGTTCATTGGTCTTCAATTCTATCGGATCTATAATTACATAGATTCTTTTAATTTCAAAATATTTATCATTTCAACGTGATTTTGATAAGATATAATGTTAAATCACAAGATATAATGTAAAAAAACGTACACTTTAATGACAAATACTCAACATTAGAAAAAAGAGGGGAAAATAACAATAAATAAAAAGCAATAACCAGTTTAGCAAATCATACCAAATAAAGTCAGATGTAGAAATAGTTACCTTGTCATCGGCATAATCACACCTTACATGCACTTTTAAGTGGTTATTCATATTTTCATTGATGAATTCAGTGAAGAATATGAAAAACTACTTTACTGGTAGGATTATATTTTTAATCATTATATTTGTGTTCAATTAAAGAATACTTTTTTATTTTGATGTGATTTAATAAAAGTTTATTGTTAAAAAACGCATAATATTCATAAATATATTATAGCGTAAAAATCTCTTATTATGTATTGTGCTATAGGCTACGATTTTTTTCACTTGTTGATAAGTACAACAACTTGAACCGTGTAATAATTTAATATAAAGATTAAAATAATCCAACTATTTAATGTATGTTTGGCATTTTGCATCGTGTTGGGTAACTTATTTGTTACCTATTACTATTTAAGTTGGTTTTTTCCTTAAATTTTGTGTTTTGTTTTTTGTTTTATTTTCTTAATAATTTCGTTGAACACTTTTCAATTTTTAAGGTCATTTGGTTTTTTAAAAAACCATTGATCGCGAACAGTTAGCTACAAAATAATTAATGACAGTAAATAATCTTGATAATTTTTCCCGATAATTTTTCCCTTAATCTCGTTCTATAGTGGTAATGAGTTTGTTCTACTCAAATCTTTTATCTAATTGTAATAATTTATTTATAGTCATAATTGTTGTTTGTTTTGGCGTGATCTCTTGTAAGTTCTGTAGCCTTTGAGTGTAAGATATGTGAAAGATTTTAGGCAGGTAAAAATCGACATCTATAACGTAATTAATGTTATATTAGTCAGAAAAGCCTATACTAAAGGTAGGGGGTGTTTTCAAATAATCAAAATTTTATTTCTTGTGCATTTTTTTCTCTTATTGAGGTAGTGCGCCAATCAGAACTAATGCGCACCAAAAAAAAAAAAAAACCCCTCTTTTTTAGTAGGAATAATAATATGTGTAATGCCGTTAGAATTAAATATGCTTAATTAAGCTAAATGGGGTAAATTAGTACAATGAATTGTGTTTGGAAATAATTTATATGCATTTAAAATTTTACAATTTATAATTTGAAAAATAGTTTTCAAAAATTAAAATTTTCCCCTTCAACTTTTGTATATTTGCATTTTAACCCTTGAACTTTTGGAAATTGCAAATCAATCACTGCCTTTTCCTTCACCGCCTTGGCTGCGGCATGAAACTCCTGGATATGCTAAATTGACCCTCCCAATGCACCTGCACCGAATAACTTGGGAGAAAAAAAATTATATATATATATATATATATAAAATTATGGATATGTATATATGTAAGGGTTAATTTCATTTCTAGTACCTGTGGGATAAATTATATTAAAGACAGCACCACCTTTTTTTTCTTCATTTCTAGCACTGTCACATCATTTATGTAGGATCCAACTGCATTTAATGAATGTCAAAAGTCAGGTTTACCCTCATCTCCCACCAGCCTAAGAGTCACTCTCCATCGCATGTTCTAAAAAAAATTTCAAACCAGTTTCTACAGTGTTTTAGAGAGAGAAACTCCGATTCTAGAGAGAGAAAGAGTTGCAACCGGCCAAAACCACTCGGAAACCGTCCGAAACCACCACGAAAGCCCTTTATAAACCGCTTGGAAGTCTGTGAACGTCGGAAAATCTTAAAAAACTACCCATGTTGAAAGCCACGAAATTGACTGAGAAAAACATCACTCCCGAATATTTGCTTAAAATATATAAAGTTAATATTTTTATCTGATTTTGTAACATAAACCATCCGTTTATAAAATTATAAAATTTAGTGTTTTGGTTTATATAAATATTTGGATTTTCGTTGATGCTTGTTTATTGTAGGTGATATCAGTGGTTGGTTATTTATTAATGAAATTAACCCTTTATTTATATTGTGATCATCCTGTAATTTTTGTAATGGTCATTTTGTAATGATTCTCTGGTCATAATAATAAATCATCAGTTTTAAGTTATTTCCGGATGGTCATTATCATGATGACTTGTTGGTTATAATAATAATTACTTGGTTTTATGTTATTTCCGGATGGTCATTTTTATTATGACCTGTTGGTCATACTAATAATTACTCACTTTTATGTTATTTTCGGATGGTCATAACAGTTATGACCTCTCTCCATATCATGAACTAGAGTAACAGTCATAACTGTTATGACCAGGTGGTCATAACAGTTATGATCTCTCTTTATATCGTGAACTACAGTAACGGTCATAACTGTTATGACCATTATGACCAGATGGTCATAACAGTTATGACTTCTCTCCCTGTCGTGAACTAGAGTAACGGTCATAGCTGTTATGATCAGATGATCATAACAGTTATAACCTCTCTCGCTATCGTGAACCAGAGTAACGGTCATAACTGTTATGACCGGAGTTATGACCTCTCTTTTTATAGTAACGATCTTAGCTGTTATGATCGAGTGGTCATAACAGTTATGACCTCTCTCCCTATCGTGAACTAGAGTAACGGTCATAATTATTATGATCGGGTGGTCATAACAGTTATGACCTCTCTCCCTATCGTGAACTAGAGTAACGGTCATAACAGTTATGACCGGGTAGTCATAACAGTTATGACCTCTCTAACTATAGTAATGGTCATAACAGTTATGACCTCTTTCCCTATCGTGAATTGACCGGGTAGTCATAACAGTTATGATCTCTCTCCCTGTCATGAACTAAAGTAACAGTCATAACTGTTATGACCAGGTGGTTATAACTGTTATGACATCACTCCTTATCGTGAACTAGAGTAACGGTCATAACTGTTATAACCTGTTAGTCATAATGAAAATGATCATCTGAAAATAACTTAAAACTGAATCATTTTCATTATGATCAAAAAGTCATAATGAAAATGACCATCCGAAAATACTTAAAATTGAGTCATTTTCATTATGACCAACAAGTCATAATGAAAATGACCATCCAAAATTATTAAGTATTGGTCATTTTCATTACGACCAACAAGTCATAATGAAAATGACCATCTGGAAATCAGATAAAAATACTAACTTTATGTATTTTAAGTAGATTTTTTTTCAACAAATCATTTAGAAAACTAGAATCTAAAAAAAAAAAAAACAAATATAAAAATGAAAACTTTTTTTACATAATCAATAAAAACTTTACATTATTGCTGAAAGATATTAAAAACGTAAACTTTATAAACATAAAAACAGAAATCAACTTTTCCTTAGCTGATGGGCTTTTAGATGCCAAAGCCAATACTCGGACAGACCTCATTTTCGGAGTTGTGTTTTTCTCAGACATTTTCGTGGGGCTTCGACATGGGTAGTTTTTTTGAACATAAAAAGATATTAAAAACGTAAACTTTATAAACATAAAAACAGAAATCAACTTTTCCTTAGCTGATGGGCTTTTAGATGCCAAAGCCGATACTCGGATAGATCTCATTTTCGGAGTTGTGTTTTTCTCAGACATTTTCGTGGGCTTCGACATGGGTAGTTTTTTTGAAGATTTCCGACGTTAACACACTTGCAAACAGTTTATAAAAGGCTTTTCGTGGTGGTTTAGGACGGTTTCCGAGCGGTTATGGAACGGTACCTACTGGTTGCAACTCTTTCTTTCTCTAGAATCGGAGTTTCTCTCTCTAAAACATTGTAGAAGTTTGTTTGAAATTTTTTTTAAGACATGCGATGGAGAGTGACTCTTGGGTTGGTGGAAGATGAGGGTAAACCTAATTTTTGACATTCATTAAATGCGGTTGGACCCCACATAAATGATGTAATAGTGCTAGAAATGAAGGGAAAAAAATGGTGCTGTCTTTAACATAATTTATCCCACAGGCGCTAGAAATGAAATTAACTCAAGATAATGGGATGATTTACATAAATGATCAATTTGAAAAAAAAAAAAAATTAAAAACAAACTTATTTACAAAATTGAACAAAATATGAAACCGATCATGTTGTAATGACCAAAACACCATTAAATTTAAATTAAGAAATTAAAAAATATATATAGATTTGATCCAAAAAATTAACCACGTTAATATCAGCTGCCCATTTTTATATCTAAAAATAGATATTCAAAAAATCCCTAAAAGAAAATAATTCTCCATTCATGTTTTATTTGAATATTTTTATGAATAAATTTTATTGTATGTCGTTGATTTTTTTGTGGTTGTTATCAATAGCATATTGATAAGGTCAATATTTTTTGATATTATGTGAATATGTTTCTATCTCTCTTAATGACATAGTCAATACCATAATGATTTGAAAACAATAAAATCAAGAATTACGATATATAATGTTCTTACGTAAAAGAATATAATCATTGTCATATAAACCACATCATCAGATTGTTACTGATTAAGAGCATACAATATAATAATAAAATTCGTAGTACAAATAACGTATGATGAAATATAATTGTTTAAATGCCAATGTCATTATCATAAAAAAAAAAAAAAAAAAAAAAAAAAAAAAAAAAAAAAAAACCCAAGAATAACTGATTCTAAATATATGATTTCCTTCTTTTCAAAAAAATATAAATAGGAAAAATAAAAATAAAAAATCAATTAACCATAAATGTAGGATTACGTTCCTATAAAATAAAATTTCAAAAAAGAATTTGAATAAAAAAAAAAAAAAAAAAAGAACGTATAAGATCCTTAGATGGTAATTGCAATGAAAAAATTAAAAAAGAAAAAGAAAAAAGCCCAACAATCATCCCACAAAAATGGTTAACAAATAAATTTTCATTTAAAAATGAGATAATCAACTAAATAAAACAAAATTTGGTCACTTCACTGATATGATACAAAATAATTCTCGTTAAAAATCAACCTATAAAATCAAAAATCAACCTAATATATTTTACTTAAATTGCCTATATTACTTAGAAAATCTACTATAATAACACATATATTATTTTTGATATTCAACTAAAATATTTTAATTTTCAATATGAATAACCAGATATCTTCGACTTCGACCATCAGCACTGGTCGTCGATATACTCTAGTAGAGCATAATGCATACTCTACTTGAATATTTTGGATATTCTAGTAAAAAAATTTTCAATTTTTAACATGGATGGTCAGATATTTTCGACTTCGGCCGTCGGAGCTGGTCATCGACATATTCTAGTATAGTATAATGCATGCTCTACTAGAATATTTTAAATATTCTACAAGAATATTTTCAATCTTCAACATAGATTACGAGATGCCTCCTAATCGTCGGTTCCAATCGCCAATGTCGGTCGTCAGTATACTTTAGTAGAGTATGATGCATACTCTACTAGAATATTTTAAGTTTTCAACATAGAGATGATCGAAAGTCTCCGACTTTAGTTGTCGGCATCAATCGTCGACATACTCTAATAAAGTATAATGCATACTCTAGTAGAATATTTTGGATATTCTAAAAGAATATTAGTTTTCAACATGGATAACCAAAAGTCTCCTGCTCCAACCGCTAGTGCCAATCGTCGGCATACTCTAGTAGTGTATAATGTATACTCACTATTAGAATATTTTGGATATTCTACTAGAATATTTTCAATTTTCAGCATGAATGACTGGATGTCTCCAACTCCAGCCACTAGCAACTGGTATCGACGCCGAAATACTCTACTAGAGTATTGTTCATACTCTAGTAGAGTATATCCTCTACTAGAATTTTTTAAGTTTTCAATATTGATCGCAAGATGTATCCTGCTCCGGCTGCCAACACCGGTCACCGGAATACTCTAATAGTAGTTGCCGGAATACATTCGTAGAGTGTAATCTATATTCTAGTAGAGTATAGTGTATACTCAACTATAATATTTTAAGTTTTCAACATGGAAGACCAGTTGTCTCCAACTTCAACCGTCGATGTCGGTCGCCGTAATACTCTAGTAGAGTATGACTAGAATATTTTAAATTTTCAACATGGATAGCCTCTATTAGAATATTTTTAAGTTTTCAGCATGGATGTTTCAAGAATCTCAGTTATACTCTACCAGAATTCTGTAAGAATCCCTGTTATACTCTACCAGAATTCTGTAAAAGTAAACTACTTATTCTATAAGAATCCCAGTTATACTCTATCAGAATTCAAGATATATTCTACAAGAACTCAACTAGAAATCAAAATATACAAGAATCCTGGTTATAGTGAAAATAACTTAGTCTGTAACAATGTGAATATATATCAAATAACTTGATCTGATATAAAACATGAACCAGTCAAATCAGGACATACAAAAAACTGTCTCAATGCACCATGTTAAAACATCCTAAAAAACTATCCCAAGTACTTAAAACCAAAAAACTATCAAAGTACCTTACATCAAACACCATGTTTAAATGCTTATTTTCCTGCTAACCAAACAAGACAGAAACTCAAAATTTTCAATTAAAACATCAAATTTCGTCCATTCTCAGAATCTAAAAAGTTCCAATACAACCATCTAGCTTTCCTTCTTGTGAGAACCAAGGTACTACACATTAAATTAGTAGAACAATTTCTCAATTACCAAGGTACTACACAGTTTTAATATAGTATTGATGAAAACGGAAAGATAACAGTTTAATAGAAAGCTGTTAACCCAAGAACAAAAATGACTAAACTAAGTGATGAAAAAGGAACTGTTGTTGGCCCATTGAGTGATGCAGTGGAAACAAAATTGCTAATAAAATGCTTGAAGAACTATTTTCTCAACAATTAAACACCTGACATAATATGAACGATTTCACTCATCATTCTAGTTTTATTTTCATCGCAAAATTCCATCAAGAAAAAAACTGCATCAAAAGTCACCTGCACAAAGGCAAAAATTAATTGCACATAACAAAAGTGAACATCAACAAATAAATTGAAAGTTAGAATCAACAACAAACAAAAAAATTTTAGAAGACCAATATTGAATATGCTGATTTATAAGCATCAATCCACAGATCAACTTTTACATTTATATATATATATATATATATATATATATATATAATGATCAAATAATAAGCAGTCCTTTAATATGCATTACGCATATATTCTCTTTCTAGTTTTGCCATATATCTATATAATATAGAGAGAGAGAGAGAGTGTTTTGTATGATGAAACGAGAAAATGAGTAAAATGACGAGGAAAAAAAACGGTAAGATATCAGGAGAAAAGAAATCTAAAAGACAGAAGCATTTTACCATTTACAGAAGCAGCGTTCACAGCGGATGAGAGACCTGGCCGTACAGCCCTGGCGACGGAGCAAGGGAGAATTGCGACAGAGCATCGAGAACGAACCGTTCCCGCACGATCTCACGGCGCCCATCAAACACCGAGATCCGGCACGATCTCACGGCCGCACGCAGGTGAATCTCGAGTTCGATGCTCCCCGCACGGAGATGCCAGATCCTGCGAGATTCAGCTAGATCTGATCAAATCCAGCTTTGTTAGCTGTCGGAGGCAGCTTCTCCCCGGCAAATGGAGGCGACAACGGTTGCTCGAGAGTGGCTTCCGGCGCGAGGGTGAATCATGAAGGTGATCTGAGATCAACTGTCGGTCATCGGGGGAGAAATCTGCACAGATCTCCATAGCAGTCGCATGACTCTGGCAGCGGCGACTTCCTCCCAGCATGAAAAGGCAAACGGCAGTTGCTCGCGGCGGAGGAGATCGCAGCTCACGACGATCGTGAAACTCCGAGATTAGCCGGAGAGAGAGGGAAAGAGAGTTGCAGTGATGGCCGAAGGAGGAGGAGAGAGGGGGAAGAAATGGCCGGAGACGGAGGCCGGTGCAGAAAGAGGGCGACAGAGCAGAGGAGAGAGAAAGTGCAGGAGAAGAGTCTTAGAGAGAGAAAGGGGAGAGAGTCAAAAGGTAAAAAAAAAAACTCTTTGTGGGTAAAAAGACAAAACACTAATGAAAAAATAATTTCATAAAATCTGAAAAAAAAAAAAAAAATTTTTTTGACAAATGTTGTATGGTGAAGAAGGGATTTCGTATTATATTGGTAAATGGATGAAAAAAAAAAATTGTTTGGGTAATTTTCTCCTATTTGAAGTTTGATTAAAAAAAAAAAGTTACCAAAAATTAGTCGGAATAAGTTTAAAAGAGTCAAACTATGGTCAAGGATAAACATGAAAAAATAAAAGCATGATATTCAAATTTTGCTGGGGAGTTCTACAATGGGATCTCCCCACTTTACTCCATCAATGGGGTAAAAAATTTTGGACCATGAGATTTAATCTAATTGGCGGAGGAGAGTTGGTAACAATAACAAAATAGTAATTGACTTAAATAGTTTCTGAACTCTTGCAAAGATAACAGTTTGATCCTTTTTTTTTTTATCAAGATGATCTTAAATTCTTTTTTTTTTTTTTTGCTATTATGGTTCTTTCCATTAAAATTCATTAAATTTTGGCGTAGGAGCCCGTCGGAAGTCCTGCAAGAAGAAGATCCGAGAGAAATGGAACTAGGAAGTCCTAGATTCCAGAGAATTCGTAAAGAAAACGAAGAAGATGAAAAGTTTCAATATTGATTCATTAACTTCCAAATCTGCCCACAAAAGGAAATCTGAAAATATTTATCACAGACTCTACGACTTCTTCGGCAACGACACAGATGGACTATTAATCTCAAAACGGCAACAAAGGAAAACAAACGGCAATGACAATAAGTAGTAAACATAACCAAACGGCAGCAAACATAACCAAACGACAACTATAATAAATGACGAGAATAATAGCAGTAGCAGCCAAGTAGTATTCCTTATGATGCTCCTGCATCAGAGCCTTCAGCCGAGAAAAGATTCGTCCCTGAATCTTCAATGATAGAAGGAGAAGCATCCGGGGGATGGTACTCGAACAAGTCTCTGACATTGAAGGTTGAGGAGATGGAAAGATCAGGAGGTAGATCCAACCTGTAAGCATTGTCATTAATCTTAGCAGCAACACGAAATGGTCCAAACTTGCGGGCGCCTAGCTTGGGATGAACACCATCTGGGAGACGTTTCTTGGACAAGTGAACCATTACCATTTCACCCTCAGAAAAGACTTTACTACGGCGGTGTTTGTCAGCATTCAGTTTGTATCGAGCATTAGACTGCTCTAGTTGTTGAGTAACATCACGATGAGTTCGAACGACCTGTTCAGCGATTTCAGCAGCCGTTTTGCTTTTAAAGTGGGGTAAATGTATGAGATCAACGGTAAAGTTCGGCGGCTTGGAGTAGACTACAGAAAATGGAGCTCGGCCCGTTGAGCGGTTGACCATGGCGTTGTAAGCAAATTCAGCTTGAGCTAAAACGGTGTCCCACTGTTTAGGATGATCACCGACTAAGCAACGGATCATATTGCCCAACGTTCGATTGACAACCTCCGTCTGTCCATCCGTTTGAGGATGGTAAGCGCTGCTGAAGTTGAGAGACGTGTCGAGGCGACGCCATAATTCACGCCAAAAGTGACTGAGAAATTTGACATCACGGTCCGAGGTAATCGAACGAGGCACACCATGAAGCCGCACAATGTCCCGAAAGAAGAGACTAGCCACGTGCTTAGCGTCATTGGTCTTCCGACACGGGATAAAGTGAGCCATTTTCGAGAACCGATCAACAACGACCAACACCGAATCAACATGTCGTGGTGTCTTAGGGAGGCCAAGTATAAAATCCATGCTAAGATCTTCCCATATGTTTTCAGGAATAGGGAGAGGAGTGTAAAGACCCGTGTTCTGAGCGTGACCCTTAGCTCTTTGACAAATAGCGCAACGTTGGACAAAACGATCAATATCCCGCCGCATATGTGGCCAATAAAATCGAGATTCCAATAGGTCGATGGTCTTATCACGACCGGTATGGGCTGCTAGACCACCGGCATGGAGCTCCCGAACAAGAAATTCCCGTAGAGAAGTCTTGGGGATGCATAATTGGTTGCCTCGAAAAAGAAAGCCATCGTGAATGAAAAATTCACGAAGACCAGGTCCGTGAGAGCAAGCCAACCAAATTGAAGCAAAGTCTTCATCACCTTCATATTGATCCCGCAAACTGTCAAAACTGGTAATGGTGGTTTGGAGGGTATTGAGAAGACAACGACGGCGACTAAGAGCATCAGCAGCTTTGTTGTGAACTCCGGCTCGATGCTTGAAGACAAAGGTGAACTTCTCAAGGAATAGGATCCAACGAGCGTGCATTCGGTTGATGGTCCTTTGAGACTGTAGAAACTTGAGCGCATGGTGATCACTATGCAAGATGAATTCTTGTTGCAGTAAGAAGTGCTCCCATTTCTTGAAAGAACGAACCATGGCATAGAGTTCTTGCTCATATGTAGACCATTTTTGCTGTGCCGTGTTGAGTTTTTCACTGAAAAATTCAATTGGCTGACCTCTTTGTAGTAAGACAGCCCCAATACCCGTCATCGAAGCATCAGTTTCGATTTCGAAAGGTTGTTCGAAGTCTGGAAGCGCCAAAACAGGGGCAGTGCTGAGTTTATCTTTTAATAGCTGAAAACTGTCTTCTTGCTTCGGACCCCACTCAAATCTTCCTTGTTTCATGCAGTCAGTTAAAGGAGCGGCGATAATGCTAAACCCTTTAATGAAACGCCGGTAGAACGAGGCAAGGCCATGGAAACTTCGGACTTCAGTAACACTTTGAGGTGACGGCCATTGTTGGATTGCTTGAACTTTGGTTGGATCCACGGCTAACCCATCAACACTAACAATGAAACCGAGAAATGGTAGAGAAGTGGCCCAAAACACACACTTTCCGATGCTAAGAAACAGTTTGTGCTCCCGTAGTGCAGTGAAGACGGCACGCAAGTGATTAAGATGAGATGAGTGATCAATACTATAGATAAGGATGTCGTCAAAATACACCACCACAAATCGACCAATAAAAGGTTTCAATACCTCATTCATCATACGCATAAATGTACTTGGAGCATTGCACAAGCCAAATGGCATTACTTGCCATTCATAGAGCCCTTCACGTGTCTTGAAAGCCGTTTTCCATTCATCTCCCGGCCGAATGCGGATTTGATGGTACCCACTCTTAAGGTCAAGTTTGGAGAAAATTCGAGCACTTGCAAGCTTGTCTAGCATATCGTCCAAACGCGGGATTGGGAATCTATACTTAATGGTAATTTTGTTAATTGCCCGACTATCCACACACATGCGCCAAGAACCATCTTTCTTTGGGACCAAAAGGGCCGGAACTGCACACGGGCTCATGCTCGGGCGGATGAGTTGTTTCTGTAAAAGATCATCCACAATCTCTTGTAATATCACATGTTCTCGAGGACTCATTTTGTAATGTGGCAAATTAGGAAGACTTGCCCCAGGCACCAAGTCAATTTGATGCTGAATAGTCCGCATTGGAGGTAAGTGGTTTGGCAGTTCCATGGGAGCAAGGTCACAAAACTCTGATAAGAGAGCCTCGACCTCCGGAGGGGTAGTGGCAGTAGTTGGCGGTGCTTCTTTAACTAGCAAAGCCAAGGCAAATTGGCTCTCTTTAATGTTTTGGTTGAAGGCAGCTCTCGAAATGGTTAACATAGTGGTCGGTGGCGATGGAGTGGGCTGTTTTGATGGGTCCAATGGAAGAAGGGCAATTTTCCTTCCCTTCCACTCAAAATAGTAATTGTTATCACGACCCCGATGGATAGCATTGACATCAAATTGCCAAGGCCGCCCCAAAAGCAGATGACAGGCGTCCATATCAACGACATCGCACTTGACTTCGTCGGCATAATACTTCCCAATGGAAAAAGGAACCATGCAAACCTCTTGGACCTTGGTGGCAACTCCTTTCTTTATCCATCCGATCTTGTAGGGGCAGGGGTGTTTCTCCGTTTCTAAACTGAGGGCTTTCACCAGTGCTTTGGAGACAACATTTTCAGAGCTCCCACTATCAATAATCACGTTGCACACTTTGGTATTGATGGTACAGCGGGTCCGAAAGATTGCATTCCGTTGTGTCAATTGGGCTTGTTTTGGGGCAAAGAGCAGCTTCTGTAAGATACACACAACCGGATCTCCGTCATCACCCGTAACCAATTCAGCATCAGCAAAATCATCCCCACACTCTGAATAATGGTCACCGCTAGTGTCATTTCCACCTAGTAGACCAACCTGTCGCCGAAGGGGGCACTCGTTGGAACGATGCCCAGGTTGTTGGCACTTAAAACACTTAAGAGGGAAGGGCTTAGCATACGGGTTAGGTTGGGATGAAGGCAGCACAGCACTTTTGCCCTTATCTTTCGAAACCTGCTTCTCATTATTGGTTGCTGTAGGATTAGGAACGGTAGTACTTAATGAAGGCGATGACTTACTTTTCTCAATTGATAATGGAGGAGGTGGCCGACGGTAAGAGGATTGGCGATGATTGGAGCGGTCAAATTGCTCCTCGACCCGTTGAGCCAAATTTACAGCATCGGAAAGCTTCCATACAGGTTGAAGTGAGAACCGGTCTTGAATCGGCTCACGCAAACCCCCAACAAACCGAGCGACTTGTTGATCCTCTGTTTCAACAATATTTGTCCGAGCATTAAGTCGATAAAACTCTTCAGCATAGTCTCGCACTGACCGATCCCGCTGCTGACATTGATGGTACAGACGGTAGAGACGTTGTTGATAGTCAGGTGGGAGAAATCGAGCTTTCAGAAGTTGTCTCATTCGGTGCCAAGAGCGAATTGGCCGCTTTCCTTCCCGGTGTCGGTTGGTGAGCAATTGATCCCACCACGCAGACGCACCGCCCTTGAGTTTATATGCGACTAGCTTAACCTGTTTGTCTGCAGGGACCTCCATGTACTCGAAGAAGGTCTCGACCGTCTTCAACCAGTCAAGAAAATCCTCAATATGCAGATGCCCATCAAAAAACGGAATATCAATTTTCAAACGATAACTATTATGGTCATTACGATGAGAAGGGCGAGGATAATTACCCATGTGCCTGGGCGGTTGTTGCGCCCAGGCTTCCACTTCGTCATCGGTGGAAGAGTCAGCCGAACTATTTCCCGGAAGATGGGCTGGTTCGTAGTGATAGGCGTAATCGAACGCCGGGGTTTCGATTTGTCGGATTTGGTCGCGACGACGGTCGCGCGTCGCACATGGAGGTGGAGGGGTAGCAAACTCCCGAGTCGGCTGAGTGGGAATTTGGGGCCGAGGGGTAACACGTGGGTGTTGCTCCAAAATGGTGAGGATCTGCCGGACATCGACGGCCAAGGCGTCATTCTTGGCGTCAATCTTCAAGTCCAAGGCACGAATCGCCGACCAAAGAGCTTGGATGTCGGGGTTGACACCCAGAGGAGGATTCGAGCCACTGCCACCGTCAGCCATCAGAGGAGCAGCGAGCTTTCTGGCTCTGATACCAATCTGGCGTAGGAGCCCGTCGGAAGTCCTGCAAGAAGAAGATCCGAGAGAAATGGAACTAGGAAGTCCTAGATTCCAGAGAATTCGTAAAGAAAACGAAGAAGATGAAAAGTTTCAATATTGATTCATTAACTTCCAAATCTGCCCACAAAAGGAAATCTGAAAATATTTATCACAGACTCTACGACTTCTTCGGCAACGACACAGATGGACTATTAATCTCAAAACGGCAACAAAGGAAAACAAACGGCAATGACAATAAGTAGTAAACATAACCAAACAGCAGCAAACATAACCAAACGACAACTATAATAAATGACGAGAATAATAGCAGTAGCAGCCAAGTAGTATTCCTTATGATGCTCCTGCATCATAAGGGGCAGGGGTGTTTCTCCGTTTCTAAACTGAGGGCTTTCACCAGTGCTTTGGAGACAACATTTTCAGAGCTCCCACTATCAATAATCACGTTGCACACTTTGGTATTGATGGTACAGCGGGTCCGAAAGATTGCATTCCGTTGTGTCAATTGGGCTTGTTTTGGGGCAAAGAGCAGCTTCTGTAAGATACACACAACCGGATCTCCGTCATCACCCGTAACCAATTCAGCATCAGCAAAATCATCCCCACACTCTGAATAATGGTCACCGCTAGTGTCATTTCCACCTAGTAGACCAACCTGTCGCCGAAGGGGGCACTCGTTGGAACGATGCCCAGGTTGTTGGCACTTAAAACACTTAAGAGGGAAGGGCTTAGCATACGGGTTAGGTTGGGATGAAGGCAGCACAGCACTTTTGCCCTTATCTTTCGAAACCTGCTTCTCATTATTGGTTGCTGTAGGATTAGGAACGGTAGTACTTAATGAAGGCGATGACTTACTTTTCTCAATTGATAATGGAGGAGGTGGCCAAAAATTATGGATAAAAAAAAAAGTTACCAAAAATTAGTCGGAATAAGTTTAAAAGAGTCAAACTATGGTCAAGGATAAACATGAAAAAATAAAAGCATGATATTCAAATTTTGCTGGGGAGTTCTACAATGGGATCTCCCCACTTTACTCCATCAATGGGGTAAAAAATTTTGGACCATGAGATTTAATCTAATTGGCGGAGGAGAGTTGGTAACAATAACAAAATAGTAATTGACTTAAATAGTTTCTGAACTCTTGCAAAGATAACAGTTTGATCCTTTTTTTTTTTATCAAGATGATCTTAAATTCTTTTTTTTTTTTTTTTGCTATTATGGTTCTTTCCATTAAAATTCATTAAATTTTTAACGAAATCTTATTAAAATAATAATTTTAGAATAAAATTACTAAATACTCTCCCCTCTCTTACCCTCCCCCTTCTCCTCTTTCTCTGTTTCACCCATCCCTCCCCCCATCTCTCTCTCTCTCCAGCCCCCCCACCCCCACCCCCACCCCCCCTCCCCTCGACATTCGCCCCCCCCCTCTCTTGATCTAGCCCCTTGACCCCTATCCCCTCGTCTTTCTTGGTTTGCCCCCCCTTCCCCCCCACCCCACCTGTACTCCTGCCATCGTTCGTTGCGAGCGCCCCCCCCCCCCCCAACCAGAACTCATATCGAAGTTTCCATCGTTGTCTTCGCCATCATCGAGGCCCCCTACCCCCTTCTCTTTCTTGGTCTGCCCCCCTTCCCCCCCGCCCCACCTGCACTCCTGCCGTCGTTCGTTGCGAGCCCCCTCCCCCCCCAACCAAAACTCATATCGAAGTTTCCATTGTTGTCTTCGCCATCATCGAGCCCCCCGCCCCCTCCCCTCAGGAATCACCAATTTGTTCCCCCTCACCCCCCCCCCCCCGGGCAACTTTCTTCGCCCTTGCAAAGCTCAACTCAAAACCCAGAATCAAATTGGATCCCTCCACCCTTGCAGCCGCCCAAGGTCCCCCGCTCCCCCCCCCCCCACCCCACCCCACCCCACCCCACCCCATTGCTATCCAAGTACTTCGATCTGGTTTCCTCTCCTCGCCGCCGAACTTGCCCCACCCATGGATTTTGGCCCGAGAGTTAGGCTTCGGTTTCGAGGAGAAAGAGAGATTGAGGAGGGAGGGAAAGAGAGAGAGAGAGAGTCCAATCTGGTTTCCTCCCCTAGCCACCGAGCTTGTCCCACACCCAGATCTTGGCCCCAAATATGGGCTACATTGGTTTCGAGGGGAGAGAGATAGAGATATTGAGGAGGGAGGGAAGGAGAGAGAGAGAGAGAGAGTGAGCGAGTAGCTTTGATTTGGAGGAAAGAGAGAGAAAAGAGATACTAAATTTTTTTAAAATTAATTATTAATAAATTACTAAAATACTTTATCATTTTATTAGAAATTAATGGATTTTGATTAAAATGACCATAACGTTCAAAATATAAGAATTTGTGTTCATCTCAATCAAAAAAAAAAAAAAGAATAAAGATCAAACGCTCATCTTTGTAAGAATGTAAGTATTATTTAGACCAATGACTCAAGACAAAATAAGCTAAACTTTATAGGATCGTTTGTTCTTCGTTAGAGAACGTTTGGACAAAAATGACATGAGTCTGTAATGGAGGTCTTGGGGTCGGGTACTAACGCACTATAAATTTAACTTTTTTTTTTTTGCATAATTCAAAAATTGAGGCAAATTGATATGACATTTGGGTTGGTAGTGCTTCCGACAAAGGATTTAGAGACTTCAAGCTTCCAAACGGTTTCTAAAGAGAGGGCAAGCATGATTGTTACAACTGATTACTTAGTTAAGGGTTTGAAATTTGTTGTTGAATTTATAAATTTAAAAGAGAAAAGTGAAGAAGAAAAACAGATAAAGAAGTTTCGAAACCAAACATATGGATCGGAGAGAGAGAGAAAGAGAGATATTTAAAGCCCACATCAAGTTTTGCCGGCAAAGATTCACGTCGACGGCTAGCAGGGGCTCAAGGGTTAGCTGATGAATAGGGCCAGATATTTACCAAATCTGGTTGTGAGGCTTCGAATGAGCCCGATGCCGACCAAGCGTGATGGAGCTCGTGCTAGGACGGTGCAGACAGAGGAGAGAGAAAGGAGAAGAAGGTACAGAAGGAAAATAAATGAGAGAGAAAAAATTTTCCCAAAAAAAAAAAATTTCGGATTAATCTTCAATCTCCCATCTTCATAATCTCAACACAAACAACAATTGTCTCATTAAATTGTTCTGTTTAGTAGATTCAATTAACACATGCAAAAGCTTGAAGATATTTATTTATTTATTTATTTTTGCTCGAAGGTGAAAGCACGGGGCTCTTCCATTTCAATCTCATCGCCAAAAATGATCCATTCGTAATCCGAACTAGAGACGACGTCGTCCCAACCCAACACTTAACGGCGTTAGAGCACGGAGCATTTAAGCCATTTTACTTGTCTACGATCACTCAAACAAAAACGTTTTCAAATGTAGGGCCCAACTTCTAATCTACACACCGTCAACCGTTGGATCTTACCCCGTGGTGGGAAAAAGCACATGTACTCCGTTGCAGAATTAGCCAATTTTGTCACTTCAAATAAAAGAATGAGCCAATTTTATTTGAACTTACAAATAAATATAAAAATGTTCATTTTCTAAGAAGCATGTTCAAAAACGGTAATTTTGTGTAAATACTTCGTGTATTTATTCATAATCATCTAAAGCTTTCCTTATTCTACCTTTCTCGTCCTCCCCGCTCCCCCTCCCTCTCCTAACCCGTGCTGCCCCTCACAAAGAAAACCCACAAACAAACAAAAAAAAAAAAAAGAAAAAAAAGGGAGAAAATTAAGTTAGGTGATCTTTTTTAGTTACCTAACCTAAGATGGTTTAATTTTTTTTATTTAGAAAAATGATAATTTGTTATTTTTTAGATTTAGTCAATCAGCGGTTGACTATGAATCTGGTGATTAATAAATAGTCAATTAGTGATTAATTATAAAATTTGATTATTTACATTATGATTAATTAGTGATTAACTGTTATGTAGTTAAAATAGTTAATCACTAATTGATCATTTAATAAAATTAATTAATTTTAGAAAAAAATATACATTTTAACTAATTTTTAAAAACTTCGATCATTTATTAAAAAATAAATAAACAAACAAACGCGGATTAGCTCTTCCCCATCTCCCACGTTATCTCACACTCTCACCCTCTCACCCTCTGCCTCTATTTTCAGTAAAGCCCAGAGGACAAACGTGAACTCCAACTCCACTTCCTATCTCTCGCTCATGTTTGTTTTCTCTCCTCACCACGTTCTTTCTCTTCCACTTTCTCTGCTTGCTCTCAAACAAAAACAGAGGGTAGAAAACCAAAACTCACATTAATTCACTCACTCAAATCCGGTGGAGGAAATGAGAATAAAACCATGAAGCTCTAACTTTTCTACGGTACAAATATACAGAAAACCCCCTCACTCCCTATCTCTGTATCTTTCTCGACCTCTCTCACACACTCAAATCTCTCTCTCTCTCTTTCCTCTTAAAGATTGGCGACTCCAACTCTCAACTTGATTTACAAAGGTTAGAAAATATTTCTAAGTTGATTTAAATTCGATTTTAATTGAAATATATGTATACACACACACGGGCACACACACACACGCACACACGCACACACGCATATACACACACACGAGTCTGTAGGATTAGTATTTCAGTTTTGTGAAATAAGATTAATTTCTTGTAAGCATGATTTGAAGTATGTTAAATATGAGTTTGAGTTCTAATGTTTCGTTATGTCATCTGTACTAATTTGGGTGTGATAGAGCTACAAAAAATGAGTATTGAATGAATTTTGAACTTCCGAGTTGTAGTTGATACTTTTAACATTAAATATAAAAGAGAGAGAGAGAGAGAGAGAGAAACATGCTTTTAAGCTATGATCCAAACATGCATATGATTTTGAGACACTATATTCTGGATAGATCAGAAATATATATATATATATATTCAATATTTAAACTTAGTATCGAAAAGTACATTAATTAGACTTGATATTTAGTTTAATTATGGATTTGTATTGTGATAGATAATTAAATTTATTTGTTATATTGATTTAAGGTTTTGATGACCGGAGCGAGGAGCTTCGATTTGTATGAAGTTATCTGTAGAATAATTTGCCAAAGAAGTAGGATATGCTCCCCTCTCCTGTTTTTTCTTGAAATGATGGTAGGATATGTCAACTCTACTTTTGTGAAATTGATTGTTTTATTGTTTAATGAATTTCTCATTTTAAAATCATTTTTGAAAATAAAATAGTTTTACAAAAAAAATATTTGAATGGAGAATACATATATATGTATCAAATGTTCCGGGTCAAAAGTATATATATGTAGATATATTATTTTGAGAAACTCAAGTGAGGTTCGTTAAGGCTTTTGGTGTGTGTCGTCTAAGTGTGTTAAATGACAATTTCAAACTCTGTCCAGTTAGATACCAGCGGATGTTATTTGTAAACTTTATGACTGTATCAGGTATCGAGATGTTACCTTTAATTAATTGGTCCACTTCGATAGTATTCCACAATGGTGGTGTTATTTCGACTATAAATCAGTGAGTATATCTATGTTTAGTGAATTTCATTTATACATTTGTTTACTTTGGTCTTGTTGATTTTATCATAACCCTTGCCAAACTCTTCGATACATTCGTAGCTCTCATTTTATTGTTTTAACCCCCCCCCCCCCCCACCAAAGGAGGTACTTGGAGTAGCACTGAGTAGATGAGTATGACTCCAAAGCACCACGATTCAATGTTGATTATTTGTATTTTTCTATTCCAATTATTTGTTTTTCTAAGGCATGTATAACTGAACTCTTTCTCTCTAGATTAGGTTTAAATGTCTGTTCTTTTATTTCCAGCTTTTAATTTTTGTATGTTTTTATTGGCGGCTAGATTTTCAAAACCTATTTTCATGTAAAAAACCACCTAACAATTACCACTGCTTTTGGTTAGAAAGCTACTATACGATTT
>CM046386.1:3386252-3408157 GCA_025413485.1 Ficus microcarpa
TGTAGCCAATGCTCTTCTTGACAAGGACTTGCATTCAAGAGTTGCCTAATGACAAGAACCTCTCCTTCGTCACCATACTCTTCATGTCCTTCAAGATCTCCTTCTTCTTCTTGATGCTCCTCCTCTTCTTCAACCACATCATCGCCAATGATAGTGATGATATGTTTGTTGGGACACTCCAAGGTAATGTGTCCATAGCCTTGGCACTTGAAATATTTCTTGGTAGCATTGAGATTGACTACGGGTTTTGGATTTCGTGTCTCCAGCTTGGTGTTGAATGAGGACGCCTTGGTTGATGCCGAGGAAGAGGATGAGCTAGGATTTCCCTTGTTTGTCAAACTAGGGTTGCCCACAAATTTATTTGGAAATCTCCTTGTCTCCTTTTTTTGCTGCTCCACGTTCAAAGCCAATTTTCGAACGTCGTTGAAAGTCGAATATGGTTGTAATTTGATTACATCGGAAATCTCCTTCTTGAGTCCGCCTAGATATCGTGCAATAGTTCGCTCTTCGGGTTCTACTACATCACACTTGAGCATAAGATACACGAATTCTCTAGTGTAGTCAGCCATAGACAACTCAAATTGCCAGAAATTGTGAAACTTTATATAGTTGTCTTGTTTGTAGTTGTTTAAAATGAATCTTTTTCTGAGTTCCAGCTTCATCTTCTCCCATGTTCGAATGGGCCTCCGTCCTTCACGTTCTCTTTCTTGTTTGAGATTTTCCCACCAAAGGGACGCATACTTCTTTAGTTTAATGGCAACCAACTTGACTCGCTTTTCATCAGAATAATCCTTGAATTCAAAGATCCTTTCCACGGTGTATAGCAAATCAAGGAATGCATCGTCTTGTGATTGTCCGTCATATTCAGGTACATCCACCCTCACATCACCATCGCGGCTTCTACGGTGAATTCGACGTCTTGGGTAAGCATAGGAGTCATCGCTAGAATCATCTTCATTGTGGAATGGATTGATGTCTTCATCCTTTTCATCTGCACAGTGCCTATCATGTCTTGGTGATCTTGTCTCTCGAACCGTTCAAGGCGTTGTTGAAGCTGCTGTATTCTTCTTCACATTTCCTCCATCTTGAGATTTTGATTTCTTTCTTCCACTGGTTCATCTTCTTAAGCGAGTTGTCTTCGAAGAGCTTGTCTCCTCATTTTTTTTCCTTTCAACTCCAACACTCCAAACCTGTCTCTAATACCAAAATGGTACGGAACTTGGTTCGATAGTATAGGACTGGGTTGGGAAAAGATAACTAAGACTCAAAATAAGTCTAGGAGGACACCACTAACGGTTCCCACATGTTAGATAAGTCAAAACTCGCCACTTTAGGAATCCACCAAAGAGATAAGAGTTCACAATTCACACAAGAACTGAATTTTCTCGTTAAACAAAAGGCCCCCTAATACAGATCATTCCAGCCCTTTTTAGGATGAATTTTACACCCCAAAATAAATAAAATTCAGTTATAAACACTCCCATAATTACGTACTTAAAATCAAGAAAACTTCCCCACCATAACTACTATTAAAACCATCCATATTCTTATAATTACACCATTTACTTTCAGCCACCAAAACTGAACAAATTCCCATGAATACATCATAATAGCCCAAAACCTTAAAAAAAAAAATGCCCTTATTAAAAACTACCCCAAAAACCTTCCTTGTTTTAAGCATTAGTCTAACAAACTTCTGTGTAACTCCAAAAGTTGGTTTTAAATACTAAAATGAAACTAAAAATAAGCAATTAAAGTTGAACTTGAAAGCCAAGCATGTGAGCCAAGACTCAAGCCATGAAAGCCATGCACACTTGCCAAAAACATGTTGTTTGAGCTTAAAACATTGCCTTGATTTGCATTAGGG
The DNA here is from genome assembly GCA_025413485.1 of Ficus microcarpa. NCBI lineage: Eukaryota > Viridiplantae > Streptophyta > Magnoliopsida > Rosales > Moraceae > Ficus > Ficus microcarpa. The sequence continues at coordinate 3,388,120 of CM046386.1, forward strand.
CTCGTGGACTCTGCTTGAGGCAATAAAGAGATTTGTGCAACTGGCAAACATGAAATGGCTTTGAAGAATCAACAAACCCTTGAGGTTGAGACATATAGACTTTCTCCGTCAAATCACCATTTAAGAAGGCATTGTGTACATCTAGTTGCTTTATGATCCAATTTTAGCAAGGGCAAGAGAAAGGACAATTCAGATTGTAGTAGGTTTTACAACTGGACTAAACGTGTCAAAAAAGTCAAGACCAAGAGTTTGGATAAAACCTTTGGCGACCAAGCGGGCTTTATATCTCTCGACAAAGTGATCGGGTTTGAGTTTAAGACAATAAACCTTTGCAGCCAATAACTTTTTCTCCAGGAGAACGAGGAACCAAGGACCAGGTCGAGTTTTTCAGTAAGTCATCCATCTCAGTTTGCATAGCTTGTTGCCATTCTGGATGAGAAGAAGTATATTTGTAAGTGACCAGTTCAAAATGCTTCACGTTGGAAACATGATCAATTGCAGCTATAAGCAGTTTAGGCCTATAAACACCAAGCTTTGACGTGGTACTCATAGAATGAACATTAGTAGCATCTGGGGGTCTATGAATCACAAAACCAGATGAGAAAAGTAAAATAATTGAAACACCAGACATAGAAGCATAATTATGATTATTCTTAGAGGTTGAGGGTTTTGTTGGGGAAGATGGAGTGGTGGGAGAGGACGAGGACGAAGAGGAAGGGATGTTTGGAGTAGAGGAAAGGTTGTGGGGTGTGGAAGAAGAAGAAGGCAAAGAAGAGGGAGAGTTTGGTGAAGGAGTAAGTGGTGTAAGAGGGATGGGTGGATTAGAGAATAAAGAAGAAGGTAAAATGGGAATGGAAGGAGGTTGGGAAAATGAGGAAGAGGTTGAGTTGGGGTTAGAAGAAATTTTGGAGAAAGTAAAAGTGGTTTCATTAAAGATTACATGTCGAGAGACATAAATTCGGCCAGTTTGGATATGTAAACACGGGTAACCCTTGTGAGAATTGTTGAAACCCAAAAGAACACACTCAGTGGAGTGGTATTGAAGCTTGTGATCATTGTATGGTCACAAGAAAGGAAAGCAAGCACATCCAAAAACTTTGATGAAGTCATAGGAAGGGAGTTTCTTATAGAGAGCTTCATACGGTGACAATATATTCAAAACAGGTGTAGGCAAGCGGTTGATTAAATAAACAGCAGTTTGAAAAGCATAGGGCCAGTAAGAAAGAGGTACAAAATAGTGTGTAGGAAGGGATAAGCCAACTTCAACCACATGCCTGTTCTTACATTCAACTCTACCATTTTGTTAAGGGGTTATAGGGCAAGGATGTCTATGATACACTCCCAAGTTTTTCCAAAAAAGGTTTTGATAGGATGAAATTTACCTCCCCAATCCATTTGTAGTGTTTTAATTTTTGTATCAAATTGGGTTTCAACAAGGGCTTTAAACTTTTGGAAAACACCGAATGTTTTGTGTTTGGCATTTAGCAAGTAAATCCATGTGAATTTGGAGTAATCATCAATAATCAAATAGAAATATTTTACACTAGTAACAGAAGACATAGGGGAAGCTCCCCAAAGATCAGAATAAACAAGCTCGAAAGGTTTTGAAGCATGAGAAGAAGAATTCATAAATGGTAAACGAGGGCTTTTAGCCATTTGACAAGAGATACAAAAATCCATAGAGTTAGCATTTGAGGTTTTTAGATTACAAAGCTGCAGAACCCTATTAACTATGTTGGACGAAGGATGTACAAGTCTATTATGCCATAAAGTGGCATTTTGTGAGCAGGTGTGATGGACTTGGATAGGGGCTGAACTTGAACACGAAGAGGAGATTGGGTTGGAATAGGGAGATAGGAAGGTAGTGGTTGACAAAGGGAGCAATTTGTAAAGACCATCTTCAAGATGTCTCCGCAGAAGAGTTTTATTCGAGGAAAAATCCTTCACAAGAAAGAATATGGGGTAAAATTCAACAAATGCTTTGTTATCATGACAAAGTTTGCCAACAATAAAAAGTTTTGAAATGGCTGGAGTGTGGAAAACATGGCTTAATTTGATAGGTTTGATAGGAGAATTAATCATAACATTGCCAATATGAGAGATGTCAATTTTCTTATCATTCCCAACCATCACCTAATCATCAACCAAGGAAGGGCAGTGGGTTGTCGAAAGAACTGAGGTCCAGAGTGAAGTGATGTGTAGCTTCCGAATCCGAAAACCACGAACTCTCACTAGTAGAACTAGAGTAACTGTGACTGGATGTGCCAAGCATGGCAACGAAAGCATTTGGTTGATGTGGTTGGTGTTCCCATGGTTAAATCCACCATGAGCTTGTTGGGGTTGGTAGTTGTGACAAACATCTGTAGCGTGCCCAATCTTGTGGCAAATTAGAAAAATGGTTCTTGTCTTATTGTTTGGCTTGTAAATTGGGTTGGAGAATGGTGGGAAATTGGGTTTGCTGATGATTCCTAAAGAGGGATTGGGAAAGGGAGGCTGTGGCATGTTTTGGTGTTTGTTTTGTGAGAAATTGGTCAAACGGGATTGGCTGTTGAAAAAGGAGTGTTGAGGCTTGAAGTTGTTTGATAAGTTGGATGGGTATGGTTTTGGCTAGTTGTTGTTTTGGGAAAATTGGGTTAGGTTCATTTGGGAAAATTGGGTTTGAACAAGGTTTAAGTTGATCAACAGTGTGTTGTGATTAGGACTTCGATAGCACAAACAAGAGCACGTGGGATGAGACATACTCAGATCCAATTCAAGTTCCCATTGGCCCAGTTACGAGAGCTCGCGTGAAGAAATTCAAAGATGCACTTATTGGGCTGATTCAGGCAACTTAGTCTCAAGCTATTGCATGGAGGCCCATTGAGGGAATTGCATATGACAATCAAAGCAACAAATGCGTGATTCAAGTTCTAGAAGAATCTGGCCAATACTAAGCTTAATTTTAGCAAGTTAAATTGGGATGTTTAGGAATATTCTATGACCTGATTGAATATTTCCTTTCCTTTTATTAGTATAGTCCTTTGACTTTAATTTTCCTTTTCTTAGGTGTGTGTAATCAGTCAAATAAGGGGGCTGATTGTTTCCTTTATTTTTTTTAGGCCTTTGACTTTTACTTTCCTTTTCTTTTTAATCGGCCTAGACGTCCTTTGTAATTAGCCAATTAAGAGGGCTGATTGTTTCCTTTATTTTTAGTCTAGATTTTTAGCCTTCTATAGCTATTTTAGGAACTTTTTTTTGTAAGGTGCAGCTATTAAAAGGATGTCTAGGGAATGTAAAAAAAGGCAGATCGTTAAGCAGAAAAATTATGAGAATTCTTTCTCTTTGGTTCTTTGAAGAACTATTCGAACTTCTCGGGATTTTCCATGGTGTTCACCATCGACTTATCAAACGGATTTTCACCACAGTTTGTGGCGTCATCACCATACCAAGGTTCTTATCTCTTATAGGTAACAGGTCGCGGTTCTTTCCATTTGAACTTGTTCATAGAAACGATCTTGGAGACCTCTTCGAATACGGGTTTCGTCACATAGTTGGCTCTGATACCAAATGATACGAACCACGCCACCTATGTGACCAAACCCATAATCGAAGAGGTCTCCAAGATCGTTTATATGAACAGGTTCGAATGGAAGGAACCTCGATCTGTTACCTATAAGAGATAAGAATATGGTGATGACGCCACAAACGGTGGTGGAAATCCGTTTGATAAGTCGATCGTGAACGCCACGGAAAATCCCGATAAGTTCGAATAGTTCTTCAAAGAACCAAAGATAAAGAATTCTCACAATTTTTTGATTAATGATTTGCTTTTTTACATTCCCTAGACGTCCTTTTAATAGCTACACCTTACAAAGAAAAGTTCCTAAAATAGCTATAGAAGGCTAAAAATAAAGAAAACAATCAGCCCCTTAGTTAGCTGATTACAAAGAAAAGGAAAGTAAAAGTCAAAGGCCTAAACAAAATAAAGGAAACAATCGGCCCCCTTATTTGGCTGATTACACACACCTAAGAAAAGAAAGTAAAAGTCAAAGTACTAAAATAATAAAAGGAAAGTAAATATATAATCAGGTCATAGAATATTCCTAAACATCCCAATTTAACTTGCTAAAATTAAGGTTAGTCTTAGTCGGATTCTTCTAGAACTTGAATCATGCATTTGCTGCTCTGCTTGTCACATGCAATTCCCTCAATGGGCCTCTATGCACTAGGTTTAGACCAAGTTGCCTGAATCAGCCCAATAAGTGCATCTTTGAATTTCTTCATACGAGCTCTCGTAATTGGGCCAATGGGAACTTGAATTGGATCTGAGTATGTCTCATTCCACGTGCTCTTGCTTGTGCTACCGAAGTCCTCATCATGTTGTTCCTCCAATCAGTATTCATGGTTAATCAAGAGGTTGTGAATTTCATCCATGGATGGATGATTAGGTCTGGCAATAAGGGACGAAACAATGACATTTAATCAGGTCCTAGGCCTCTGAAGGTGTGAATTAGTTTGTCTCTATAAGACAAGGGCTCTCAAATGGCAACAAACTTATTGAAGATGGTTTTTAAACGATCAAGATACTTTGTTATGGTGAGACCATCTTTCTTGGTGTTCATGAGTTGGGTTTTCAAGTTCAGAATGGTAAAGATAGAGGCTGTCTGATATACCTGATTCAAAGAGTCCCCAATTTCTTGTGCAGTGGTTAGCCCAACAATCCTACCCATCATTCCTTCAATAAGAGATGAATAGGATCCTATTGAGTCTCCTCCATTGGGTCTACTATGGATTTCGTTGATGCTGCTGAACATCCAGGAACTAGGTGGGCTAGTTGTGGAGCCATCGATGTGGCCTTCGAGACCATTGGCAATGACGATATTCATCATCTGGGTTTGCCAGAGAAGGTGGTTGGTATTATCCAACCTCACTGTAATGTTTTGAGGTGGAAGAGGGTTTTGGTTTTGAAAAGGATTTGAGTTTTGAGGAGGTTGAATCTGGTTTGGGTTTGGTATGGGTTGTTCTTGGACCATTGGATTAGCATTTCTTGGCTGATGAACGATCTGTGGGTTATCAGCCATGGTTGTGGGACTGAAGGGAGCTCAGGTGGCTTTGATACCAAATTTGAATAGAAGAAGATGAGGCTAGGTTAGAAATTTAGAGAGAGAGAAATTAGAAAATGCTCAGCTCAAATTAGAGCAGAGAGAGCTAGTGGTATTTATATTACATTTGATGTTGTACAAGGAACATTCTCTACAGCTATACACGTGGCAATGCCCAAAAGGAAAGGGCATAACAAAAAAGAGAGAATTATGTGCAACAGCAGACTATACTAAAGCTAATTTACAGTCTAATAATCAATCTCTAATCCTTGGGGTTTCCCGCCAGATCTGTTGAGTACATTAATGTTCTTTTTTTAGATATAATTGTAATTGCTATTTAATATAATTTACTTAGAATTTAATTAGTAAGATAATGATAGTTCTTGACATAAAATTGAAATATTGAACGATCTGTTTTTGTGATCTGATGTGCTTGCAGCTTCCAAGCATTGTCTTTTTCAGTAGGCTTAACATTAGTGCCTTGCTCATTTTTAGTTATGTACATTGCTTTTCATAAGTTTAAAGACTAGTTTTTTCTTCGAACTAATTGTTGGTACAGTTGTCCTTTATGTGCAATACAACCAAAATGAGCATGGCTACTATTCTTCTTTCATTCTTCTTTTTTCACCATTTTCTATTTTCAACGGAACCACATAATGCCACTGATTTCGTTTTATTTGCTTACATTTACTGTTAATGTACATCCAACGAAGTTAGATCAACTCTAGGCATATTGGATGGGACCTAATGGTATAAATTTCATTCGTTGAATGTGCATTTGATATTGTGGAGTTGGTGGTTTGATATTCTTTTCATTGCCTATGATATGTAGGTTTCTATTGAACTGTCCTTCATGGAAGTTGTTCAGGATTGCACTAAAACTGTGTTGTTGTGCCCTGTGAAGCTTGTGTATGCTGTTCATTTCACTTGCCCAATCTTGTTTTCCTTTTTTTTTTTTTTTTTTTTTTTTTTTTTTTTTTTTTTTTTGGGACAATTCTAGCCACTCTTTTGTTGTTGTCAAGTTTTTGGTTGTATATGCCGTGCTTGGTTGGTTGACATTGTAACGTTGGAGGATGCTTCTGTCTTGCTCATTTTTGATTGGTCGATGTTGTTGTCAAGTATTTAGTCTGGCACCTGTAAATATTTTGTTAGTGGAGAATACTTTGGATTTTTAAATTATTACCTGTTTGTTTTATTTTGTGATGTAAAATGGTTGATTACTACAAAAGTTGTTTGATGTTATTCGTTTGAATTCTTTTGGATTTTTAAATTATCAATTGTTTGCGCTATTTTGTAATGTAAAATGGTTGATTACTACAAAAGTTGTTTGATGTTATTTGTTTGAAATCTTTCCTTGAAAATTGAAAATATTATAATAAAATATCCAAAATATTCTAGTAGAGTTTGCAGTATACTCTACAACAATATAGTGGTGTCGATGGTCGGAATTGGAGATATCTGGTCATCTATATTGATGTGAATCCCGCCAAGAATAACGAGATCCCACAACGAAAGGAACCCAAGAATGTTCAACGATCAGATTTGGATGGGAGACCTCGACCCATTGCTTCAACAAAAATAAGAACCTTGGTATAAATGATCTCAACCTATTGTTTAACGTGAAACAAGAACCTCGGTATAAGGAAGACGCCACAAACGGTAGTGGAAATCCATTTGATTAGTCGATGGTGAATGCCACGGAAAATTCCGATAAGTTCGTATAGTTCTTCAAAGAACCAAAGAGAAAGAAATCTCACAATTTTATGGAATACAATGATTTGATTTTTTTTTTTTTTTAACATTCCCTAGATGTCCTTTTAATAGCTACACATTACAAAGAAAAGTTCCTAAAATAGCTAAAAAAGGCTAAAAATCTAGACTAAAAAAAAATTGAAACAATTAGCCTCTTTAGTTGGCTGATTACCATGTCTAAGAAAAGGAAAATGAAAGTCAAAGGCTTAAACATAATAAAGGATACAATCAACCCCCTTAGTTGGCTGATTATCATGCCTAAGAAAACGAAAGTGAAAGTCAAAGGTCTAAACAAAATAAAGGAAACAATCAGTCCCTTTTATTTGACTGATTATACACACCTAAGAAAAGGAAAGTAAAAATCAAAAGACTAAACTAATAAAAGGAAAGTAAATATACAATCAGGTCATAAAATATTCTTAAACATCATAATTTAACTTGCTAAAATTAAGTCTAGACTTGGCCGGATTCTTCTAGAATTTGAATCATGTATCAAAAAGCTTATAGTAAAAAAGTCCACAATTCAGCCAAGCCAGAGAAGAAAGCTTTGTGTTTATTATCTTCACCGTAATGGAATGTCATGTACTTCAAGCTCTACACAATATACTTCAAGCTCTACCTCAGTCTTAAAGCTTAGTTTTGGTTTATTGTGTACAGCTTGAAGAATAAATCTGCAAATGAAAAGGAAAATTTATTAACACTACTAGAGAATGCGGATTCCATAACGGAGCTTCCAGGACCGTTTTTTAAAAATGATCGTGTAAAGTTCAGCAAAACACTAGGTGGAACACATTTTCCGAAAACGGTCATGGAAGCCGAAGCTTCCACGACGGTTTTTGGAAATCGTCATGGAAGCTTGAAGCTACCATGACCGTTTCAAAAAAACCGTTGTGGAAGCTTCAGCTTTCACGACCATTTTTTAAAAAACCATCGTGCAAACTTTGCGATAAATTCAGACAAAACCGAGTATTGCCCTCATTTTTCCACTTCAATACAGCAGCTGTAGTAACCAAAATCAAATCAGATCGCTCTGAAAACAGTCAGTGCACCGCTGTTGGACGTTACCACCACCATCAACCATCCATCATCAATCTCTCTTGTAAGTCATGATCACTAACTTAGCTTTTTGTTGTTTTCCTCTGTATATATATATATTTTTAATGATTTTAGATTATTTTTGTATGTTTTGGGATCGCTTTTGATACGTTAGTACAATAATGGGTGTTAATTTAAGTGATCACAAAATGTTATTTGTCCCCCAGTTTTTTGTATTTTTAGTAATTTGTTATGTTTTTTTTCGATTTTTTAGTTAATTGTTCAATTAATTAATGGGCCGGTGTTAACTAAATGAAAATGATATGCATGCATGGACAATTATGCACACCTTGACTCCTAAAACTTAATTTGATTTCTTGATTTAGGATTTGCAAATCATGGATAGGAAATGGATGTAGTTTGATAGATTGTCTAAAGCATATGAAGATGGTGTTGAAGAATTTTTGTCATTTGCCAAAGCTCACATATAAGAAGATAAGATTCTGTGTCCATGTCAGATTTGTGGTAATCATAAAATTTTTCCCACTAATGTCATTTGCTACCAAATGGAATTTGGTAGCAAACGGTGATATTTCGCTATCCAAATTTGGTAGCAAAATATAAATTTCTGCTACCAAATTTTGGTAGCTCAATCTCATTTTTTGCTACCAAAAGTTACCAAACTTTTTTTGGTAGAAAAAATGTTGCCGGGAAACCAAATTTTTTCCCGCTCAACTCATTTGCTATCAAATTTTTTTTGGTAGCAAATAGTACATTTTGCTACCAAAGTTTGGAAGCAGAATATGAGTTTCTGTCACCAAATTTTTGATAGTGAAATATCTCTTTTTGCTACCAAACATATTTTCATACCAACAATTTTCCCCCCTAAGGTCATATTTATTATTTGGTAGTAAAATACATGCTTTTTTACTACCAAATTTTATTGATAGAAAAGAAAATTCCACTACCAAAATAAATTTGGTAACTAAATATATTTTAATTATACAAACCTATAACTTTTTCCATTTCTACTGTAAAAAAATCAAAAACTTCATTTATTTCAAAAAAAACACACACACACACTCTCTCTCTCTAACTCTCTCGACCTATCTCTCTCTACTCACAAATTCACTCTGACACTACCCAAATTTCTTCTTGACACAGCACCTTTCCCCACCAGTACTCCATGGAATCAAACTGAGCAAATTGAAAAGACTAACACACATGAGTCCATATCGCCCACCCACACGCTTGCCACAACCAAAACTTCCCACAATCTGACTCCACCTTTGGCACCACCTCAAGCTGAATCTGCTACAGTCCCTTTATTAGACACTTCACTGCGCCATCCCTTTACCGCACCATCATCAGACCTTCGTCACGCCGTCAGCAGACCTTTGCTGTTCGATCGCTGTGCGGTCACCAGCTTCACCATCCCATCTCCGCGCAATTTCCAGTGCTTTGCGGTTGCCATCCATTACCAGTCACTGCCGTGAATGTTGCAGTGACTAGCTAATAGAAAATTCGGTAAATCTTGCAAGGTAAAAATCCATGAAAACCCAAAAGTATTTATATGAAATCCCATCCAAAAAATTTCTCGAAACTTTGCAAGGTAAAAATCCAAAAAATGACAAATAAAGGAATATTCAGCACAATTTCTCAATTCAAATATATGTATATATATATATATATTTTTTTTTTTTTATTTCGTCTACTTTGAATAGATTGGTGTGGCTTTTGCTTTAATAATTGTTACCAAGGCTTTCATTTCGTTTAATTTAATCAATTTACAAGTTTTTTCTTGCTGTGACCAGTCCTCTGCCATTGAACCTCAATTTTTTTTAGCTAAATCTTGGTTGTTAAGTCACTTTTGTTCAATCTTTCTTATATGTAAACAATGTAGTTTTTTTTTTTTTTTGGATTTTAGATTTATAGTTTGGTTTTAGATATGGATAAGAGTTGGATCTTTGTAACGAATCGACTTTCGGAGACGTGTAGGAGTGGAGTGAACATATTTATTTAAGAAGCACGTAATCACCTAGATAAGGAAGGAAAGTGTCGTTATCCTTGTAAAAAATGTTTGAATTGTTATTCCCATCATATAGATATTAGTGAGTGTCGTATATTTCTTAAAGGATTTAGCTCGAATTATGTAAACTGGGTTAATCATGGTGGGGAGGATCCCGAAACTACTCCTAATGTACAAGATAAAGAATATGATGCAGAAGGAGAAGAAAGTGACAATGATGATGACGAAGATGAGATGGTGAATGTACTAAATGATGCATTTCCGTACATCTTATTATTAAGTTGTTGAATTTTTTTTTTCTTTTAAACTATTCTACAATTAACATCTTACATGTAAATAGCACGGTCAACCAATGTTCGAGGACCTACTACATGTCAAGCAACCGACAGATTAGTGAGCAAGAAAGGAAAGCTTGAGGTCAAGTATAGGGATTCTGAGCTCCGAGTTCATGGGGAGAATGCGGGCCAAGTTACAAGCAAAATAGGTTCTATAGTTCGCCATCATGCTCCATTACAATATAGTGGTTGGGGCAAGATTCCTAAAAATCAACAGAATGAATGCATAAGAAGTTAGAAGGTATTTTTCTTTTCTCACTTACTCTTTATAACATTATTGTAGATAAATTTTCTTAAACACTTTCTCTCAGGAAGTAACATTGTTGGACAATACTCTAGGAACTTGCAAAATTTACAATAGCTAAAGGATATGAATTTACTGTTGTTGAAATAGCCAATTAATATTGTAGATTACATAGTATAATCGACTAAACAGGAAAGCAAGAAGCACTTACATAATCTTTATGCAGCTATAAGGCAACAAATAAGTGTGAAAGAGACCTATCTCAGTAAATTAACATTAATGGAAAAGAAACCATAAAATAAGGTTGACATCAAGAAAAAGATCAAAACTCCAAGTGTTAAACTTACCCCTTTTCCCTAATACATCAGCTTGAATGCACCAGACATTAAAAATTTGGTCTTGTTTTTCCCCCTACAAACAGAGGATTTCTTGCACCTGAAAGATAAACTAATAGTTTGGTATGGCTTTTGGTCACTCTTAGTTGTATATGTAATATGTTACTGACCAATATTTTCCCCATTACAGCAGTATACATTATTGTAAAAAATTTTAAAAAGAAAATAAAAAGATTGAAAACTGTAATTAAACCTCTGACGTCCAGGGAAGATGAATTAAATTCAGGAAACTAATAAATTAAATAATAATAACATAACACATGGAAGAAACAACAATGGTAACTGAATCATGACACTAAAATACTACGCCGGTACCTACAAATGCACAGACTAACTAGAACATACTACAGGAAAGAATATAAGATATATCAAAAAGGGAAATTTTTGTTAGAATAAAGAATGAGTAGACGCATTAGAAAAAACTATAGCAAATGATAAAATATTACATCAAAGAATAAGGAAACACATTAGAAAAAACACTGTGAACAATCTAAAAGCATAACTAGGACAAAGGAGCCTAAACATTCAAAGAAACATTCAAAGAAAAAAGAAAAAAGAAAACAAAAACAAAAAAAAAACAAAAAAAAAAAAAAAAGAAAAGCAAAAACAAAAACAAAAACAAAAACAAAACAACCTGAACAAAAAAAAAAAAAGTTTTTGAAGATAAAACAAAAAAGCGAATCTTAATCTACTCGTGTTCATAATCCTTTATGAGAACTGTCAATCGTCAAAGTAGAGAATCATTGATTGAAAACAAATAAGAGATTGCGAAATTAGACACAAATGAATTGAGCTAAACAGAGAGACAAAAACCTCCCCCATAGAAATGTCTACGGAAAATATGTTCTCCACTTGCTGGATGTGCTGGATGCGAAGATGAGAATCATTAGAGAGGAAAAATCTAAAATAAAAAAAAAAAACAGAGAGAGAGCAAACCTATTTGAAAAGAGGCGGCTTAATTCGCAAGTCTCAGTGAGAGAGGGAAACAAATGAAAATGAAATTTGAGGGAAACCAATTTGAGAGGGAAACCAGTTTGGCGGTTCCATTTGAACAACTCGATGATGGACGGCAGATGAGAAATCATGGGAGAGAAAGGAAGAGTTTTTGAATTTGTTTTGGATTGAAAGGAAAAAAGAAAAAAATTAAAAAAGATGTTCTAGTTGAGGTTTCACCGAAAAGAAGGGAAGTTATTATGCCAAATGATCTCCCACCTTAAAAAAAAACAAAACAAAACAAAAAAACAAATCCCCCTCTTTGTAGCCAATTAGGAAAGACACCCAAACCTTAGTGCTATTACTCATTGCTATTAAAGAGCACTTTTCTTGTGGTGTGGATCCTTATGGCTTTAAAACAAATATATTTCCCAAAATTACCAACTTTATTCTTGCAGGATCTATTTGATTTAGATTTTGAGGAACATCCGCATTTGCAAGACATTGTCCACCACTATTTCTACAAGCACTTTAAAGATTATCGATATCAGTGCCACAAAAAATACCAAGACCTTATCAAGGAAAGAAAAGATCCATTGCAACATTTGCCGAGTCAATACATTAAATCAGCTGATTAGGAGTGGATGTGCATCAACTACTTTGGAAATGAAGAATGGTAGGTAAATAAACAACTTAACTAAATAATAGGACATTGGTTTAAGACTGTGCATTTTGATATACAAATTTTTTCAATGTTTTACATTGTGATGGTATTTTATTACATTTAAATGTCTCTTTTTGCATTTATGCAGAAAAAATCAAAGGTTTATTCAGAATATCATTCCAAAAACCCCGCACGTTATTCGGGTGGCTCAAGATCTATAGTTCAACATTTGGATGAAGTTCATGTAATTAACTTTTACTGACTTAAGTATGTTACCACTTAAAACCATTAACTTTTTTTTTTATTAATTAACAAATAATGATTTCTATGTAGAACATACATTCGAGTTCTTATTCGAATACTTCGGGAGGGTACTTTGAGGTATTCAAGAAAACTCATTGGAGTGACTCACGGGGATCGACAATTGAGAGAGCAAAGGAAGATTATGTAAGTAACCAAACACTTAATCATTTCATTTGATTGTTTGTTTTTTGATTCTAACTTCTAACTTTAACACTTCACCTAATGCAGGACCAAATGATCAAGATTCAGGATGCTCGTTTAAGTGAACTATCAGAGGGGTCAGAACTTGACTCTGATGTGGAGGAAGAAATTTACTCTCAAGTTTTGTCGAGTGCGAGGTATGAAAAATATGTTTTCAAGCGTGGCATAGGTCCTATACCAAGACAAGCATCACAAGCTCTCAAATCAGGACAACCAAGATATGAAAGCCTTCAAAACAAAATTCGAGAAGGCAAACTTCATATGGCAGACATGGAAGACTAGATGAAAGAACAAAGGGAGCTCATTCAAAAGCTACTTCAACGGCTTAAATTGCCATCAAATCATCCTGGACCGACCCTCCCAAGTAATGAAGATCCGCCACCACCGCCAGCTCCGGCCCTGGTTTGTTGGATCTTTTTCTTCTTGCAAGATTAAGTGTTTACTAGTACAATATTTAGTAGGTCACAAGTACTTGGATTTGCTTAGGTATGCCTATTTTAGTATTTTGTTTGGATTATAATATGTAATGAGATATTTAGAGATATTTGGTAGTTTGCTTAAGTTAATATTTGGAATTTTGCTTAAGTTAATATTTGGTATTTTATCTATTAAATTTGATTTTCTTATATATATTTTGAGAAAAAATATAGGTATAATAATTTGTTTAAATTTTGGTGGCCAAAAATATTTGGTAGCAAAAATTTAGTTTTTTGTCCTTTTTGCTACCAAATATTTAGTGGTTAAAACATAAGAATTCGTTACCAAATACCTTTCAGTACCCAAATTTTGGTACCTAAATCTTGTACATTTTGCTATCAAAATACATTATGCTACCAAAAATTTGGTTTCTAAATATCATACTTTTCACTACCAAATACCTTTTGCTACCAAAATATTCGGTAACTAAATCTCATACCTTTTCCTACCATATTTTGGTTACAGAATCTTATACAATTCGCTACCAAATACATTTTGTTACCAAAAAATTTGGTCACTAAATCACATGTTTTTTGCTACCAAATACCTTTTGTTACCAAAAATTCGGTAACTGAATCTCCTACTTTTTACTACCAAAATACATTTTGTTACCAAATTTTGGTTCCCAAAATGTCATACTTTTTGCTACCAAATTTTTTGGTCACCGAATATTACACATTTTGCTACCAAATACAATTTGTTACCTAAAAAAATTTTGGTAACAAAAAGTATTTGTTACCAAATTTTTTGGTAAGAAATACTTTTGTGACTCACTTTCTGCTACCAAATTTTTTTGGTATCAAAAAAAATTTATTACGAAAAACAGGACTTTCAGCTGCCAATTTGTTGGTAACAAAAAAGCGAAATTCTTGTAGTGCATGTAAACCTGCATTTGCTTTAGCAACACCATTATGTTCCACTTTAACAAAATCTGAAGCTCTCACTCCATAAAGCATTGATAACTTTACATATGAAATTCAATTCAAGCTAAAAAGATGTCTGCCAACATAACTTTTGAAATATGACAAATTTAATTAAGCCAATATCAAATTTAACCTTTGATTGTTGTAGGTATTGTTAATATAACTTTTTCATGTAATTTATTGCGATATTTTCTTTTTTAACTTCCTTAAATAGTGAAAGCAATTTACTTTTACGAGTTACAAAACATAATAACGATGATTCCAAAAAACATGGCGTTATATATTGGAGTATAAAAGTAAGAGAATGTTATTATTTTTTACTTCTTTTGTGATAAATATTGCATTACCATAGATATTTACATTAGAGATGATCTAAGGACAAAGAGTGGTTCAATCTGGGTATTGATCATAATAATCATATCCTTCTGATTCATAGTATTCCCGTTCTTATGTGGAGTCTTTAGTTGGTCTGCTGCAACTGGGCCTTGGCTGAGTACAATGTTCTGGCAAGTCTTGTTTTAATGGACTCATTGGGCTTTTTGGCTGATGGGTCTCTTCTTCATCATCAGTAATGGTGAGTTGTGAGAACTGATGGAGGTTTGGAGAAAGGTTGGGGTGGGTCCGCAAATGAAGCCAATGAACTAGTATCACCAATAACTAGGGTGATAATGGTATGATAGTAGTCAAGCTCCCTTGTGAGTCTTAGCATGTATCCATATGGAAGAATTTCCCATGGGGAATTTTTAGATGGAGAATGCCATATTTCGTCTGGAATGATCCTGTTCTGTTGGAACAGTTGCTTTTGGAGATGTCTATATACAAGGCTGTCTTCTTTGATAGGGCTTTCTCCTGAAGTGAACACTTCAATCTTTCGATGAGATTTTGGGGTGTTTCCTATGAGTTCACAGTTGAGGCTGATCATGAAGACTGTGTAACATTTCAGAGGACAAGCATTATTGGCATTGAAACTGATTGGGAAGGTTGTAAAAGCTGGTATGTCACCCTTGATCTTTTTTCATTCTTGATCCAGGAGTTGTTTCCATTTTGAGATATGAGTGAACCAGGTGAGGGTGTTAATCTGTGTTGAACAAGCTCGTATATATTCTGGGCTTTCTTGGAAAAGCTGAATGGTGGTCTGAAGTGGAACTATGGGGACAATGGCAATTGTATAATAACTCGCTAAATACCAAAAAAAGTTTGATAACTGTTTTGGCATTTAGAGAGTATCACGGAAAGGAATGAGTTTGGCAAATGGATATTTTGAGTGGATTCGAAGATCATGAAAAATTTGATTTCCCATTTTCTTGATAAGTTGAGTTTGCATTTTGAGGGCTCTTTTGACAGTTCTATGTACAGGATCTGGAGAGGTGATGATGCTGAAGACATCTCTGGGAAAATTATTTGGAAGATTGTCGTAGGAGGAGGAGGAGGAGGAGGAAGAAGAGGCCATGTGTGTATGTGTGATCATGAAAAAGAGTGGGATGGGGCTGTGGATGTGTCTAATAATGAGATTTATAGCTGGAGTAGACAAAAAGTCAGGGATAATATTGTCTTTTCCTTTAATATGAGTAATATCAAAGGAATACTTTGAAAACCATGCAGCTAATCTCAATAACTTGGCATTTACTGCTTTGTTTGGTTTGAATCTGAGCATTCCTTTAAAGGCTGCAAAGTCAGTTTCTACCAAGAAGTGATGGCTAAGAGTTCCTTGAATGTTGAATGATGGTGAAGCTGAGAATCTTTGAAAGTACCACTTTTGTATCCACATATTTGTCTTTTTCCTTTTCCATCTTCTTCATTAAGGACTGTTCTCCAATGTCCGTGGCTTGCGTCTGTCTGAAGAATTCTTTTTCTTGTGGAAGGAATCTTTAGTGGTGGCAAGTTCTGCAGTTGTCTTTTCAGATGTTGGACTGCTTTGGTATGTGTTGAAGACCAAACAGGTGGCCTTTTTTTGAGCATTTGTTCCGGGGGGGCTGTATATTGAGAAAGCTGTAGAACAAAATCTCGGAGATAATTAACTATACCGAGAAATTACTAGACTTGGGCCTTTGTTAATTGATCTGGGAATTTCATCAGTTCATGGGCTATATGGGGCTGGGCCTCATAATGTCCGTTATTTAATTTCATTCCCAAAAAATCAATTTTGGATTGGCCAAGTAGCATCTTCTTTTCTGATAGCATCATACCATGTTGTCTCGTAAGAGCTTCAAATTGGGCCAAAAGGGCTAGATAGGCTTCTTGTGATGGGGAAAAAAGAAGAATGTCACCAATGTGAATAAGAGCCTAGTTAAGGATTAGGCCATAAATACAGGTCATAGCTTTCTGAAAAAGGGAAGGGGCTGTTTTAAGGCCAAATGGCATAACAGTCCATTGGAAATGGTGATTGGGTATACAGAAAGCTATTTTGGCCCAATCATGGGGTTTGATTCCCAATTGCCAAACTTTTGCCTCCAAGTCAAACTTTGAAAATACTTTTGCAATGGAGAGGCTTGAAAACAAGGTATGTCTATTGGGCAGAGGGAATTTATCATCAGCAAGGAAATGGTTGAGAGGTTGATGATTAATTACCAACCTTTGCTTACCTCGATTTTTGTTTAGATCTCTTATTCACATAAAACGCATGACACACTCATGGTGAATTTGTTGATTCGATCAGTCCTTGTTGCTAGAATTCTGCACACTCATCAGTTGCCATCTGCTGATGCTCTAGGCTTATTCCTGGGTGGCTTGCCTTTGTTGGATTAACATCTTCATTCTATTTGAAGGGAAGAGAGATGAAGAATGCTTTATTCTTCCATAAAGGCATACTGCACTTTTGTAGGAATTTAGAGTGAGCGTTGGCACAAGAGTGTTGCACTAGCTTTTCCTTAATCTCTTGATAAGGATCTAAGTGTACTTGGAAGTAGTTTGGAACAGATTCCCATGCAGTATAAAATACTGCTTGTAGGCCAAACCATGAGGAAGGATTTTCAATTCCGGCTTCTTAATGTACAGATCAAAACCTATGATCAAATCTTTTCCAAGTAGTTTAGATCCAATAATTTGGTGGACTATGGAACATCCTGGGAAAAATTGTAATTTAATAGGCTTACTAATTAGTTATGTATAGAAAACTTCTCCGTTTGCAACGTGGAAGAACTACTTCTTCTTCTTCCAATGTGTTAGAGGAAGGATGTTTGGGTTCATGATAGAATATGAGGCACCTATGTCAAAGAAAGCAGCAACCTTGATAGGGTTGGAATATTTGGAGGGGATAACCTTCATCTTGATGATTGGGACCTTCTGGGCCATGTGGACAACATTCATTTGGAAGACTTCTCCCAGGTCTGGTTCAAAGTTGAATCTGATTGGCTGTATCAATATCAGAGTCTGAAAGTTGGAGTGCACAGAGAGTCTAATCAGTTATTTCTTCATCAGCAGAGAATATGGATTCCACCTCATTATCAGAGAATGAAATACCAGCAACTTCTCTGATATGAGCAATCATCTTTTATGACTAAGATTCGGGACAATTTTTCATGAAGTGGTTTTTGCTATCGCAGATGAAGCATCGCATGGATTTTTTCTTTCAAAAGTTTCTTCTTTTACGGAGAAACTTCCATGAACTTTTCTTCTTGGGAAATAACTTGTTTCTTCTGAAACTTTTCTTCTTTCTGAACTTTTTAGATCTGTGACGTGGCTTGGTTGAACATGAAGCACATATACATCCTGGAGTAGGATTTGGAGTACACTTGGTGTAAATTTACTTGTTGATGCAAACCTTATCCAGATTCTTCATCTATTTCATGTATTCTTGGAGAAATTTGTTATGAGAGCACATCTTTTCTAGTACTCTGAAAACAAGCTGGCATAATTCTCCAAATGTAGTGTCTGCAATGGTCTTGTTAGTGGCAGAGAGTAGTCTGAATGTTTCTTCTCCCAGTGGATCTGGGACTGAAGATAGAAATTCCTGTTTGAGGTTGGGATCATTTAGTCCTCCGATTAGGTAGAAGCGGCATGACATCTTTTGGAAATGAACTTTGAGATCCTTTTTGTTCATTGAATAGCATCGCATCTTGAAAAATTTTGAACGAGCTTGTTCAGTGATCTGAGCTTCTTGTCCACATAATTCTATGTACAAGTGATCTAAAGCCCCTTCGACTGATTCTGTCTAAAGGAACATAAGCTGCTTGTATTCTCCCACACTCATCCACCAATCCTGTAAAATTCCTACAAATCTTGACACGAATTAGAGTAGGATCTGGCAAGATTGAGCATTGGGCTTTTGAACCTCAAGAACAAGCCAAGCTTTAAACTCTTGAAATCTATCTCTCCATTTCAAAGGTAGGATATCATCGAGAGTAAAAGTTTGGACTTTTCCATTAGGGGCTATTGACGTAGACATTGTAGGCTGAGGTTGATCCACCGTTTCATCTTGTTCTTCTACTAGTTCTGTCACTGTAGGCTCTTGTTGAGTAGAGGGCTCCTAGGCCATCAGGTGAGGTTGAGGAAGAGTTGGTTGTTCTATTACAAGATCTTCAGAAACATCAGAAAACCAATCTTCTTCTTCAGGGATACTTTCTTCATTTGAAGAAGTATCAAGTTGTTGGAGCTGAACTTGTGGCAGCTACCCTTCACAATGGTCTTGAATCATCTTAGTGAGAGGATTATGGAAGGATCCTTCTACACCATCATTTGGAAAGAAGTTGGTGGTTTGTCTGGCTGAGGCACTGCTTCTTGGACCTTTTGTTTTCCCTTTTGTTTTCCAAGGAAATCATCTTGGTCAAGAAGTTTTTTGAGTTGCAGAACATGATCTTCTTTGTAAGGGACCATTGGTAGTGGTTGTCCTTCCTTAGGAATGGCAGCAAATCGCCATGGCACTGTGTTTGGCAATGAGAATCCTATATGAGCTTGTGTCTGGAGAGCAGTTAACTGTGTCTTTAGATATTTCATTTTTGCTTCTTTCTTTATAAATAATCTATTCGAGAAAGAACTAGTGCTTGCAAGTCTCATGAGCTCCAGGTAGGTTTTCTGTATCTGTGATTCAAGTCTTTCCAGGAGAGTTTGTGATTTCATCATTCCAATATTAAAATGATCAATCTTAGATTCTACCTGGGAAATCTTGTGGTCAATCTTTTGAAGGACCTTATTCTGGGCAATAAGATTCTCTGATTGCCAATTCAGAACTACTTCTGCAAGGCTAACCTTTTTGGTTATACCATCAAGTTTAACAACCTTTGAGTTATACACCTTTGGTTGTTATGTTTCCATTCCATCAATGGTGGTTGCTAGTTGGAGTGGAGGAAAGTCTTCGTCATAAGAGACAAAAGACATCTTATGAACCTGAGGAAGAGCCATTAGTGGTGCCGGATTACAGGAGGCTGGAAATTGTTGTCCCCGTTTCTGTAGGTACTTCTAGGCCTATTTGTAATAGGGTAAAACCGGAGGAGTTGTTGGCGGGGATCTTGGAGGTGGAGGGGGCTTTCTCAGATGATCATCCTGGTCATCATACTAACTAGTGGGAATTATTGGTTTGATGGTTCTCGAATGTGGGGTATATTTGACTATCTAGTCAAATTTTCCCAAAGGTTGTCCAAGAGTATCGATATTCTTATGACCATCTTGTAGTTGTTGTTTGAGCCGTTGGCCTGAGCTGATCTTCTTAGGGCAAACTTGAGAGTCATCCT
>CM046386.1:3408257-3508257 GCA_025413485.1 Ficus microcarpa
TTCATTAATTTAAAATTGGTAGAATCCAAAACAATTACCACCTGGCCTAATGCTCTAATGTGTTTTTTAAAGATGACTAAAATGGGAATATTATTAAACATATGGGTGAATTTTGGAATATAATTTGTTTTATTTATTTGATAGCTTTAGCTACGAATTTATTTTTAATTAAACCCCTCTATATCACCATACCCAGTTTTGGGTTGTGATAGTTTGACTATGTTAAGTGTAAAAAATAATAATAATAATAATAATATTTTTTTGTGTGTTTTTGTGGGATTTAATCTTGTTAGATCGGTAGTTTTTGAGTGTTAGATATGAATGATTTTAAGCAAGTGAAAATCAACATCTGTAACGATCATGCTGTAGAACTAGTCAGATCTAAGGGCTTACACAAAAGCTAGATGGTGTTTTCAAATAATTAAAAATTTTGTTGTGCAGCTCAATTTTATTTGTGCTACGGAGGTATGCGCGTCAATCAGAAAGAATCTACACCAAAAATAGAGGGCGTTTTTAGATTATCAAAATTTTATTTTTTGTGGAGCTCAATTTTAATTAATTCCTAGTATGGAGGTATGTGCGCGTCAATTAGAAAGAATGCACGAAAAAAGTCTTTTCTTAATTTTGCTATAGAATCAATCGTGTTTTTACAATATATATTTTTCTTTGCTGGAATTTTTTACAAGATATATGATTGTAATACTCATTTCTGTTCTCCACTCATAACAACAAAGAAATCAAGAACTGATTTACCCAAAAAAACAAATTAAAATAAAATAAAAACGAAAGAAAGAAAAATAAAAAAGTGAAACCCGTCCACTACTTTACAAGTTGGTAATAGGCTGCTGTAGCATTAATAAAATTACATGTCCTATATAATTTTTTTGCTAATGCATGCGATATGGTTTAAGGCACTCTTATGTATTCCTGTGTCATTTTAAATGGCATATATAATTTTGGAAATTGAAAAATTTTTGCAAAAGACTTTCTCAAATTTTCTCATTATTCACTTATTTAAAAAAAGAAAACTATTTCATTTTCAAACTTACTTTTTGTACAATAATCTTTTTAAAAAAGAAAATAAATCTTTTAGAAATTTTCTCACAATATACTATTTTCAACATCATTTTTTCTCATTTCAAATAACCTTTTTGTCAAAAAAAAAAAATAAAAAAATAAAAAAATTACACATCTAAACACTATCTTATTATCAAAATGAAAATTATTCTTTTAAAAAATGGAAGTGCATGGTTTTGAGAATATTGCAGTATGAAAAGATTTTAAAATGAAAATGTTTTATACATTTAGATACCATCTTATTCTCAATATTAAAATTTTCCATTTCGCAAACGGAGGTGCATGGTTCTCAGACAAATCTCAGTTCCTCTTCCCCCGCCCTGGTTTTTGAAGCTAAATGTGGATACAGCTATTTCTAAGAACTACAATTTCGCTGGTATTGGGGCTGTTATTCGGGACTCATCTGGGGCCTTGGTTGCTTGTTTTTCTCGAACGGTGCGAGGCTTTTTCTCCCCTCACATAGCAGAATGTCTAGCCTTGCGAGAAGGGTTGCAGTTTGTTAAAAACGTAGGGATGACTGTTGATCTAGTGGAATCTGATGCGTTATTGGTTGTCTCTGGGCTTCAAACTGGTACTGCAGGGGACGATAATCTCAATTCGGATGATATTAAAGACTTTGGTGAAGCTGGAATCTTCAAGTCATTTTTCTAGGGAGGCTAATTTTGTTGCTCACACCTTGGCCTCACAAGCTTTGAATTTGTCTCTAAATGGTTTCTTTACAGATGGCATGCCTTTATTTTTGGCACCTGTAGTTTTGGCCGATTTGGCCTCTTGATTCAATGAGTTCAAGCTTTTCCTTAAAAAAAAAAAGTAAAAATAAAAAACAAAACGGAGCCAAAGTGTCTTACAACATCTCTCTTGTATATTGTCCATTCAAGAATCTATTGAAATCGCACGTGCAAAACGAAATTGGTTTAAAGTTAACTCAATCCACCGCAAGCTCACATCTCCCATGAAAAGTATCAAGGCCATGACCTCCCCCAAATGATCCCTGGCCGGGGCCGAGAAACCAGCCAGCCTTCCAACCACTGAAGCATCTTATATGGAGACAAGCACGATCAGGTAAAGGAGCCTTCCGGCGAGGGTTTGGGGGTGGGTTCCACACCTTCCTGAAGGATAACACGATCCCCAGACATCCCAAATTTCTGAGCAGATGCCAAGGAAGATACCATATCATTAATATGATTAATCAGTGTAGGGATGGATAGCGGAGCTCGTCGGAACCCGTCATCATTCCGACTTTTCCACACACAAGCAGAACTGGCGAAAAGGAGAAATTCATTCCATTCTTCCACATTGGGCCTTAACACAGCCCATTTAAGGAAACTCCTTCGGGGAGTTAAAGGCCCATTGATCCAGACGGACGGCCCAGGGACTCGCGATCGGCCCATCGAGATCGGAGGAGATAAAAAAAACAAACATTAACAATTACCGTACCACCAGGACCAGCACCCAAAAAAAAAAAAAAAAAAAAATCATACCACCACCAACGTTGGTGCTGTGTTTCAATACAAACCAACATGTAGGAGAAAAAGACATGGGCAACTAAAAGTCCTCTCAATGGATCACGTGCTTGTTTGATAATCCAACAACAGGAGACACAAAAGAGAAGGCATTTATGTATTACGTTAAATCGCATCATATGAATTGTTAGCCAAAAAAAAATCTCATCATATCAAAAGTCACTATCGCGTGACATCTTTTTAAAATTACATCAAAACAATAATACATGCAAAACTAACGAATCTGATTATGGTTATTAGGAATTTAATGTTTAGATATTATGCAATGACGTGGAATTGATGAAGCTAAAGCCACATCATCATCGTCGTCATGGGATACTACCAACATTCCATCCATAGCCTCGCCAAAATAAAGTTTACATTACATGGGTCGATTTGATATCCCCTCGAATAAAGTTTGCCCGCATGAGCTAATTAATTTAAACATGTTTTGTTTTTATATACGAAAAAAAGTTTTCTTTTCTCCAAGTCATGTTACATCCTTCCCTGGCCCATGTTTTGATTTGAAAAAGAAAAGAAAAGAAAATAATAATAAGAAGAGCTAGTGGGATTTAAATTTTGAGTGGTTATTATCTTAAATTAACCACCCATTCCAAAATGTCGAAAAGTAATTGACTTTAAAAAAAAAAAAAAAAAAAAATCAAATTCTCAAGTGGACCGAAAAGGGCGACCATCTGGTCATCTTCTTGACGTTGAAAAAGGACACAACAGATTCCTCGTCACGCTTTTAAAGTATTCACTCTTCATCTCTGGCCTTGGGTGTTACAAAACTGTGATTTTGTCAAATATTCTGATTTTTGAGTCATGTTTTATTCAACCCACATGACGTTGTTTGGACGTTTTAGTCAATTTAATATTGAACAACTTTACTCCCACCATACGTTTGTTGCTTTGCCTAACTGAAGTTATCTAACCCTATCTAACCCTATCTAACCCTACTTTGCGCTCAAAACCATGTTGATATTCTCGTTACCATCCAAATTTCATTAATTCAAGGTCAGCCTCTTAACCGCAACACCTCACAAAACTTCAAATGCACAAAGTTTTTTTTTTTTTTTTTTAATTAACTCGGGAGATTTGAAATTTACTTTTTGGATGGAGTCACGTTTGAAATCGTTAAAGTTAATCTTGTATATATTATCATGTGAACACCGAGCATTTTATGACAGAACATAAAGAACAAGTTATCCTTGTTGTGCAATTATAACCGTTTGCTCGCATTAAAACTTTCCAAAGCTAAGAAAAAGAAATTAAGCACAGTCAATGAATTTTGATAAAGTGAAAATTTGGAACCTAAATAATTTAAAATAGAAATATTATAATAATTATAAGGTAAAAGTCAAGCCAACAATCAGTATAAATCATTTGTTAAATATTTGATTTTTGGCTATATTTTGTAGCAAAACTGTCACAAAATTTAGTAGGGCCGTGTATGAAACCCGCAAACTCGTGTAAACCATTTGGCCCCACTCCGCCCCGTCAGTTTGAATGAGTCTATGTCATCACTTGTTTGTTTTGGACGGGTTTTCTACCCACCGTCCATCACTTAAGGGCTGGTGAGCATTGCACTTTTTGGATTGTGGGTTCAACCCACCCACTCACCATTTTTTTAATTAATAATAAATATATTTTTCTTTAATAAAAGTATAAGACTTTTTAATGAAGTTACAAATAGTTTAATTGTTTTTTGGATTTTTATTATTGTTGTTGTTGTTGCTGTTATTTAGATATTGTGTTTACAATTATAATCAATCTTACTCTTTTTTTCCCCTGTCTCTCCAAACGTAACATTATAGCAGGTTCGACAAATGAATTGAAAATCCAAGCTTGGTCCGGTTAAAAAAAAAAAAAAGAGAATAAAAAAATTACAAAATTGTTTTCAAAATTCTCTACCCACCCGCCACACTGCACGCTCCCACCCGCCTTCACGGTGGACGGGACTGATTTGGGATTTTGAAAAAATCGTTATCTTCCAACCAGCCCACTACCTGAACCCACCCATGCACAGCCCTCAAATTTAGTATATGTTAAATTTTTAGCATCAATACAACACTTCATTAGATATAACTTTTTAGTATTGATGCTGTTGTTACACAAGTTTATATATGCATGTGGATAGCAGGGGAACTTGAATTGTAGCTAGTCTAGTCCATATAATTTTGGACAAGTGATGTCAAGCTGGAATTGTAATTGTAAACAAGTGATGACGAGTTTAGACCATTGACTGTCCCAATAATAAGTTAGCACAGTATTTCCAATCCAAAAAAATTCGATTCAATTAAAATCAAAATCTATTCTTTTTAATTTTAATTTTTTTTTCTTAATCGGCATCAATCTTCATTTTATATACATCACAAACACTCTTTCATTTTAGATTCCTAGTTCAATGGGGTGTTTGGTGTGTTAGTTTAAGTTGAAATATTTTAGTTGTAATAGTAAATTTTTTTGAATTTTCAGAAAAGACAAAAAATTTTTTGGGAAAAAGATAAAAACTTTTTAGAAAAAAGACAAAAAAAAGTTTGAAATGAGATGAAAATGAGATGGTGTCCATCCTCCCCGTAATCTTTTGTATTCACTGTTTGCCATTTGCGGCTGAGATGACGAGGACCTCTCTTCCTGCTCTGCTTCTACCAAACTCCTTTTTAACTTAATTAAATTGCTTTCATTATTACTACCTCCTTCCATAACCTCCCCACTAACTCTCTCTTCTCTTTTTAGTCCCCTCAAAACCCCTTTTCCCTAATTCAGATCTCCTTCACCAAGACCAGCACTTTTTATTTTTCATTTTTATTCCTTTGCTGATCAAACATGGAAAATGAAAACCGTTTCATTCTTTCCAGATTCACCACTTTTCTCACAATCTTATTTTTCTTCTTTTCGACCATCCAATCAACATTTTCATCCGACGACAGCCTCTTCTACTCTGGCTTCAAGCACCTGACGCCCAATAACACCAACCTGACCCTTACCGGAAACGCCCAGATTCAGCCAAACGGCATCTTGAAGCTCACAAACGACAGCAGAAGGCAAATGGGCCACGCCCTTTCCACCTCGGCGTTCCGGTTCAAGAACTCCACCGCCGGGAAAGCCTTCTCCTTCTCCACCTCATTCGCCTTCTCCATCATCCCCGAGTATCCCAAGCTCGGCGGCCATGGCCTCGCCTTCATGATCGTCCCTTCCAAGGACCTCAACGCCCTTCCCAGCCAGTACCTCGGTCTCCTCAACGCCACCGACAACACCGGAAACTCCTCCAACCATCTCTTCGCCGTCGAGTTCGACACCGTCCAGGACTTCGAGTTCGGCGACATCAACGACAACCACGTCGGAGTCGACCTTAACAGCCTCAACTCCACCGTCTCCGCCGCCGCTTCTTACTTCGACGACACCGTTTCCGACCACAGAAACTTCAGCCTCAACGGTAAACCAATTCAGGCCTGGATCGATTACGACTCCGACCGGAATCTCCTCAACATAACGATCTCACCTACCGGAAACAAACCGAAAGTTCCTCTCTTGTCTTCGGAAATCAATCTCTCTTTGATTCTTCAAGAGTTCATGTACGTCGGATTTTCCGCTTCGACCGGATTGCTCGCTAGCTCTCATTACATCTTGGGTTGGAGCTTCAAGATCAATGGAGAAGCTCAAACCCTCGATTTGTCCTCTCTTCCTCATCTTCCTGGTCCGAAGAAGAGTCACACGGATTTAAGGATCGGAGTCTCTGTTTCTTCATTTCTTCTGCTGGTATCTGGAATTTCCGTCTCTGTTTATATCTTTTTCAAGATCAAGAACGCTGATCCGATGGAGGGATGGGAATTTGAGCTGGGCCCACATAGATATTCATACAAAGAACTGAAGAAAGCGACGAAGAACTTCAGAGACAAAGAGCTTCTCGGATACGGCGGGTTTGGGAGAGTGTACAAAGGGACGCTCCCGAAGTCGAAGGCTCTAGTTGCAGTGAAGCGAATCTCTCACGAATCCAAACAGGGTCTTAGGGAGTTTGTCTCGGAGATCGCGAGCGTCGGACGGTTACGACATCGGAACCTGGTCCAGCTGATGGGATGGTGTCGTCGCAGGGGAGACCTCCTGTTGGTGTACGACTTCATGGAGAACGGAAGCCTGGACAAATTCCTCTTCGACGAGCCCAAAACAACACTGCGTTGGGAGCAGCGGATGAAGATCATAAACGGCGTCGCGTCGGCGCTTCTCTACCTCCACGAGGGGTTCGAGCAGGTCGTCATCCACAGAGACGTCAAGGCCAGTAACGTCCTGTTAGACGGCGAGTTAAACGGCCGTTTGGGGGATTTCGGCTTAGCCAGGCTTCATGACCACGGCGCCAATATGAGCACGACACGTGTCGTCGGGACATTGGGGTATTTGGCGCCGGAGCTGCCGAGAACCGGGAAGGCCACGACGGGCTCGGACGTGTTCGCGTTTGGGGCCCTTTTGTTGGAGGTGGCCTGTGGGAGAAGGCCTATTGAGCCCAAATTGAGCCCGGAGGAGCTTGTTCTGGTTGACTGGGTTTGGGAGAAGTGCAGAGAAGGGAACGTTCTAGAAGCTGTGGACAAGAGGTTGGAGGGGGAATACGACGTCGTTGAGGCCGTGATGGTGGTGAAGTTGGGCCTGATGTGCTCAAACAGTGTCGTTTCGGCCCGGCCCAGTATGAGGCAGGTGGTGAGGTACTTGGAGGGAGAGATTCCTGTGCCGGAGGAGGTGAGTGATCCGATTGAGGAGTTTGATGGGAGAAAAGATCAGGTGGGTGCTACTCATGATCATCATCATGATGGGTTGGATGATTTCTTGCACTCGTTTCCTTCGTCGTCGTTTGATGGGTTCAGTATGTCGTATTCGTTTGGGGCTAATAATAATAGGGATGTGGATGCTAGTTTTGCTTCTCTTTCTTCTTCTCCTATCTCGCTTCTTTATGGTAGAGGAGGAGATGGTAGATTGACATATTAGAATCATGATCAACTTCTTTTTATTTTATTTTATTTATTTTATTTTTATTGAATTTTGACAGATATAATTAACTATAAAGAAAGATTGGACTGAATTATTATGTGTAGTTTTGGCCCGTGACTTCAGAAGATTATTATGAGCATTATATACTGCCAAAGGACAAGTAGCTCAAAAGGAATTTTATTTTTATTTTTTAATTTTTTGGTCGCCGAAGGTGACAAGAAATTATAGTATGCAGAATTTTTTACACATGAAGGTGACATGTCACAAGAAAATGTTGGGGAACGCAGCCTTTTCCATATATATTTTTTTAATCGGAAGTGGAGAATATACATTGTCTCATTCTCACTAAACAAAACCTTCTACTCTACGTGAGACCTTATTGAAATCGGCAAATGGCATGAGTTTCGAAAAGTGGCGTAGTCTATAGATTCTTTAAAGGTAGTTTGCTAAGCAAAGGTTGTGAATTCCATGTTCACTTGGAAGTGTGGTAAACTAATTATAATTTTTATTAATTTTTGGGGAAAAAAAAATTTTAAGATGAAAATTTTGAGTTGAAGATGGTGATCCAAACATGCCATTAGTTTTTTTGGCCAAATTTGTTAGTTGTAGTATATTCTTTTGTCTTCAGCGTTAGCCTTAGATTAGTCCACGTATATTAGTCACTTAGGGCATGTTTGACATGTTGTATTGTATTGTATTGTTATTATATTACAATATTATACGATACAGTACGTTGTTTGTTTGTCACTATATTATATTTTATTAAAAATTGAGCTTTCATAAAATAAAATTTATTTTATGATCCCAAGACCGGAGTCAGGTTTCGAGATAGGGACTGACGTCGGGTTTCATAATCTAGGTCCGAGTTGAGATTCGGAATCAAGATTAGGGTCAAGATCGGGTTTTGGGATGGGGGTTGGGGTCAGAGTCAGTGTCAAGACAGCGTTTAGGGTCGATTTTAGGATGGGGGTCGGGGTCAAGATCAGGTTTCGGGATTGGGGTTGGGTTTCGGGATGGAGGTTAAGGTTGGGGTTCAGGTTATGGGGTCGGTTGTTAGGACAGGGGTCAAGGTCAGGAGTCAGGGGTTGAGGTTAGGGTTGGGATGGAGGTCGGGGGTTAAGGTCAAGGTTTCTAGGTTAGGGTTAGGTTTCGTGACGTGGGTCAGGGTTCGGCCGCGAAACCTAATCCCAACCCAGACTCCAGTCTTGAAATCCTAACCCGACCCCAACCTTGACCTCGAAACCCGACTTGACCCATATTCCAAAACCCAACCTTGACCCCTGCCTCGAAACCCAATCCCAACCCGACCTCGATCCCCTTCTTGAAACCAAATCTAGACCCCAACCTTGAAACCTGTCCCTGAACAACTCCGACCGCCGTCTTAAAATCAATCCCCAAAACCTAACTTCGACCTGACTCTCATCTAAAAACCGAACCTGGACCAGGACCCAAGCTTGACCCCGATCCCAAAACCCGACCTCAACTCCCGTTTCGAAAACCCAACCTCTATACTAAAATCCATTATTTTTTGTTTTTTTGATATAATCATTTAGATTAAATTATACAATACAACTTAATACGGATGTTTTTTTTCATGTAAGATATCACAGTCCGTACTGTATTAATTTTTGATTTGTATTAAACTTTACAATACAAAGATGTTACTAAACATTGTACTATTTAAAATAATACAATACGGAGTGCTAATATGGTTTACCAAACATGTCCTTATTTATATATATAATGAAATTCTCTGTCGGTCTTTATAGTTGAGCCAAGTACTTTAGCCAAGTACTCTCAAATTCTCTCTTTTCAACATCTTCTTGCTTCTCGTCTACATTTCTGCATTTTCTGCAAAAACCATAGGGCTATCTGCTGAGACGGAGCCAAATTCAAATCCGATCTCATCTACTTCCTCCTCTAGGCTGAACACTCCACAAACATGTTTACATTACTACTTTGAATCGCTTTCCCTGGGCTGGAATCAACATTTCAACTCATTCAGCACCACCCAATATTGCTTATCCTTAGCTCGCCCCAAATTAAGGTTGCTCCCAACCCCTATGCAGTAATCATTTATTTAGTTGAGAAAAATTCTCTTATCTTCTTCCACCTTAATTAAAATTGTGCCCACTTCTTGCGCCCAAGGAATGGGCTCCCCTTCCTATATGGTGAGTGTCATGTGTCGTTCTTTTATTTTTTATTTTTTCAAATAATCTCCTCCACTTACAATTCATGAACAATTGGACTACCACTATAATCAATTTAAATTTAGAACTCATATGTATTTATTTTACGCAAATTGTATCAAATAGCATATTCTAATAAACTAATTGAAAATTATAGCATATTGTAAAAGTTAGGAACAAAATAGCATATTCTGATGAGGGCACGGTTGCTAAGAAGCTTGAAGTTGAAAAATCAATCAAAGTTCCCCAGGGTCCAGTAAAAGAGCTCGAGCCAAACACTTCAAGAAAGAACTCAAAATTCAATTCGGAAGGTTCAGCAAGAGGATTTGGGCGTGCTCACCAATAACGGACAACAAAGGTTGGTTCACCTCATCAAGGTCAATTCAGATCAAGAAGATCAGACATACAAATCCATGCGATAGGCATATGAATCAAGAAAGAGAAACTCAAAACTATTTAGTTTTTTTTTTCCTTTATTAGGTCATTAGTCCACTTTCCTTTTCTATATTTTTGGCATGTACGGCCATTTATTTTTGTTAGATTATTTTGTTTTCTTTTTCTATTTTAGGCAAGTAAAAGCTATTATTACCAAATTTTAACATTAGTTAAGAAACCATGTAATTAAACTATTTTAGGAACTTTCTTTGTAATAATTCAGCCTATTAATAGGCGCCTATGGAAAAGAAAGAATGAGGTAATTCATTCAAAAATTTGAGAGTTTTTCTGTTTGGTTCTTTGAAGAACAATTCAAACTTATCAAGAATTATTCTTGTGGTGTTCAACAACGACTTATCAAATAGATTTTTATCACTATTTGTGGCGTCTACAATATACCGAGGTTCTTGTTTCGTTATAAACAATAGGTCAAGGTTCCATTCAAATCTGATCTGTAAGACCCGAAATTTCATGGACTTATAATTTCCTTGTTCATAAGGAATTAAAGTCCAAATTATGTGTTTATAAGATGTTTCATGAAAAATTATGAATGTTAATGAGAAATTTATAACTTTATTAACCAATGTTTGAGTCCTCATTAAATTGATTATGAGACTCCATGAATGATTGATTAGTCATGTATAAGGTTTTTAAAGGAAAAGAAAGCGAAAAGTATGTGATTTCACGAAAGTAAAAAATTTGACCAAGACGGGTTGAAGAATTGACTTTACAAGTATGATAAAAGGCAGTAAAGAAAAGAGATTTCGAGAACGTTTTTATGATCAAGATAGCACGAATAGGCCGTAAAACCACCCTAGAAAAATCAAGCACACCAAGATAGGATTAAGGGCAAAAAGGTCTCCGAAAAATAGGAAAGATATTTTTACGGTCCGATTTTACACAAAAAAATTTCGAACCGAAGTACAGTATGAAAATACAAAGCACAATATTAGAAATATCTGTGTGGCACAAGAAAAATGAATTAATTTGGAGAAGATGGACAACATTAGAACAAGCCAAACAAGGCCCTTGTTTCTTAAGGGAATGACATCATGTGGCTTTTAATTGGTGAGGTCACTAAGCTTAGCTAAGCTTGGAAGATGTGGAGGCTTTCCCACCTCACCATTCGGCCACCTCATGGGAAAAAAGGAAAGGTGAATGAACCTTCCACATCTCCCCTTGGTGTGTTTTCCAAGCCTCCCCTCCTCTATAAATACCCCCCTCATAAATCCTATTCATTTTATTCAAGAAATGCAACCAAACTCTTGCCAATTTTCTTCACAAAAACCGTGGGTTTGAGGGAGAGAAAGAGAAGAGAAAATCAAAAATTTCTAGAGGGCTTTTGCTTGGAGAGTGCTCGAGTTTGCTAGGGAGAAAGAAGAAAAAATTTTGAGAGCTTGGAGACCCATTTTGGGCAGCAAAACCGTGGGTTTGGGGAGAAGGAAGAAGAGAAGAAAAAGTTGAAATTTTTGAGGGGAAATCTTGTGGAAGGATCGGGTTTGAGTAGATCTAGCAAGGAATCAAAAGAAAAAAATTTGGGTGCTCTAGTTGGAGCAAAGCCGTGAGCAAGGACCAAGGAGAACCAAAGGGGATCTTGGAAATTTTCAAACCCTAACTTGGGTTTAAGGTAAAATCTTGACCCAAATCCTTCAATTAAGTTTGATTCTAGCATTTTTATTTGTGGTTCAAGTTGGATTTGTAAGGACATAAGTCCATTTTATTTTTCTAGCCCTAGAATTGTTGGTGTGTGCTTGATTAGGTGATTAGGGTTGGTTAGCTTGATTATGATGTTTGCTTGCTAAATTTTGTGCTTGAAAAATTGTTAGGATGCATGCTAGATGTGATTGATATGTCCCCTGATTTTTTGTCACAAAATCTAACCAAGGCAGTGCTTGTGTGGCTGCTTGTGTAAGGATGAAGGTGAGGATGGATGCTTGATCTTGATGCTAGGCTAGAAACCATGCAACCCAAGGATAGAGCTTTCGGTTTAGGGTTGCATGGGCACATGGGATTAGCTTGATTGAACATATGGGACGTTAGAAGCGCTGTGTGTTTAATGTATAAGCTCCCGATGTGATCAGTCGAGATAGATTCCGCGAAATAGGACGTAAACCAAACTAAGCAATCAAAACTGCCAGTTCGGATTCAAACTGGCCAGTTTCGGGAAAGTGAAATTTTAAGGCCTTTAGAAGCCGAACTGGGTAAAACTCAAAACACAAAATTTGTTCGGAAGGGTTTTTCCTAGGGGGCGATTCGAGCAGAATCTCAAAATGAGGCTCCAATGGCCTCCGTTTTTACCAAAACCCGTGGCTGATCTACCCAGACTCAGTTTTCAGGATCAACCGGTTTCAAACAAAAACTGGTACTAATACAAGCCGAATTGGATTTTTCACAAAACACAAAAGTTTTATAATTTTTCGAGAGCTACAACTTTCGTGAAGACAAGTTTTTCAAATTCGGAGTTGATTTTTAAATTGATACTGTTTTACGAAGGGTGTGCAGTGAACAGAAAATTCCTGCACAGGATTTTATAAAACTAGTTCAGAAAAACTGTTTTTCCTCTAAAACCCACTGTTTTGACTATGAAAACTATTTGAAAGGCAGTTTCTAGCCCTAAATGATTTTTATAAAGGTTCGTTTTGAAAACGTGAATTTTTACAAGTATAATTAAGAGTTTTGAAATTTTCCTCAACTCCTTCCAAGTTAAGAGGAGAAAATAAGATTTTGTAAACCCAAGTGTTTTCAAGATTTTAAGCCAAGATAAAGCAAAATAAATGAAACAAGCGATTTTCAGTCCTAAATGGTTTTATAAAATGTCATCCAAAGAAGTAAGAATTTTTACAAGCAAACTAAAGGATTTTTGGAAGATAATTATACAATGTTTTCCAAAGGCAAGAAAAAGGAATTTTCAAGGTAAAAGGAGTAATCAAGCCGACTACGGAGAGTAACCGGAATTAGTATCCGAGTTACTGGGCTTGGCCCCAAAGCCCAAGATTTATCATAGAAGGGTTGACTAAGGGTTGACCCAATGTTTAATTAAAGTTGACCTTAAGGGTTACTCAATGTAACCTTAAGGGATACCCAACATATAATTGGGCTTGGATTTAAGGGTTAATGGAGATAACCCAAGGATTATGATGTAAAAGTAAAACCCAAAGTTTAAAAGAAAACCTAGCAGTATACTAAAGGCTTAGCACCTGGAATGAGAGGTTATCCAACGTGACCTCTTAAGGAATAATCAAAGTTTGATTATCCTTAATGGAGAAGGATGATTTTTGAAACCAAGTAAAGTATCAAGTAACGGGGACATACCACTAAGAGTAGGTGTGAATGTTGGATAGGTCACCAACATCTTACGATAGGATCCTGATCCTATGTTCTTTCAAATAGCAGGAAGTGAACTGCTGCTGCAAACAAATTTAAGGACGCAACATTCAGGAAACGGCACAAGAGATAAGTACAAACCCCACCTGCAGTATAAAATATAGTATTTTATTTTCAAATCTGCTATGAAATGTTTTGTGCTATGTTCTAAGTAATGCTATCTCTGCAAAATGTTATGTTTACTAAAGTGTTATATTTGCAAATGTCACGTTTTCAAAAAGTGCTATATTTGCAAATGTCATGTTTTCAAAAAGTGCTATATTTGTAAAATGTCATGCTTTCAAAAGTGTTATATTTACAAAATGCTATGTTTACAAAAGTGCTATATTTGTAAAATGTCATATTTATAAAAACGTCATAATTGCAAAAATGCCAGGAATCTAAAGATGCGATGTCATGTTATAAATAAGATGAAAGTTATGTTATCATATAATGACATCATAAGGCATGTTTACTAAAGATAAACAACATGGTAAGAAATCACAAGTAAGGTGTCATACCAACCTCCCATCAGGTGAAGGTTTTCATGTTGAAGTTACGATTATCAACCTCTCGTTGATACGAGAGGGTGTAATCAATCATGTTTCCCAGAACTGTTAGGGACCTTGCAACCCCTAACTTTATCTGGAGGCACGCTATAATTCTGGTACGTACACAAGGGGCCCATATGTTAAAGGAAGATAATAAGTCAAGTTAAAAATGGATGCATAATTGAACATAAATGGTTCACGCATATACATATGATAATTGTTATGTTTTCACGATGCTTTAAATAAAAATGTTTTGTGAGTTTATGTTTGTGCTTACTGGGCGAAAGCTCATTCAGTTATATTTCATTCTGTAGGTAAGAAACCTGCAGTTTAAATGATGAGCTACATGCGGACGATGCGGCGGATGAAGGGCGGTATGGATACCACTACGCATAAATTCCACAACCTTTTTATAAGTTAAGAAATTTTTGTGTATATGTCCATATCGTGAAGACAAGTTACGTTACCAGTATTTTATTTTGGTATTAAAGACTTTGAACACCCTTTTATTTTAGAATGTAAGATAAGTCTCTATGAGTAAACCTTTTTATATATATGTTTGTCAAAAAAAAAAATATTCCTAAAATTTCAAGTAAAGTAAGTTAAGTATAAGGTTAAGTTTGAAAGTGACGACCCTACGTAGGATGAGGGCGTCACATGATCTTAGAACGATCTTGGGTTCCTAATTGTGTTCGGGTCTCGTTATTCTTGACGAGGTTCACATCATTTGATATAAGAGCAAGGTTCTAGCCTTAGGTTTGCTTATCCCTTTTGTTTTTCAGCCTAGTTTTCCAATCTCTTTCCAAACTTTAGTTGGCCGAACTTCCCTTTTCTTTTTGGTCGAATTTTTTTTCCTCTTTTCCTTGCTATAGCTTTAAGTTTGGTTCTTGTTATTGCCAAAAAAAAAAAAAAAGTCAAAAAAAGAAGAAGAATAAGAATAAGAATAATTGAATCTGATTGAGTTTCTTTTGGAATTTTTTTTTTGTGTAACACATATTCTTATTGGAAATTCTTGTTGGAAAATTCGTGTGACACATTTAGTGTTCTCAAAATCAAAATCTCATTGGTAAGTTGATAATGAATTGATGCTGGAAATTCTTGTTCTTATTTGATTAGTTTGATAAGAGCCAAAGGAGAATTGCCACGACTGGAAAAAGGCAAGAGTGTGAGATAATTTGAGGGTAAATGCCAAATATTTTGCGTGAGAAACACGAGTATTGAGTGAAACATAATCCTTGAGTGAAACACAAGAGGGAGAGAATTGTGAGGTCCTTTTGTTTTTGTTTTTGTTTTTTTTTTTTAAGCTTATCTTTTGCAGAAATAATGTCTCAACATGATCACGAGGAAGCTCAAAGAGGGGCGGATCCTAGGCTATATATGGAAGCTTTGGTGAGAGAAATGAGGCGGATGATGTAATGACCCACCTTATGTAGGCCGTTACCATACTTATCTTACATAATTACTTAACTTAAACTTATCTATCTTAGCGGAAGTATAGAATATTTTTTTTAAACAACTTGGAAAATCTGACTTATTTACATATACGTATATTCACATTCTCTTGATGAAGTACTTGAGTATCAAACTTATATAAGTACATACATAGTATCACGACTATGATAAAAATCATAATTCGAAACGTGTGGCGGACTCCATCCCAAGTTTCACAACTTGCCATGCTAAGCCCCACCGTCTTGTATCAAGGATTGTCGATAGGTTGCTTACCTACAGCATAGACGTAAGTCGTGGGCTTTCGCTCAGCAAGTACAATTATAAACCCGAAAAACAAAACTTAACAATGCATGAACCAGTTATGCTTTATTATACCATCTTAGGTTAGCATATTTTTGGGTCCCTTACTTAACATAAGTATACATACCGTGGCACGCAATCATGGAGTGGTTTGGGCGGCCAGCCCTGTCCAACTCAAACCATGGACCAAACCTGTCCTGGTGCAGGTCGATACAACACGAGAAAACTTGCTTCATATCATACTTGAAAACATTTTTTTATTTGAAAACAATTTCTTACTTGAAACTCAATCTTATTCTCACCATGTGAGTTATTTTTAGTGAGCATGTTTCATGATGCTAAAATAATAAAACATACATCATATGAATCACATACATGAATGCATGAACTTTGAAACATGCAAAGTAGTGAAAACATTTTGCCTATGCTATAGGCGGAGTTGTACTTACCAGTTATGCTATGTCTTGGTTTTTGTTGTTCCAAATCAGATTGCAACAACAGGTCACTTTCCTGTTTTCAAAAATGGACATAAGATAAGGTCATCTTATCTTATCATAAATCATTACATTCAATGTTGATATCCTTAACTAGCATTCATTAGTAACCCTAGTTACATGTCCCCCCACACACACCATGATAGCTTATTTGGTTATTAAGTGTAACCATAAACAGTATCTTGTTAGGTTACTATAAGTAACCTTGGATCCAAAATCCAACGTTTAACCTTTTTCTCTAATGAGCTTATCCCAATGAATTTGGTTGTTAGTGCATGTGCAGGAACTACCTGTTTATGCACTGTCTAGAACACCCCATGCAGGAATTGCCTGTACCCTGCATGGTTTTGGAAATCCAGCTTTCTTTAAAAATTAGTTTTGAATTTGGCAAAAGTTCCTTCATTAAAGTTATAGATTTCATCAAAACCTATAA
Source organism: Ficus microcarpa (assembly GCA_025413485.1). Lineage (NCBI taxonomy): Eukaryota > Viridiplantae > Streptophyta > Magnoliopsida > Rosales > Moraceae > Ficus > Ficus microcarpa. The sequence goes on from CM046386.1 coordinate 3,425,034, forward strand.
CTTTCATTTTCGGTCAAAAACCTAAATCTACCATTAACTTGGTTGTTTCTTCCTTTGAAAATTTTTGACCATATTCACTAACCACAAAGATTGGTCTCGGGTTTTGATAAAAGCAGAGGCCTTTGATGTCTTATTTTTAAAAACAGTCCTTGTTGCCCCCTAGAATTTTCCATTTTCTACAACTTTGCAGTTTTAACTTTTCCCAAATTCGGCCTCTAAAGGCCTCAAAATCCTGTTTCTAGATTGCTGCCCAGTTTTGACTCGAAACTGGCAGTTTCCATTTAAGTTGGTCCTTACGAAAAATTACGCACACACTACCTTAAACGGTTAAAACCGTGAGCCTATATCAAGCATGCAGTGCATTACGTAATGTTTTCAATACCTTGCATTCATTTCTCCTCCATATAATCTTTATGTAAACCCAAATGGTAATCTATACTAAAATTCGGGTTTTTAGGGTTTTCTTGAACTCTACATGCATCATACATCTCCATCCTTATTTTCATTCATCCAACATCATTCTTAAGTATGTGGAGACATATAACAAGCATAAAGTAGGAACTCACACATACCACATAGCCTCTAATACATATTATCATAATCATGCATCATACCAAAAAAATAGAGATCACTAAACCCTAATCAAGCTCAATCAAGCACTCACTATAAACCCTATTGCATAAAACCAAAAAGTGAGCTTATGTTCTCACATTCTCAACATAGAAATACACTTAAACCTTGAATCAAACTTAATTGAAGAACTAGAGGGTAGAGAGGTTTACCTCAAGATCCAAAAGAGTGGATCTACCCTTGGTTGAAGAATTTTTCTTCTCCCTCCAGCGCTCACCAAAAACCATCCGCTCCTCTCTCTCTCACTTTTCTTTCTTTCTTGGCTCGGCTCCTAAGGGGCTGAAGAACTAGGGAACGAGCTGAAAATTGGGTTTCACTAAATGGTTTCCAAGTGAACTACCTCACCTATTTATAGGTGAAAAGAATTTCCAAACTTGCATATTCGTCCCTAAGAGCAAAGTATTTGCTCATAGACCCTAAGAGGTGGCCGGCCATAGAGAGAGCCATGTGGAAGGATATGCTTATTTGCAGCTCAAACCTTAGCCAAGCAAGCAAGACTAGTGTGCTTACTCACCAAGCCTACAAGCATGACATGTCAACTTCACAAATTTCTTATTTGTCATGCTTAAAAAAATAAGGTAATTTTATTTCTAAAATTGCACCTTGGTCCTTAAGAGCAGCATATTTGCTCATAGATCCATGAGGTGGCCGGCCATAGGGCCATGTGGAAGGCTTGAGATGCAAGGAAACCATGCAAGCCTATCCCTAACTTATCTTCCTTGCCTACTAACGCAACTTAAGATAACCAAGCTTATAACCAACCATTAACCTTGTTAGGAAATCCCTAATTCTCATGATTCAAAATTTACATACTTATCCACCTTTATTTATTTTTCTTAAAATTACACATTGGCCTCTAAAAACAAGAATATTTACACTTTAACCCTCATGAGGTGGCCGGCCATGAGGATGCCTAGTGGCCAATAAATCTCTCCAATTCTTGCTTAGCCATCCATTTTGATACTTCTTAATTTTCTAAAAAATCCATAATCATCTTAGGACGAGGTGTCATCCCATAAGACCTCGTTTGGCTTTTCTCCTAAAATGTAGTCCATTTCATATTTATACAGATATTACAAATACTGTTTTTAACCAATAACAGTATAGTTGCACTAGACTACTGTCCAGAATTTATCTGTACTTAACTGGACCGTGTATTGGATTTTTTTTGTAATACCTGATTTTTCTATGTTCCTGTTTTCTCGTTGAAAAACTCGGATGTATGCCATGAGAGCATTTTATGAAAAAGTTCAAGGTAGAACTTTATTATGCGTGATGAGTTCTTATAGCTTTATAAGACTCAAAGATGATTGTTTAGATTAGAAAATAGCCTTTTCGGATGAAAAGGGATGAAATTCGCATGATTCTATGTCGGTCAAAAGTTTGACCGAAAAAGTCAACTTTGACCCGGGAAAGTCAAAGTTTGACCAGAATAGTCAACAGGATGACTGTGTAATTTTGTGACGTGCAGTATGGAAGAAATACTGCGAAAACCCAATTTTATGGGTAAGATAGCATAGATAAGATCAAAAACCACCATAGAAAAATCAAGCACACTAAGTTAAGGCACAGGGCAAAAGGGTTTGAGAAAATAAGAAAAAATTTTTCCAGACCAATTTTTACACAGATAAAATTTTTATTGCAGTATAAAATATCAGTACTGTGTATTAGTGCAACACAGTATTTGATTTATCTGTGTTCAGTTTAAAAGTAGATTATTTTACAAAAAGTAGCCAAACAAGGATTTTTAATTATAACATCATCACCATTTTGAATTATGACCTCATAAATATTTTGAGAACAAATCTACACAAGACAAGTGTCTTGATTCTAGAAATTTCTTGCTTCTTCACCAAGTAAAATTTCGGCCACCTAGGGGGCATAAATGCAAGAATTTTCACTTTTAGGGCAAAAGTGCAAATTTTAAAATTGGTGATGTAAGAGATGATGTAAGCGATGATGTAAGCAATGATGTAAGCAATGATGTCATTTTCCTTGTTCTGCAAGGCTTGGCCGGCCACCTCACAACCAAAAAGTATGAATTTTTAAAGTTTTGGGATCAAAATCCAATTTTTGAAAGTTTAACTTTTGCCTATAAATAGGGGTGGTCTTTATTCATTTAAATCAGAATTTTCAGCCAAACTTTGGCAAATTTTCTGCAGCCCAAAACCGAGAGAGAGAAAGGGAGAGTGAAGAAGAAAAACAAAAAATTTTTCTTGAACCAATTTAGGGGTTTTGCTTCGGTTTGCTCTAGGAACCATTAGGGAGACTTAGAAAATTTTTCCAGCCCATTCTAGCTGTAGCCGTGGGTTAGAGGAGCAGTGGAAACAAGAGAGAAAATCAAATTTTTTGAGGGAAAAGGTTAGGAGAGAATTCGGGTTGAGTGAGTAAGCAAGAAACCAAGCTTAGAACAAGTTTTTGGAGCCATTTCTCCCTTTGGTGCAGCCCACGGGTTTGGTGGGAAAAAGGGGAAGAAAATTTCAGATTTTTAGGTAAGAGAGTGGTGTGTGGCCGAGCCATAGGGTGGAGGTCAGTTTTCAATCCAAAAAGCAAGCTTTGGTGCCACTTTGGTGAGTGGAAACCGAACCTAAGAGCAAGAGGGAAATAGGGAGGTTTTGATCCAAACTTTAAAGCCAATCCTTGAAGTAGTTCAAGGTAATTTTCAAAACCCTAAACCTATTTTCATTTAAGCTTTTAAAGTAAAGTTTAAATGTATTTCAGGTTATGGTTTGTAAGAGCATAAGCTCACCATTTAATTTTGTGCTCTTAGCTAGTGTATGGTGCTTGATTTGCTAGCCTAGGGGTGGTTGGTTCCTTTATGCAATTTTATGTGCTTTTGTTGGTTGATGATAGGTTGCATGCTAGATGCATGAATGAGGTTACATGTCCCCAATCAAGCATGAAAGTATGTGATTGCATGTTAGGGTGCTAGATGGAATGATATTGTATGGAATGACATGATTGATTTGGATGCATGTTAGGAGTAGAAACCATGCAGTCAAGGTTGGTGGGTTCGAACTTTTAGGGCTGCATGGGTATGTTGGGCGAGCATGTTGGGACATGCAAGACGTTAGAAACGCTGCATGATTTGTCATTAAGCTCCCGATGTGATCGGTTGAGGTAGAAACCGCAAATTAGGACGTAAACCAATTTTAGTAAGCAAGGCTGTCAGTTCGGGTTCCAAACTGGTCAGTCTCAGGAAACTGGTAATTGTAGGCCTTTAAAGGCCGAATGGGCAAAAAAATAAAACATGAAAGTTGTAGAACAGGGTCTTTCCTAGGGGGCCATGCAAACCGTTTCTTAAAATAAGGCTCCAATTGCCTCCGTTTTTACAAAAAACCGAAGGTGGTCTGACTAGACCCAGTTTTTATGATCAGTGAATTTCAAATTAAAACTGGTATTAAACGGTGTAGAACCAGACTTTGCTTAAAACATGAAAGTTTTAGAACTCTTCGAGAGCTAGAACTTTCGTGAAGAAAAATTTTTCTAATTCTAAAAGGATTTTAAACTATAACTTGAAATCTGAAAACTGTGCAGGGAGCAAGAAATTCCTGCACAGGATTTTCTAGAACCAGTTAGGAAAAACAGTTTTTCCTATTTTAAACACTGTTTTGAACACAGAAACTGTTCCAAAGGCAGTTTCTAGCCTTCAAACATTTTATAAACCATGTTTTAAGATTTAAGGATTTTTAAGGGGAAGTATAGCAGTTTTTAGGCTTTTAAGCCAAAAACTTTTTCAAGGATAAAGAAAAGAAATTAAGATGTTCAAGTTCAAGGTTTGCTAGGTAGATAGTTACGACACGTAACCGGGAATTACACCCGAGTTACTGGGCTTAGCCCCAAAGCCCGAGGTTGACCCGAAAAGGGTTGACTTTAGTAACCTTAGAGGTTAACAAGGGTTAACGTAGTAAGACGAACTATCCCATGGGTTAGTATAACCCCATAAGCTACGAGATAAGGGTTAGCATGAAAGGTTATTCAATGTAACCTACTAGATTATGGTATACGATTTTATGGGGTTATGAGATATAACCCAAAGCGATAAGGTTACTTAAGGTGACCACACATAACATGTTTTATAGTTAGGAGGACACATAACCAAAGCATTGCATGAATGTTGGTTGAAAACCAACATATTATAGTCAAGATTAGAGACCTTACCTATGTCCTACAATTAAGCAGGAAGTACCCTGCAGCTGAACCCAGAAGCGGAGCAATTTAGTATGGGACGTAGACGAGGTAAGTACAACGCCGCCTACAGCATAGGCTATTAGGGTATTTTTACCTAGACATAGTTGATGTGTTATGTGCTATGTGATGTGCTGTTATGCAAAGTGTTAATTGATATGCTACGGGGCATATCCAAACATGATTTATGCTTATGCTATGAAGTATGTTATGATATGTATGATTACATGTCAAATTAAGAATGTCAGATGATTATGAAGTAAGAATAAGTAGCATTACGATGCATGCTCACTAATTCTAATAAAAATGACCAGAGTAAGTATGACATGGTAAGAGGATCAGTACGCAGACGGCAAGCAAGTTGCCGGTGTCGTAGCCCCCGTCAAAGGTCGGGTCGGACTATGGCAAGAGTAAGTCCATGGTTGCGCGCCGGGTACGTACACTCAAGTAAGGGCCCATAGTTAAAATAAGTTAAGGAAGTAAGCTCAGATGAAATAAGAAAGCATAAAATGAACATAATTGGTTCATGCATATGCTATGTAAGGTTATGTTAAGTGTTGTGATGACATGTTATGATGTGGCTAAGTTATGATGTAGTTAGTTCATGTGTTGCGGTATAAGAGTTGTACTTGCTGAGCGAAAGCTCATTATTTTAAGTTTATGCTGTAGGTAAACTACCTGTCAGCATTTGATGATACCAGATGGAGGAGCGTGGCCGGGCGCTGTGAAATGTGGGGAATGGAATCCGCTACGCGTTTTGATCTTCTAGATATATTATTTGAAATTGTTCCTTTAGTTCAGTTATGTGCGAGTTAGTACCGTGCAAAAAAAAAAAAAAAAAAAAATTTTCCGCTGTGTTTCATGTACTAAGTAAGTAAGTTCGTATAAGTAGTTCATGTATGTATGTAAGTATGGTAAGGTAACGGTCCGTGCTAGGCGGGTCGTTACAGAGTTAGTATCAGAGCGGTTCCCTGCGATACAATTTCACAGTTTGCCTGCCATCGCCGCCATCATTGTAAGTAAGTTTATAGTTTTATGAATATGCGTAATTAGTTACCTTACGATTATGGTACGATCAACGCGGCGTTAAGGAATTCAGATCGGGTTGACAAAGATCGGGACGCATCGATGTCTTTTCACAGGCGATTCATTCTAGCTGTTATGGCTGGAATGATAGTAGGGAGTAGGATAACGATTGACGAATGCCGTCAAGAGCGCCAGAATAAGGGAGCTACTGCACCAGACAGGCCCGGCACTTTCAGAGGACCTGATTTCAGTAACTCACGGCATGAGATACCATCACAAGAGGCAGAAGTTAACGCAGATGCTAAGAACGACCAGGACAGAATCGTATCCAACCACGAAGGATAGGATGCAGACTTCAACGCTTCTTTCGTAGTCTTGATCGATTCCATAGGCTAGATTTAGGACCGACTTCCGTTAGAATATTCTTTCTCGACGATAGGACAATACGAATGTGTGATGGCAAAGTGGTAGACACTTCCATCACAACATTGATTTTATATGTATGGTACGATGTAGATGATATGACATCGTAAGTAGGATGTGCTTTTTGTGAGTATACAAAAAGACAGTTTAAATATGAGGGATATGATATGATAAGTCATGAATGAAATGGAAGATATTAACAGAATGATAATATCTTTTCTTACATAGGAAGTTAGAAGATGGTTCGCATGCGCCGAAACGTACCCTAAATCCGCCTCAGCCGGATTTAGCAACCTTAGTAGCTAACTTACAACAGCAGTTGCTGAAACAGCAACAGGAAACGACTAGGCTTGGAGAACAATTAACGCGGATGGACCAGGCACCTCAGGTCCATGAAGTTCCGCAGCAAGCGCCTCAAGTTCCCCCAGTGGTACCTCAGGTACCCAATGTTCACCCAGAAGTTCAACCGGAGGTTCCGCCAGAAGTCCCTCGGAATGCTGAAATTCCGATGGCACCCGCCGAAGTACAAGTTAACCCGCCGGTAGTACGAGAGGACTTACTATACGAGCGCTTTAGACGAATGAAGGCGCCCGAGTTTGAAGGACCTATAGACCCGGTTGCAGCCGACAACTGGCTTATCGACATCCAAGTCATCTTGGATTTTATGCGACTCACAGAGCAAGAGAAAGTACTTTGTGCTTCCTTTGCTCTTAAGAAGGACGCGAGGCACTGGTGGAGAACAGTGCAGATGCGCCGGGACATTATGGCCATGACTTGGCAAGATTTTGTGAACGAGTTTCGCGCCATGTACTACAACAGAGAGGTCCTTGCCGTGCAGCAGGACGAATTTACTAGCTTCAGACAAGGGTCAATGACGGTAATGGAAGCCGTCAGGAGATTTGAGCAACTTGCTCGATTATGCCCAAACTCGGTGCCAAATGAAGAAGAAAAGGTGCGATTGATGATGAAGATGTTCCGAATAGATATTGCCAAGCAAGTAAGTGCTGGCAGTAGTCCACCAAGGACGGTGGCAGATTGCATCAGTCGAGCCATCAGAGCCGAATACTGGATTAACCGAGACAAGGAGGCTAGGGCTCAATTTTTCAAGGCTAAAAAGGAGGAGAAGGCTGGAGCAAAGCAAACTCAGCCTCAATAAGAATCGGAGTCGCAATCGAAAGGTCAAGCGAGTAACTCTACGCCAGATTCCAAACAATCTGGGAGAAACAAGAGAAAAGGAAATTTCTCTGATCAGGGCCAGCAAAGGGATTTTCCTCAAAGGAGGAATAATCAAGGGAATGATGATGCTAACACTAACTACCCGGTATGCGCAACTTATGGAAGGAAACATCCGGGAGTGTGCAAGATGGGGTCAACTGCTTGCTTTCAGTGTGGCAAGGAGGGGCACTATGCAAGGAACTGTCCCCTGAACAACCAGAACTAGAATCCTCCGTATCCGAATCGGAACATTAACAGTCATCAGCTGCATGCAGTCCAGGCAAAGCTTGAGGGACCCTCAATTATGCAAGGAAGATTAGAGGCTCCTGAACCTCAGGCCAGGATTTATGCCTACACTAATGGAGATGCCGAAGCGGGAACTTCGCATGCGGCGACGAAATAGACTTTTATCGCAATATACGATATTATGGTCTTGTATAATTCTGGTGCCGCTCACTTGTTTGTATTTATGGAGTGTGCCCAGAAATTAGTAAGTAGTAGAGACAGCTAAACAGTTTTTAAAGATTTCTTTGCCTTTTTGAGGAGATTTTGTAATCAAATGTTTGAATGCAAAATGTTTCCATAATTATCTATGGTAGAGAATTGTTTGTAGATCTCATCGAAATCAAGCTTAGGATTTCGATGTGATCTTAGAAATGGATTTCTTAAGTTAGTACAACGCTATGTTTGACTGCTAATAGTGTTGTGGGACGTTAGCTAGTACGATAAGGAGGGGATTAACCGTTACGGACAGTTGCGGAATTCCACATAAGGCAGCATAGATGGTTAGAGCACGTGAAGAGCAAGGAGTTTAGGACTTCAGCCGATGGCGTAGCCTACCTCAAGGAGAGGATTTACGTTCTCGACATGGAAATTTTGGAGGCAGATTGCAGAAAATAGAGCTCTCCGAATAAAAGTGGAAGCAAACTACTACGAATTTTGTTGTAAGACTACCCAGAACTACAAATGGAAACGACACGATTTGGGTCATTATCGATCGATTGACCAAATCGGCCCATAGTATCGCTAGTAGAGCCACCTTCTCGGTAGAAAAGTTGGTAGGAATCTACGTAGCTCAGGTCGTTAGAACACATAAAGCGCCAAAACCAATCATTTCGGATCGTAATGAACGCTTTACTCGTCAAGCTTGGACAAGTGTTCGCATTGCCATGGGGTCGAAATTGAAGTTCAGTATGGTATTTCACCCTAGAATGAGGGCCAGTTAGAGAGAACTACACCAGTTCATTCGAATTTTCAAGGACGAAAATTTTTAAGGGGGGTAGATTGTAATACCTGATTTTTCTATGTTCCTGTTTTCTCGTTGAAAAGCTCGAATGTATGCCATGAGAGCATTTTATGAAAAAGTTCAAGGTAGAACTTTATTATGCGTGATGAGTTTTTATAGCTTTATAAGACTCAGAGATGATTGTTTAGATTAGAAAATAGCCTTTTCGGATGAAAAGGGATGAAATTTGCATGATTCTATGTCGGTCAAAGGTTTGACCGAAAAAGTCAACTTTGACCCGGGAAAGTCAAAGTTTGACCAGAATAGTCAACAGGATGACTGTGTAATTTTGTGATGTGCAGTATGGAAGAAATACTGCGAAAACCCAATTTTATGGGTAAGATAGCATAGATAAGATTAAAAACCACCATAGAAAAATCAAGCACACTAAGTTAAGGCACAGGGCAAAAGGGTTTGAGAAAATAAGAAAAAATTTTTCCAGACCGATTTTTACACAGATAAAATTTTTACTGCAGTATAAAATATCAGTACTGTGTATTAGTGCAACACAGTATTTGATTTATCTGTGTTCAGTTTAAAAGTAGACTATTTTACAAAAAGTAGCCAAACAAGGCTTTTTAATTATAACATCATCACCATTTTGAATTATGACCTCATAAATATTTTGAGAACAAATCTACACAAGACAAGTGTCTTGATTCTAGAAATTTCTTGCTTCTTCACCAAGTAAAATTTCGGCCACCTAGGGGGCATAAATGCAAGAATTTTCACTTTTGGGGCAAAAGTGCAAATTTTAAAATTGGTGATGTAAGCGATGATGTAAGCGATGATGTAAGCAATGATGTAAGCGATGATGTCATTTTCCTTGCTCTACAAGGCTTGGCCGGCCACCTCACACCCAAAAAGTGTGAATTTTTAAAGTTTTGGGGTCAAAATCCAATTTTTGAAAGTTTAACTTTTGCCTATAAATAGGGGTGGTCTTTATTCATTTAAATCAGAATTTTCAGCCAAACTTTGGCCAATTTTCTGCAGCCCAAAACCGAGAGAGAGAAAGGGAGAGTGAAGAAGAAAAACAAAAAATTTTTCTTGAACCAATTTAGGGGTTTTGCTTCGGTTTGCTCTAGGAACCATTAGGGAGAGCTAGAAAATTTTTCAAGCCCATTCTAGCTGCAGCCGTGGGTGAGAGGAGCAGTGGAAACAAGAGAGAAAATCAGATTTTTTTGAGGGAAAAGGTTAGGAGAGAATTCGGGTTGAGTGAGTAAGCAAGAAACCAAGCTTAGAACAAGTTTTTGGAGCCATTTCTCCCTTTGGTGCAGCCCACGGGTTTGGTGGGAAAAAGGGGAAGAAAATTTCAGATTTTTAGGTAAGAGAGTGGTGTGTGGCCGAGCCATAGGGTGGAGGTCAGTTTTCAATCCAAAAAGCAAGCTTTGGTGCCACTTTGGTGAGTGGAAACTGAACCTAGGAGCAAGAGGGAAATAGGGAGGTTTTGATCCAAACCTTAAAGCCAATCCTTGAAGTAGTTCAAGGTAATTTTCAAAACCCTAAACCTATTTTCATTTAAGCTTTTAAAGTAAAGTTTAAATGTATTTCAAGTTATGGTTTGTAAGAGCATAAGCTCACCATTTAATTTTGTGCTCTTAGCTAGTGTATGGTGCTTGATTTGCTAGCCTAGGGGTGGTTGGTTCCTTTATGCAATTTTATGTGCTTTTGTTGGTTGATGATAGGTTGCATGCTAGATGCATGAATGAGGTTACATGTCCCCAATCAAGCATGAAAGTATGTGATTGCATGTTAGGGTGCTAGATGGAATGATATTGTATGGAATGGCATGATTGATTTGGATGCATGCTAGGAGTAGAAACCATGCAGCCAAGGTTGGTGGGTTCGGACTTTTAGGGCTGCATGGGTATATTGGGCGAGCATGTTGGGACATGCAAGACGTTAGAAACGCTGCATGATTTGTCATTAAGCTCCCGATGTGATCGGTTGAGGTAGAAACCGCAAATTAGGACGTAAACCAATTTTAGTAAGCAAGGCTGTCAGTTCGGGTTCCAAACTGGTCAGTCTTAGGAAACTGGTAATTGTAGGCCTTTAGAGGCCGAATGGGCAAAAACATAAAACATGAAAGTTGTAGAACAGGGTCTTTCCTAGGGGGCCATCAAACCGTTTCTTAAAATAAGGCTCCAATTGCCTCCGTTTTTACGAAAACCGAAGGTGGTCTGACTGGACCCAGTTTTTATGATCAGTGAATTTCAAATTAAAATTGGTATTAAACGGTGTAGAACCAGACTTTGCTTAAAACACGAAAGTTTTAGAACTCTTCGAGAGCTAGAACTTTCGTGAAGAAAACTTTTTCTAATTCTAAAAGGATTTGAAACTATAACTTGAAATCTGAAAACTGTGCAGGGAGCAAGAAATTCCTGCACAGGATTTTCTAGAACCAGTTAGGAAAAACAGTTTTTCCTGTTTTAAACACTGTTTTGAACACAGAAACTGTTCCAAAGGCAGTTTCTAGCCTTCAAACATTTTATAAACCATGTTTTAAGATTCAAGGATTTTTAAGGGGGAGTATAGCAGTTTTTAGGCTTTTAAGCCAAAAACTTTTCCAAGGATAAAGAAAAGAAATTAAGATGTTCAAGTTCAAGGTTTGCTAGGTAGATAGTTACGACACGTAACCGGGAATTACACCCAAGTTACTGGGCTTAGCCCCAAAGCTCAAGGTTGACTCGAAGAGGGTTGACTTTAGTAACCTTAGAGGTTAACAAGGGTTAACGTAGTAAGACGAACTATCCCATGGGTTAATATAACCCCATAAGCTACGAGATAAGGGTTAGCATGAGAGGTTATCCAATGTAACCTACTAGATTATGGTATACGATTTTATGGGGTTATGAGATATAACCCAAAGCGATAAGGTTACTTGAGGTGACCACACATAACATGTTTTATAGTTAGGAGGACATATAATCAAAGCATTGCATGAATGTTGGTTGAAAACCAACATATTATAGTCAAGATTAGAGACCTTACCTATGTCCTACGATTAAGCAGGAAGTACCCTGCAGCTGAACCCAGAAGCGGAGCAGTTTAGTATCAGACGTAGACGAGATAAGTACAACGCCGCCTACAGCATAGGCTATTAGGGTATTTTTACCTAGACATAGTTGATGTGTTATGTGCTATGTGATGTGCTGTTATGTCAAGTGTTAATTGATATGCTACGGGGCATATCCAAACATGATTTATGCTTATGCTATGAAGTATGTTATGATATGTATGATTACATGTCAAATTAAGAATGTCAGATGATTATGAAGTAAGAATAAGTAACATCACGATGCATGCTCACTAATTCTAATAAAAATGACCAGAGTAAGTATGACATGGTAAGAGGATCAGTACGTAGACGGCAAGCAAGTTGCCGGTGTCGTAGCCCCCGTCAAAGGTCGGGTCGGACTATGGCAAGAGCAAGTCCATGGTTGCGCGCCGGGTACGTACACTCAAGTAAGAGCCCATAGTTAAAATAAGTTAAGGAAGTAAGCTCAGATGAAATAAGAAAGTATAAAATGAACATAATTGGTTCATGCATATGCTATGTAAAGTTATGTTAAGTGTTGTGATTACATGTTATGATGTGGCTAAGTTATGATGTAGTTAGTTCATGTGTTACGGTATAGGAGTTGTACTTGCTGAGCGAAAGCTCATTGTTTTAAGTTTATGCTGTAGGTAAACTACCTGTCAGCATTTGATGATACCAGATGGAGGAGCGTGGCCGGGCGCTGTGAAATGTGGGGAATGGAATCCGCTACACGTTTTGATCTTCTAGATATATTATTTGAAATTATTCCTTCAGTTCAGTTATGTGCGAGTTAGCACCGTGCAAAAAAAAAAAAAAAAAAATTCCGCTGTGTTTCATGTACTAAGTAAGTAAGTTCGTATAAGTAGTTCACGTATGTATGTAAGTATGGTAAGGTAACGGTCCGTGCTAGGCGAGTCGTTACATTTTTAGGACTTAAAACTACGTAGTCCTTATTGCTCGAAAATAATGTGCTTGATTTTTTTTTCTAGGGTGATCTCATACCTTATTCTTACTTATTCATACCTTAGGTTATTCTAATCAAATGTCAACTGACATAAGATTATAAACCCTAATTTCCACCTCTTTCAACAAAAGGCCTCGTACTTGCATACGTAAACTATTATCGAGTCCTATAATATCACAAGAACTCAATAATACTCTGATAAATCAGATCAAGCATTTCACATAAACATACATAATACAAACTTTGATTCCTTAAAAAGGAAATCATAAATTTGTAAAAAGGGTCGGTTATAACAAATGATAAGGGTATAATTACAGTAATTCAATGAACGATTAGGAAATTGCCAATCGAAGGTAGCCACAAATGGCTCCCAATGTGAATAGAAGGGAAAGAGTTCAACCAAGACATGTTGCGGAAGGCTTTGAGGAGGAAGACGATAGACACTCGGTGGGCAGCATTAGGAGGTTTGGACAGATTAGAAGGGATAGGAATTAGGAGGATAATAATTTGGGTAGCATTAAGATGAAGGTACCTTCATTTCAAGGCAAGAATGATCCCAAGGCTTATCTAGAGTAGGAAAAAAAGATGGAGCTAAACTTTGATTGCCACAACTACTCTGAGATGAAGAAGGTAAAACTTGCAGCCATTGAGTTTTCTGACTATGCTATTGTTTGGTGGGATCAGTTGGTGTTAAACAAGATACAAAATAGAGAAAGACCGGTGGACAATTGGGAGGAGATGAAAACAGTGATGAGGAGGCATTTTGTGCCAAGTCACTATTATCGGGATTTGTACAAGAAGTTGCAAAGGCTCGCACAAGGCAATCGGAGTGTCGAAGATTACTACTAAGAGATAGAGGTAGAAATGATCCGAGCAAATTTAGAGGAGGATCGTGAAACCACTATGGCACGGCTTTTGGCAGGTTGAATCAAGAAATCACCAATCAAGTGGGGTTGCAACATTACATGGCGTTAAAGTATATGGTACACACGGGCATAAAAGTCGAGAGGCAACTTAAGAGGAAGGGTACACGACTGAGCTGATATATGGAACAAACTTCTTGGAAGCCAACTTAACCAAAGAAGGAAGAGAAAGCCACAGCCAACCTTAAGGCTGAGACCAAGCCTTCTTCCTTGACTTCCCATTCACAAGGTAAAAATGACTCTACTTCAGTCACATATCGAGTCAATGTCCGAATAAAAGAGTTATGGTGATGCTGGACAATGGTGAGATCGAAACTGAGGATGAAGAAGATGTTGAGTCTATGCCAACATTGGTGGACACTTTGGATAAGGAGTGCGTTGCTTATGGTGAGTTGACCTAGGTGAGAAAGAGAGCCTTAAGTGTGCAAGTTAAGGAAAATGAAGAAGAGGAATGAGAAAAATATTTTCCATACTAGGTGTCATGTTCAAAACAAGGTTTGTAGTATGATCATTGATGGAGAGAGTTATACCAATGTCGCTAGCACTACCATGGTAGAGAAATTAGGTCTGTCAACAACAAAGCACCCACGGCCTTACAAGCTACAATGGTTGAATGATTGTGGCAAGCTGAGAGTCAAGCAACTTCTTATTTCATTTCAGATCAGGATGTAGACAAGGTGTTGTGTGATGTGGTTCCCATGCATGCAAGACACATACTTCTTGAAAGGCCTTGGTAGTTTGATCGGCATGTGAAGCATGATGGTTGTAAGACCCGAATTTTTGTAGACTTGTCATCTCCCTGTTCATAAGGAATTAAAGTCTAATTTATGTATCTATGATGTGTTATATGAAAAATTATGAATAATAATGAGAAATTCACAATTTTATTTAAACAATGTTCGAGTCCTCATTTAATGATTATAAGACTCAATTGATGATTTATGAGCCAAGAATGAGGTTTTTAAAGGAAAAAGAACGAAAAAGGATGAAATTTTACGAAAGTCAACTTTGACCGAAAAAGTCAAAGGTTTGACCAAAAAGTCAAATGGTTGACCAAAAGTCAAAAGGTTGACCAAAAAGTCAAAGTTTGACCGGGACGGGTCACAACGTTGACTTCACAAGTATGATGAAGGAATATGGAAAGAATCTCCGAAAATGAAGTTTTATAAGCCATAAATCCACCCTAGAAAAATCAAGCACACCGAAATCGAATTAAAGGCAAAAAGGTCTCCGAAAAATTGGAGAAAGAGAGTTTTCAGTCCAAATTTACATGGAAGAATTTTTGGACAAAAATATAAAATAAGAATGCTCATCACAGTATTGGAAATAATTGTGGAGCGCGAAAGAAGCTGTGAAAGAACGAAATAGCCAAACAAGACCTTGGAAGAGCTAGTGGAAGGTGACATCAACCCCTTGACATCACTCTCCACCAACCCAAGGCTACACCTGTGGACTCCCCCATTCCCTCACAAAATTCGGCAACTAGAAAGAAAAAGAAAGGAAATTGGTTTGATTAGAGTAACTAAGTGGTCTTTCAAATCTAACCAAACAAGGACACCTTGCCATGCTTCTTGACATCATCTCCCACTCATCCAAGCAAGCACATGGAACCTTCCCCACCACTCCTTAAATTCAGCTGCAAGCAAGGAAGGAAAAGAAGACAAGCAATGGCATGGAGAAAGCCCTAACTTAAGGAATGATGTCTCCCTAAAAATCCAACTAGATGTGAACTAAGTTGGTAAAGTGTGGAAGCCCTTCCACCACCCAAAGGATGCCACATGGCTCTCCAATTTTCAGCTCATACTCCCCCTCTCCTCATGAGATTCGGCCAGCCAAAGGGAAGCAAAAGAAATGAAAAAAAAATGGGAACAAGACAAGACATAAAGCCATGAAATGAGGACAAGCAACTACTCCACTTTTCCTTCCACCAAGGGCTGCCACATGTCCCTCATTTCTCTCCAATTTTCAGCAACCCATGCCCCCCTTGACTCCCCTTGAATTCGGCTGCACACCCCCTTTTTCACTCCATCAAGTCGGCAGCCAAAAACACATGGGAAAGCATGGCCAAAAGCCATTTTTTTTGGAAGAAAAGTGACCACCCATCAAGCACTCCTCCCTCTATAAATACCCCCCTCAAAAACCCTTCATTTTATTCACCAAAAGCAGCCACACTCTGCCCAGATTCCTCTAGAAAAACCGTGGAAGAGAGAGGGAGAGAAGGAGAAAGGAAATCTGAAAAATCTTCTTGGGTTTTCCATCTCAAGGGTGCACGGTTTCAAGGGTAAGAGTTAGAGTGAGTTTGTGAAATTTTTGGTGAGCTTTTGGGAAGGAAACTGAGCAAGAGGAGGAGGAGAAAAGGTAAGAAAAACTTGGTTTTTCTTCTTGTGATTTTCGGTTTTGGTTAGAGCAAGAAAGAGCTAACAAAAAAATTTTTGGATCCCATTTGTGTGGTGAAGCCGTGGGCTAGAGCAAGGAAGGAAGAGTTGGGATTTTCAAAACCCTAACTTGGGTTTGAGGTAAATCTCTTAAACCACCTTGAAATCAAGTCTTATTTAAGTGTTTTTGATATTGATTCAAGTGGTTTGTAAGGACATAAGTCCACTTTAAATTTCTGCCTTCATTGTTGGTGTGTGTGCTTGATTAGGGTAGGATTTGGTTGGCTGATTTTTGATGCTTGTTTGCTTTAAAATTTGTGCTTGAAAATGATGGATTTTTCATACTAGAAATTAGGTTGTATGTCCCATAAGATGAGGCCTAAAATCTGCCCTTGGCAGCCATGAGAGCATGCTAGATCTAGGGTTAGATTTTGTGATGCTTGTGTGTGTTGATGCATGTGCTAGAGCCAAGCAACCTAGGTTTTTAAATTTTCGGATTTGGGTTGCATAAGTTGAATGAGATGGATTTATGGGTTTCAACGGAACGTTAGAAGCGCTGCTTGTTGTGGTATAAGCTCTTGATGTGATCGGTCGAGATAGATTCCGCGAAATAGGACGTAAACTGAAACAAGGAACCGAAACTGTCAATTCGGATTCGAGTCTGGCCAGTTTCGGGAAAGGGTAATTTCAAGGCCCTTAGAGGCCGAACGGGGAAAAACTCAAAACATGAAAGTTGTTCGAAACAACTTTTACTAGAGGACACCACAGACAGAATCTCGAAATAAGGCTCCAACGGCCTCCGTTTTACCCAAAACCCGTGGCTGAGCCCTGGGACGTTCTTCACCCAGTTTTTCAGAGTCAACCCGTTTTCAAATAAAAACTGGTACTGATCTAGGCCGAACTGGATTTTTCTTAAAACATGAAAGTTTTAGCATTTTTCGAGGGCTATAACTTTCGTGAAGATAAGTTTTTCAAATTCCAAGCCGATTTTTAAACTGGGCGCATTTTATGGGAGATGCGTAGGGAGCCGAAATCTTGCACATGAGTTTCACGAAAATATTTTCTAGAAAAATTGTGAAGTGCTCTTAAATAGTTATTTTAACTTCAGAAACCGTTCCAAAGGCGGTTTCGGGCCCCAAATGATTTTATAAAAGATTTATTTCGAAAACCATGAATTCTAAGGGCTCGGATTTGAAATTTTACATTTTTCTCCAAAGTAAAGAAAAAGAGGGTTTCAACCAAGAGTTTACAAGTTAAAGAAAATAATGAGATTAAGCCAAAGTATTTTCTAATTAAAGGAGTTAGAATTTTTACAAGCAAAATGAAGGATTTTTGGAAGTTAATTACAGAAGACTTTCCAAAAATAAGGAAGAGGAATTTTAAAGAAAAATTGGTAAGCAAGTCGATTACGAACGGTAACCGGATATTATATCCGAGTTACAAACCCAAGGATAACCAAGGGTTGACTAAAGGTTGACTCAAGGTTAATTAAGGTTAACCTTAAGGGTTACCCAATATAACCCTAAGGGATACCCACATGTATATCTGGGCTAAGATTTAAAGGGTTAATGGAAATAACCCAATAACAAGGATGTATGAGCAAAGCCCAATAATAGAACAAGGCTCTAAACCAAAAAGGTTACCCAACGTAACCTCTTAAGGATTTATCAAAACTCGATAAAGACTGAGGATTAAGATGGCCAAGTTGGATATCAAGTATAAGGGACATACAACCAAAAGTAAATGTGAGTGTTGGTAGGTCACCAACACCTTACGAAAGGATTCTGATCCTATATTTTTGGTATATCAGGAAAGTGAATTGCCGTTGCCGACAAATTTAAAGAACGCAACTTTAAGGATACGGCACTAGAGGTAAATACAAACCTCACCTGCAGTATGAAAGCTAGTAAATTATGTTCAAGTATATGGTTTTCAAATATGCTGCAATATGTTGTGTGCTATATCTATGAAATGCCATGCTTTATAGAAAGTGCTATTTTTGTAAAATGCTGTGTTTATAAAAAATGCTATTTTTGCAAAAGATTATAAAAGTGCTATTTTTGCAAAATGCTATGTTTATAAAAAGTGCTATTTTTACAAAAGATTATGAAAGTGCTATATTTGCAAAATGTCATGTTTATAAGAAATGTCATGATTGCAAATGCCATGAATGAAAAGAATGCCATGCCATGTTATTAATGAGATAAAAAGTATGTTATCATATAGTGACATCATAAGGTATGTTCACTAAGGATAAATAACATGGTAAGAAATCACAAGTAAAGTGTCGTACCAACCTCCCACAAGGTGGAGGATTTTCATGTTAAAGTAAAGGATTCACCCTCTCATTGATGCGGGAGGGTGTAATCACCCAATGTTCCCAGAGCAGTTAGGGACCTTGCAACCCTTATCTGTATCTGGAGGCGCGCTAAATAAATGATGGTACGTACACTATGGGGCCCATATGAAAGATAAGTAAGTTAAAAGAAATGCATAAATGGAACATAAATGGTTCACGTATATGCACATGATGATGTATGTTTTCCAAATGTTTTAAATGTTTTGTGAGATTATGTTTGTGCTTACTGGGCGAAAGCTCATTCAGTTATATTTCATGCTGTAGGTAAGAAACCTGCATCGTAAATGGTGGGCATTGTGAGGATGATGTGGTGGCGGACGAAGGCGGTGTGAATACTACTACGTATTAATTCTGCAATCTTTTGATAAGTAAAGAAGTTTTGTATATATAAGTATATACATGATGACGACAAATTATGCTTTATGGTATTTTGGAACTAAATACCTTAAGTAAACTTTTACTTAAGTGGTAATGATATATTGCTAATGACAAATGCTTTTATAAGTATGTTTCAAAAAAAAAAATTTTTAAATTCTCAAGTAAAGTTAAGTTAAGTAAGTAAGGTGACGGCCCTACGTAGTAAGGGGGCGTCATAGAGTTGGTATCAGAGCGGTATCCTGCCAGCCTACTTCGTCTCGCTCCGCATCGTTCTGCAATAGCCCAAGTAAGTTGAATTATTTTCTTACGCTTAGAATTAGATTCTTCGTATTCAACGCATATCGATGGTCTCCATGGAAAATGTTGGGTGTGAGATTGACGTTGGGTTGTACCTTAGCTCGATGGTGGTAAACAAGTAATGTATGCCCATGATGAGGAAATTATGTATTTTCCTAAAAACTATGATTATGAAATGAAGATTATGGTTATGTATAAAAGATATGATTTTATGAAAGTTTTGAAAACAAGAAGCTTATTTTGTTGCTTCTATACAGAACCATGCCACCAAGACGCCGAGCGGCACAAGCCCAAAACGTCGATTTACAGCTCAGCTAAACGAGCTGAGAGAGATGATGCTAGCCCAGCAACGAGAGATAGGTGGGCTTAGGGCTCAAATAGCCCAACAAAACCAAGGACCGCCTGAGGCCAGGGTACCACCGGCACCTGAAGAGTAACCAACGGTACCAGAATTTCCCGAAGAGGAACCAGCGATTCCGGAACACCCTGAGGCCCCAGAAGCACCAATGGCGCCGGTAGCTGTTCCGCCAGCACCTCGAGTTTGGACCCTGGCAGAGCTGTATCATGAATTTCGGCGCATGAAGGCACCAGAATTCGAGGGATCGACGGACCCGATTGAGGCCGACAACTGGCTCATCGACCTTCAAGTTTCCCTGAACTTCTTAGGGCTTGATGATAGAGAGAGAGTCCTTTGCGCGTCCTTTATGTTGAAGAAAGACGCCCGGTTATGGTGGGAAACGGTTCAAATCAGACGAGACGTCAACCAGATGACATGGGACGACTTCGTTGCGGAGTTTTGTGAGAAATACTTCAACACGGAAGTCATGGAAACCCAGCAGGACGAATTCATCAATTTCCGTTAGGGAAATTTGTTTGTGGCTGAAGCCGCGAGAAAGTTTGAACAGCTCGCCCGTCTCTGTCCTCAACTCATTAGTTCCGAGAGGGACAAAGTGAGAAAAATGATGAGAATGTTCCGGCCGGACTTAGCCGTGATTATCAGCAGTGGCCCCCACCCACCGCTCACTGTCGCCGAGTGCGTCAGTCGAGCAGTTCGAGCCGAATATTGGGTCGGTCAAAACAAGGCGCAACGGGCCCAATTCTTTAAGGAAAGGAATGAGGAGAAGGCCCTAGTCAAGCAGAGCCAGACCAAACCAGGCTAACCATCACAGCAGAAAGGTCAAGGAGGACCTTCTGGCCAACGCGGCAGCAACAAGCCGTATGACAACCCCCAGCAAAAGAGGAAATGGAATGCTGGAGGACAGGGGAGCCAACAGAATCCTCCCCAGAAGAAAAATGCCCTTGACAACAGTGGAACTCCCCCTTGCCAGAAATGTGGGAGAAAGCACCCGGGAGACTGCCGTGCTGGAACAAACCGTTGTTACCTGTGTGGCAAGGAAGGCCACTTTGCAAAGAATTGCACTGCCAATGTCCAGCACCAGCAGAATTATCAGAGGGGTCAGGGAAGTTAGTTGCACGCTGTACAGATGAAGCTCGAAGGACCTGCAGCTCCTCAAGGCCGAGCTGAAGCTCCAGAACCTCAGGGACGCATCTATGCCTACACAAAGGAGGATGCTCAAGCTGGACCGTCCACGGTGGTGACAGGTCAGCTTCCTATTGCCCAACAAGATGCTTATGTGTTGATTGGTTCTGGAGCTACGCATTCATTCACATCACCTAGGTTTGCTAAGAAACTAGGTAGAGATAATGAGAAAATCGGAAGAACCTTTCGTATTACATTACCCTCCGGGGAAATTTTGCTGTCTGATTATTGGATACGCCATGTTCCAATAATCATATGCGGTAGAGAGATGTACGTCAACCTGATCGTCATTGACCTATACTACTACGACGTAATCCTGGGTATGGATTTCCTGGGAAAGTACAACGCGGTTATCGACTGCCAGCGTCGTGCCGTTACGTTTAAGCCAGTTGGAGATAAGGAATTCATCTTTCGAGGATCAACCCCGAAACAGCCAAAGATGTTTATTTCGGCGCTAAAGGCTAGAAAATTGTTGGCGGAAGGATGTACGGGATTTCTAGCCAACATGGTAGACAAGACACAAGAGACCAAAAGTAAGCCGGAAGATGTACTGATAGTCAAGGAATTTGTGGACGTTTTTCCTGAAGATTTGCTAGGATTGCCACCAGAACGAGAAATCTCTTTTGAGATTGAGTTGGTTCCAGGATCGGCACCCGTGTCCAAGGCACCGTATAGGATGGCGCCTGCTGAACTCAAAGAATTGCAAGTCCAGTTGAAGGAACTCCTGGACAAAGGATTCATCAGACAGAGCTATTCACCATGGGGAGCCCCGGTGTTGTTTGTTAAGAAGAAGGACGACACTCTTAAAATGTGCATCGACTATCGGGAGTTGAGCAAGATCACCATCAAGAACAAGTATCCTTTGCCCAGGATCGATAATCTGTTCGACCAACTGAAGGGAGCCTCAATCTTTTTAAAGATTGACCTACGATCGGGATATCACCAACTCCGAATCAAGGAAGGAGATGTTCCGAAGACGGCGTTTCGCACTCGATATGGGCACTACGAGTTCCTCGTCACAGCCTTCATGGATCTGATGAATCGAGTATTTAAGGACTACTTGGATAAGTTCGTCATTGTCTTTATCGACGACATTTTGATATATTCAAGGTCGAAAGAGGAGCACGAGGAGCATCTAAGGATCGCACTATGGATTTTGAAGCAAAATCAGCTGTATGCCAAGTTCTCAAAGTGCGAATTTTGGTTGGAGAAGGTCCATTTCTTAGGACATGTGGTCTCAAAAGAAGGCATATCCGTAGACCCGGCCAAGATCGAGGCAGTAAGTAAGTGGCCAGCTCCCAAAAATGTCACCGAAGTGCGCAGTTTTCTCGGATTAGCGGGCTATTATCGGCGATTTGTCGAAGGGTTTGCTAAGATCGCGGCGCCACTTACCGCACTCACAAGAAAAGGGAAGGCGTACGAATGGACAAATAAGTGTGAAGAGCACTTAAAAGAGCTCAAAAGCAAGTTGACGAGCGCTCCAATCCTCACAATTCTGGTCGTGGAGGAAGAAAACTTTGTAATTTACAGCGATGCTTCCAAGATAGGATTGGGAGCCGTGCTTATGCAGAACGGAAAAGTGATCGCCTATGCTTCGCAACAGCTTAAGGAACATGAGAAGAACTATCCGACGCATGATTTGGAACTTGCGGCGGTAGTATTTGCCTTAAAGATTTGGAGGCACTACTTCTACGGTACGAAATGTGAAGTACATACGGATCATCAGAGCTTGAAGTACATCTTCACACAAAAAGAACTGAACATGAGGCAAAGAAGATGGCTCGAATTGGTTAAGGACTATGACATAGATATCCAATACCATCCCGGGAAGGCTAACAAGGTAGCCGATGCCCTTAGTCGGAAGTCATCTTCCTCGATGATGTCAATCCGGTCATTGACTGAGCCTCTTCAAAAGGAGCTAATGGAAGCCAAAATCGAGCTTATCACGGGAGGATTAGCTGCTCTAACCTTCCAACCTATCATTTTAGATGAAATGAAAGAACGTTAAGAAGCAGATGCCTCACTGCTTAGGACGAAGAACGAGGTTTTAGAAGGAAAGGAGTCAGACTTCCACATATTCGATGAGGGCGTACTCTATCAAAAGAATAGACTATGCATTCCTAACGAGGAAGTACTAAAGGAGAGGATCATGAAGGAAGCTCACGAGACTTCGTACTCTGTCCATCCTGGAGCCACGAAAATGTACAAGGACTTGAAAGAGAGCTTTTGGTGGCCCAAAATGAAGAACGACGTTGCTACTTTTGTCAGTAAGTGCCTTACTTGTCAAAAAGTAAAGGCGGAACACCAACGTCCAGGAGGAGAACTGCAGAAAATTTCCATCCCAGAATGGAAATGGGACCAGGTGACGATGGATTTCGTGGTTGGTCTGCCTCGAACTCCTAGCGGCAACGATGCTATATGGGTAGTCGTCGACCGATTGACAAAGTCAGTACACTTTGTGGCCATCAAGCTCAGCTTCTCTGTGGAACAATTGGCAGAATTGTACATGGCTCAGATCGTTCGCTATCATGGAATTCCGAAGACGATAATCTCGGATCGTGACAGTCGCTTTACTTCAAAATTTTGGAAGAGCGTACATGAAGCAATGGGTACCAAGCTTGCGTTTAGTACAGCTTTCCACCCTCAAACAGATGGACAATCAGAAAGGACCATTCAGACTTTAGAGGATATGTTGCGAGCCTGCGTGATGGATTTCAAGGGAACTTGGGACAAGAAACTTCCTTTAATCGAGTTCTCGTACAACAACAGTTTTCACGCTTCAATTGGAATGGCTCCTTATGAAGCTTTGTACGGGAGAAGATGCAGATCTTCAGTCCACTGGTACGAGATAAGAGAAAAAGAACTTGTATCTACGGACTTCATTTGAAGGACTACGGAAAACGTGAAGCTCATAAGACAAAGGATGGAGACTGCATTTAGCCGGCAAAAGAGTTGTGCCGACAAAAGCCGAAGGCCTCTCGAATTCCAAGTAGGAGACTTGGTTTTTCTCAAGGTCGCTCAATTTAAGGGAGTTATGAGGTTCGGAAAGAAGGGGAAGTTAAGCCCAAGATTTATAGGACCGTTCGAAATAATCGAAAAGGTTGGTAACATGGCCTACAGGTTGGCTCTACCCTAGGAATTAGCATATGTGCACAACGTATTTCATGTGTCGATGCTAAAAAAGTACGTTCCGGATCCCTCACACGTAATCAAGCATGAACCAATCGAGATTTGTGAAGACCTGACTTATGAAGAAAAGCCAGTCCAAATTTTAGCACGTGAAGAAAAAGTGCTAAGGAACAAGGTCATACCTTTGGTTAAGGTATTATGGAGGAATCGCCATATCAAAGAAGCGACATGGGAACGAGAAGAAGACATGAAGAGAGACTACCCCGATTTGTTCTAATTTTCGAGGACGAAAATCTTTTAAGGAGGGTAGGTTGTAAGACCCGAATTTTTGTAGACTTGTAATCTCCATGTTCATAAGGAATTAAAGTCTAATTTATGTATCTATGATGTGTTATATGAAAAATTATGAATAATAATGAGAAATTCATAATTTTATTTAAACAATGTTCGAGTCCTCATTTAATGATTATGAGACTCAATTGATGATTTATGAGCCAAGAATGAGGTTTTTAAAGGAAAAAGAACGGAAAAGGATGAAATTTTACGAAAGTCAACTTTGACCGAAAAAGTCAAAGGTTTGACCAAAAAGTCAGAGGGTTGACCAAAAGTCAAAGGGTTGACCAAAAAGTCAAAGTTTGACCGGGACGGGTCACAACGTTGACTTCACAAGTATGATGAAGGAATATGGAAAGAATCTTTGAAAATGAAGTTTTATAAGCCATAAATCCACCCTAGAAAAATCAAGCACACCGAAATCGAATTAAAGGCAAAAAGGTCTCCGAAAAATTGGAGAAAGAGAGTTTTCAGTCCAAATTTACATGGAAGAATTTTTGGACAAAAATATAAAATAAGAATGCTCATCACAGTATTGGAAATAATTGTGGAGCGCGAAAGGAGCTGTGAAAGAACGAAATAGCCAAACAAGACCTTGGAAGAGCTAGTGGAAGATGACATCAACCCCTTGACATTACTCTCCACCAACCCAAGGCTACACCTGTGGACTCCCCCATTCCCTCACAAAATTCGGCAACTAGAAAGAAAAAGAAAGGAAATTGGTTTGATTAGAGTAACTAAGTGGTCTTTCAAATCTAACCAAACAAGGACACCTTGCCATGCTTCTTGACATCATCTCCCACTCATCCAAGCAAGCACATGGAACCTTCCCCACCACTCCTTAAATTTGGCTGCAAGCAAGGAAGGAAAAGAAGACAAGCAATGGCATGGAGAAAGCCCTAACTTAAGGAATGATGTCTCCCTAAAAATCCAACTAGATGTGAACTAAGTTGGTAAAGTGTGGAAGCCCTTCCACCACCCAAAGGATGCCACATGGCTCTCCAATTTTCAGCTCATACTCCCCCTCTCCTCATGAGATTCGGCCAGCCAAAGGGAAGCAAAAGAAATGAAAAAAAATGGGAACAAGACAAGACATAAAGCCATGAAATGAGGACAAGCAACTACTCCACTTTTCCTTCCACCAAGGGCTGCCACATGTCCCTCATTTCTCTCCAATTTTCAGCAGCCCATGCCCCCCTTGACTCCCCTTGAATTCGGCTGCACACCCCCTTTTTCACTCCATCAAGTCGGCAGCCAAAAACACATGGGAAAGCATGGCCAAAAGCCATTTTTTTTGGAAGAAAAGTGACCACCCATCAAGCACTCCTCCTTCTATAAATACCCCCCTCAAAAACCCTTCATTTTATTCACCAAAAGCAGCCATACTCTGCCCAAATTCCTCTAGAAAAACCGTGGAAGAGAGAGGGAGAGAAGGAGAAAGGAAATCTGAAAAATCTTCTTGGGTTTTCCATCTCAAGGGTGCACGGTTTCAAGGGTAAGAGTTAGAGTGAGTTTGTGAAATTTTTGGTGAGCTTTTGGGAAGGAAACCGAGCAAGAGGAGGAGGAGAAAAGGTAAGAAAAACTTGGTTTTTCTTCTTGTGATTTTCGGTTTTGGTTAGAGCAAGAAAGAGCTAACAAAAAAATTTTTGGATCCCATTTGTGTGGTGAAGCCGTGGGCTAGAGCAAGGAAGGAAGAGTTGGGATTTTCAAAACCCTAACTTGGGTTTGAGGTAAATCTCTTAAACCACCTTGAAATCAAGTCTTATTTAAGTGTTTTTGATATTGATTCAAGTGGTTTGTAAGGACATAAGTCCACTTTAAATTTCTGCCTTCATTGTTGGTGTGTGTGCTTGATTAGGGTAGGATTTGGTTGGCTGATTTTTGATGCTTGTTTGCTTTAAAATTTGTGCTTGAAAATGATGGATTTTTCATACTAGAAATTAGGTTGTATGTCCCATAAGATGAGGCCAAAAATCTGCCATTGGCAGCCATGAGAGCATGCTAGATCTAGGGTTAGATTTCGTGATGCTTGTGTGTGTTGATGCATGTGCTAGAGCCAAGCAACCTAGGTTTTTAAATTTTCGGATTTGGGTTGCATAAGTTGAATGAGATGGATTTATGGGTTTCAACGGGACGTTAGAAGCGCTGCTTGTTGTGGTATAAGCTCCTGATGTGATCGGTCGAGATAGATTCCGCGAAATAGGACGTAAACTGAAACAAGGAACTGAAACTGTCAATTCGGATTCGAGTCTGGCCAGTTTCGGGAAAGGGTAATTTCAAGGCCCTTAGAGGCCGAACAGGGAAAAACTCAAAACATAAAAGTTGTTCGAAACAACTTTTACTAGAGGACATCATAGACAGAATCTCGAAATAAGGCTCCAACGGCCTCCGTTTTACCCAGAACCCGTGGCTGAGCCCTGGGACGTTCTTCACCCAGTTTTTCAGAGTCAACCCGTTTTCAAATAAAAACTGGTACTGATCTAGGCCGAACTGGATTTTTCTTAAAACATAAAAGTTTTAGCATTTTTCGAGGGCTACAACTTTCGTGAAGACAAGTTTTTCAAATTCCAAGCCGATTTTTAAACTGGGCGCATTTTGTGGGAGATGCGTAGGGAGCCCGAAATCTTGCACATGAGTTTCACGAAAATATTTTCTAGAAAAATTTTGAAGTACTCTTAAATGGTTATTTTAGCTTCAGAAACCGTTCCAAAGGCGGTTTCCGGCCCCAAATGATTTTATAAAAGATTTATTTCGAAAACCATGAATTCTAAGGGCTCGGATTTGAAATTTTACATTTTTCTCCGAAGTAAAGAAAAAGAGGGTTTCAACCAAGAGTTTACAAGTTAAAGAAAATAATGAGATTAAGCCAAAGTATTTTCTAATTAAAGGAGTTAGAATTTTTACAAGCAAAATGAAGGATTTTTGGAAGTTAATTACAGAAGACTTTCCAAAAATAAGGAAGAGGAATTTTAAAGAAAAATTGGTAAGCAAGCCGATTACGAACGGTAACCGGATATTATATCCGAGTTACAAACCCAAGGATAACCAAGGGTTGACTAAAGGTTGGCCCAAGGTTAATTAAGGTTAACCTTAAGGGTTACCCAACATAACCCTAAGAGATACCCACATGTATATCTGGGCTAAGATTTAAAGGGTTAATGGAAATAACCCAATAACAAGGATGTATGAGCAAAGCCCAATAATAGAACAAGGCTCTAAACCAAAAAGGTTACCCAACGTAACCTCTTAAGGATTTATCAAAACTCGATAAAGACTGAGGATTAAGATGGCCAAGTTGGATATCAAGTATAAGGGACATACAACCAAAAGTAAATATGAGTGTTGGTAGGTCACCAACACCTTACGAAAGGATCCTGATCCTATATTTTTGGTATATCAGGAAAGTGAATTGCCGTTGCCGACAAATTTAAATGACGAAACTTTAAGGATACGGCACTAGAGGTAAGTACAAACCTCACCTGCAGTATGAAAGCTAGTAAATTATGTTCAAGTATATGGTTTTCAAATATGTTGCAATATATTGTGTGCTATATCTATGAAATGCCATGCTTTATAGAAAGTGCTATTTTTGCAAAATGCTATTTTTGCAAAATGCTGTGTTTATAAAAAGTGCTATTTTTGCAAAAGATTATAAAAGTGCTATTTTTGTAAAATGCTATGTTTATAAAAAATGCTATTTTTGCAAAAGATTATGAAAGTGCTATAGTTGTAAAATTTCATGTTTATAAGAAATGTCATGATTGCAAATGCCATGAATGAAAAGAATGCCATGCCATGTTATTAATGAGATAAAATGCATGTTATCATATAGTGACATCATAAGGTATGTTCACTAAGGATAAATAACATGGTAAGAAATCACAAGTAAAGTGTCGTACCGACCTCCCACAAGGTGGAGGATTTTCATGTTAAAGTAAAGGATTCACCCTCTCATTGATGCGGGAGGGTGTAATCACCCAATGTTTCCAGAGCAGTTAGGGACCTTGCAACCCCTATCTGTATCTGGAGGCGCGCTAAATAAATGATGGTACGTATACTATGGGGCCCATATGAAAGATAAGTAAGTTAAAAGAAATGCATAAATGGAACATAAATGGTTCACGCATATGCATATGATGATATATGTTTTCCAGATGTTTTAAATGTTTTATGAGATTATGTTTGTGCTTACTGGGTGAAAGCTCATTCAGTTATATTTCATGCTGTAGGTAAGAAACCTGCATCGTAAATGGTGGGCATTGTGAAGATGATGTGGTGGCGGACGAAGGCGGTGTAGATACCACTACGTATTAATTCCGTAATCTTTTGATAAGTAAAGAAGTTTTGTATATATAAGTATATACATGATGACAACAAATTATGGTTTATGGTATTTTGGAACTAAATACCTTAAGTAAACTTTTACTTAAGTGGTAATGATATATTGCTAATGACAAATGCTTTTATAAGTATGTTTCAAAAAAAAAAAATTCCAAATTCTCAAGTAAAGTTAAGTAAGTAAGGTGACGGTCCTACGTAGTAAGGGTGCGTCACAATGGTTTCACTAACAAGTACTGTTTGGTGCATAATCAATGAGCCATCACTCTTGTGCCATTAACTTTGAAATATGTTTATGAAAATAAAGTGAAGTTAAAAAAAGAGAGCCAGCAAAAGAAAGAGAGTGATAAAAGAAATAAAGAGTGCAAGAGAGAGAGAGGCTGAAAGTCAAGAAAGAGAGAGATTGGCCAAGAAAAAGGAGAGTGAGAAGGAAAAGGGGTTTTGGGCCAATGTGAGAAAAAAAGAGAGAACACAAAAGAATTTTTATGCAAGAGCAAGTAAGATAAAGGGAGCATTGATATTAACCTAGCCAATGATTTTACTTGTGTACAAGGAGGCTATATTTTTAACTAACCAACTTGACTTCGCTATTCCAAGTTCTATTTTGTCTCTTTTGCAAGATTATGAAGATGTTTTCCCCAAGGATACACCACACGATCCAAGGGATCGAGCATCAAATTGATTTGTGCTCGATGCAACCATTTCAAACCAACCAGCATATAGAAATAACCCAAATGAGACAAATGAGCTTCAAAGGCAAGTCGAGGAGTTGATGGAAAAGCGTAATGTGAAAGAAAGCATGAGTCCATGTGCAGTTCCAATGTTGTTAGTACCCAAGAAGGATGAGACATGGAGAATGTGTGTTGATTACTAAGCTATCAACAACATCACAGTAAAGTATCATTTCCCATTCCTCATTTAAATGACATGTTAGATGAGCTGCATGGTGCTTGTGTACTTTTAAGATTCATCTGAAAAGTAGTTATCATCAAATAAGAATAAAGGATGGTGATGAATGGAAAACTGCATTCAAAACTAAATATAGATAGCATGAGTGGTTAGTTATGCCTTTGGATTAACTAATGCACCTAGCACTTTCATGCAGTTTAATTAATCATGTTTTACATCCTTTCCTTGGGAAATTTTTTGTGGTTTATTTTGATGATATTGTCATTTACAGCAAAAACGTAGATGATCATTTGAAGCATTTACAATTGGTTTTTGAAGTGCTTAGAAAAGAAAATTTGTTTGCTAACCTGAAAAAGTGTATTTTTTACACCAATAAGCTTGTTTTCTTAGGTTATGTTGTTAGTGCCAAGCGAATTGAGGTTGATGAAGAAAAATTTTGTGCAATACAAGAATGGCTGAGCTCAACTGGTTTAGGGCAGGTTAGAAGTTTTCATGGGCTGTCTCGTTTCTATAGGAGGTTTGTGAAAGATTTCAGTACTATCACTGTTCCTCCTATAGTGCCAAGGGAATTGAGGTTGATGAAGAAAAAGTCTGTGCAATACAAGAATGGCTGAGATCAACTGGTTTAGGGCAGGTTAGAAGTTTTCATGGGCTTGCTCGTTTCTATAGGAGGTTTGTGAAAGATTTCAGTACTATCACTGTTCCCCTTATCGAAGTCATGAAGAAAAATGTTGGATTTAAATGGGGAGAAGAGCAAGAGGCAGCATTCCAATTGATCAAATAAAAATTAACAAAACCACATTTGCTAGCCTTACCTAATTCTTTCAAAAGCATTTGAGATTAAATGTGATGTATCAGGTATAGGTAATGGAGTTGTTGTTATGCAGGATGGAAGACCAATTGCTCACTTCAATAAGAAACTAAACGGAGCAGTCTTGAACTACCCTACTTATGACAAAGAGATGTATGCATTCGTATGAGTATTGGAGACATGGTAGCATTACCTATTGGCTAAGGAATTTGTGATCCACATGGATCATGAATCTTTAAAGCATTTGAATGGGCAACATTAT
Organism: Ficus microcarpa; assembly: GCA_025413485.1. Classification (NCBI taxonomy): domain Eukaryota; kingdom Viridiplantae; phylum Streptophyta; class Magnoliopsida; order Rosales; family Moraceae; genus Ficus; species Ficus microcarpa. The sequence continues at coordinate 3,455,459 of CM046386.1, forward strand.
AATAACCCGGCTACATAGCCCATTACCGTTCTTACTTTACTTAAATACTTAACTTAACTTAGCAAAAATACCATAATTTTTTTTAACTTAAATTTAAAACCTATCTTAACTCATACTTATATATATACGTGCTTCATTAAGTATTAGACTTTTAAATTATTTTAACACGTATTACAAATCATACTAATTACTAGATAACAGTATCATCAAATTTACAAACATTTTAAAAACATGTGGCGGTGTCCAACCCAAAGTTTTCACAGTCTGCCGTGCCATTCTCCACAGTCTTGTATCATACATTATCGATAGACTGCTTACCTACAGTACAAACATAAGTTATGAGCTTTTGCCAAACAAGTACAACTTCTTTTTCTACAAAACAATCTTAATAAAGAATGTATGAATCAATTATGCTTTCTTAACAAACCAATAATGCTTTCTTATGTTAGCATATTTTTAGGCCTCTTACATAACATGAGTGTATGTATCGTGGTATGTAGTCATGGAGTGGTTGGGGCAGCCAGTCCAATCCAACTCAAACTATGGACTAAACCCGCCCTCGTGGCAGGTCGGTACGACATGAAAAAACTTGCTTGTCATTATACTTAAAAACTTATTTTAATTCTTAAAAACTTTTTCTTGTTTTGAACATACTCGAAAAAAATGGAATCATAACTATTTCATACTTAAAAACTTGAATCTTTTTCGTTTCATACTTGAAATCTTGATCTTGTTCTAATCATATAATTTATTATTGGTGAGCATGCTTTCATGATGCCATAATAATAAAACATAAAACATATGCATCACATACATTAATGCATGAGGTTTGAAAAACATGTAAAGCAATAAAAACATTTTTGCCTATGCTGTAGGTGGAGTTGTACTTACAGATTGTCCTATGCTCTTAGTCTATCATTTCAACAAGGTACGACAACATGTTATACTCTTGTTTTCAAATCAGGTGTGAGAATCATTCTACCACATTACTCAATAAATCATCATTGATCAATAGGTCGGTCTCCAACCTGACTACCATCCATTATAGAATTGTTACCACATTTTTAAGTAACTAAGGCCTATTATTTTTATTTCCCTTTTTCTCAAAAGTACCTTATTTTCCTGGAAAACACCTTGTTTCCTTGGAAAATACCTTGATTTCATAAATCAAGTATTATCTTGATTTAATACTTGAAATTATCTTTTAAAAATCATTTGTGAAATTTCAAATGGATTCAAAATCTTTTAAAACTGTTTTTTGTAAAACCGTAATTCCTTTTTAGCAGGGGTCGTCAAATTGTAAAATCTTGAAAATTACTTTTGAAAATAACCTTTTAATTTGATTGAAAGTATGTGTGTGGGAATTTCATGTACCATGCACGGTTTTTAAAAATCTAGTTTTATCTTTAAATCGATTTTGATTTTAAAAAAGTTTTCTTTACGAAAGTTGTAGATCTCATCAAAACTTACAACTTTCATTTTGTCTAAAACTTAAATCTCTGTTTAACATGCCCGTTTTTCTCTTTGAAAAATTTGTTGGGATCTAAATGTGCCATAAGGATAGAAAATCAATATTAGGGATTTTCTGTAAATATAACATTTTGATATTAATAAGAGGAGATTATTCATGTTTAATAAGTTGTATCCTATTTACTTTTATTTGTTGATTGTATGGTTATTTTGAGCAAATATAAAATACTCCTTGGCTATTGGTAATATATCAGATTACCATATGTATACGGAGCATACATAGAAGACGTGGTAATTTGATAACAGTCTAAATAAATAGTCCGCAATCAATAGAATAAGATTTGGGGATCTTATTTATAATAAGATTGTAAAGGTTATCTACTTCCTTTGAGGGATGGTTTGTCTTAACCATCGAATAGGTTTCGAGTAGAAACTTTAATGTATACCAGTATTGAGGTATGACATTGGACTGGACCTAAAATGTTAATTGATTCGGTTTAATAATTCCATTTATAAGAATCAATGACGCTTTGATTATCATCCTGCATTACTCTTAATCCTGAAATGATTACTTGAGTTCGTATCCATGACTTATGTACTTTAATGCACTACAGGTGAGATAGTATTAATTAATGGTCAATATACTTGTGTTTTGGGTGTATGACTTGTGGATGGAGAAATCAAGATTCATAGATATGGAATCTATAGCTATCTTAACGATAGTACATGTTATCTATTTAAAGGCATTATTCAGGGATTAAAAGATAGTATAACAAGATCTTGGCCAGCGGTTTACTTTGTGTTCTCTGATGGTTTACCAATTGTATGGTTTTACAATTGGTGGTTCTTTCAATGGAGAATAATGGAACTTTAAGTTAAAATGATTAAAAAGGAAAAACGGAAAAATTCCTTAATTCAATCATGGATAACATATGGGGATTAAGCAAGCGATGAATAATTCATAGAAGAAGTACTATGTGAGAGAGCTTTCGTAATACGGTATGTAAACAGGAGTTCAACTTCAAACTTTTAGTTGAATAGTTTTGAAGTTGATAATTGATGAATAATTAATCTGAGATTAATTTTTCACAATTATAGGAGCCTCTTTACATATTTTCATCGGGTCCCTCTATTAGCTCATATTGTTCCATATAGCATCTCGGGATTTGTTCTTAATGAGATTGGTAAATTTAAATGGAATTTAGTAACGTCTATTCAGACATTGTATTCTCTAACATGTAATCCAGAAAAGATTGGACATGTGAAATTTGTATAAATATGATTTGTCAACATGTGATTGGTTAATTAAATTTTGGAAATAAAATTGTATTTGAATTATATAATTTTGGAAAACAAAATTTTTCTCTCCTAATTAAAAGATGTGCACGGTTTTTAATTGAGTGGAGGGAAGAAAATTTTGTTTCAAAATTATTCAAATATATTCCTAATATTAAATTGTTAATTGATTTATATAATGGAGATTATTTCATAAATTTTTCTCTCCTAATTAAAAGAGGTGCACGATTTTTATGAGAAAAGAAAATTTGAAATATTCTATTGATTTAAATTAATTAATATGGATAACATTTGTGGAAAATATTTATTCAAATAAGTGAATCTTATTTAAATTCAAAAAGATTTAAAATAAATTTGAATCAAGATAGGACTAGGATCTTTTGACTAGTCTATATTCTTGATTTAAAATTTGAACCACCAATCAACCTTTAAATCTCAAAGTGGCCGAATTTTATGTGGGATAATCTCTTCTTGGAAAAACGTTTTTAGGTTCAATGAATCTAGCCCTAAAGTTATATGATCTTTTGGTTCAAAATTTATCCAGAAAAATAATTATTAATTATTTTTCAAGAAGGAGATAAATTTTGAAATGGATTGGACTTCTACATAAAGGCTAGGAATTCTTGAAAAACCAAATTTTGGTTATTCATAAGAGGAAAAATGTTTTTTAGAGTAGAGAGAAAAACCAATTAGGTTTTTTCTACATTATAAAATTCGGCTATCCTGTGAGAAAAAGAAAAGAGAGAAAATTCCATTGAATCAAAACTGTGAGGAAGGTTAAACCGAGTAATAATTTTCATAGGAGGTTAACCGGTTCCTGTTTTGTAGTTTTGAAGAAAGAAGCTAGATCATATTCTCAACGAGGAACATCAGAATTGAAAAGGAGTGATCTAGACTTCGGAAAGCATTACCAGTCACTTGGATTCATAGAACGTGTGTCCACACACACTCTGAGATGTGGAGCTCGAGAATAATAGAAAAGACACATTGGTCAAACGCTTTAGTAATTCCGAATTCCAAGAAATAAGGTACACTTGATCATGAATTTAATTTATTGTTATATGCATCATGAGTTTCTTTTCCGAATCGGCATAAAAATTTTAAAACTTCCGCTGCGCCGTAATTTTGATACCGGATCCGATTTTTCCAACAGTATTTACCAAGTATTATTAAAAAAAAGTATTCAATTTCAAACCAAAAAAAATAGCATTTACTATAAATATATATAACTAACATATATACACCAAAACTAACAAATATAAATTTAGAAACTATATGTAATTACGATGAATTGTCTGTATTTACAACATGCTATTATTTTACACCAAAAGATAATATGCTATTCTTTTAAAGTCACTTATCTCGTTATGCTATTTTACCCATTCTCCATTTAAAATGTAATAACCAACATTTTTACAAATTTATGATTTCCTTTTTAAGGAATCGAAGTTTGTACTATGTACGTTTATGTGAAATGCATGATCTGATTTATCAGAATATATTTGAGTTCTTATAATATTATAAGACTCAACAATAGTTTACTTAGTCAAGTATGAGGTCTTTTGATGAAAAAGGCAGAATAAGGATTTATGATTTTATTCTTGTCAACATTTGACCAGGATAATTTAGGATATGATTTAGACGGTACTGCAGTATAATAAGCAATATAGAAATTATACCGCGATAAACCGTCATTACGGATGAAGAAGTAAGAATAAGGCATGGGACCACTCTAAAAAAATTAGGTATAATATTTAGAGCAATAAGGACTTAGTAGTTTCAAGTCTTAAGAAAAACCAACATGCAGTCCAGTTAAGTGCAGATAAATTATAGACTGCAGTTTAGCATTGCAGTATTGTTAATAGTTGAAAACAGTATTTGTAATATCTGCATTAGTAAGAAAATGGACTGCATATTAAGAGAAAAGGCCAAACAGAGCCCTAACTGGAGGACACCTCATCATGGATAAAATATGTGAATTTTGGGATTTTTGAAAAAATTGGAAAGAATTAGGTGGATGATTATGAAGAGATTTCTTGGCCTACCAGGGCTCCACATGGCCGGCCACCTAAGGGGGTTTATGGGCAAATATTTTTCTATCAGGGATAAATATGTAATTTTAAGAATAAAAATAATTGTTGGAAATTCAAGAATTTTCACCGATAAATAGGTGATGTGGGGTTGCATGTGAACCACTTAGTTGAACCTCAAAATTTCTAATTCATTTCCAACTCTCCTTTATCCCTTAGGAACCGAAAGAGAGAGAGAGAGAGAGAGAGAGAGTAAGAGAGTGGCCAGTTGTGTGAAGAGAAATGAGGAAGAAAATTTTCTCATCCCAAAGCCTAGATCTACCCCTCAAGCTTTAAAGGTATTCCTCTTAATCCCTTTAAGCATTTTCTTAAGTTTAATGAGAGATTTACATGTATTTCAAGCTTGGGATGTAAGAGTATGAGCTCATTCTTTTTATTTTTTCATGCTATGGTTCTTGTGTGATTAGCATATGCTTGATCTAGGTTTAGATGATCTTGCTTGCCAAGTTTAAGCATGAATGTGATGATATGTCTTAGAAAGAATGAGGAAATTTTGTATGCCTATCTTATGTTTGTTAAAATGTCCTCACATGCTTAAATAAAAATATTTTATGAATGATAGTGATAGTGATGTTTGATGTATGAGGGTTAAGGAATTAACTTATAAACCTAATTTAGTAAGCCAAGTAAAGTTTCCTATTTGGTTTTTGTAAGTAAGATGAACAAGTGCATGAATGATGAATATGTACGTAAAGTGCTGCATGATTGATGTAGGCTCATGGTTTCAACCACTTGAGGTAGGGTGTGTGGATTTTTAAGTAAAAACCAACAAAATACAAAACTATCAATTTTCGAAGTAAACTGGACAGTAATCTAGAAATGTAATTTTGAGGCCTTTAGAGACTGAATCTAGACAAAGTCAAAACTGTAAAGTTGTAGAAAATGAAAAATTTTATGGGGAAGCGTGAACAGTTTTTGAAAAACAAGCTCCAAAAACTTCCGTTTTTATAAATTCCCGAACCTAGTCGGCCCAAACATTATGCAAGGCCAAGATGTTTCAAAAAGGAAAACGGATAATTTAAATGCAAAATCAAGTTTTGAGTAAAGAATGAAAGTTGTGGGATTCATTGAGGTCTACAACTTTCATGAAAAAGATATTTTCAAATTCCAAGCTGATTTAAAGATAAAACTAAATTTCTTTCAAAACAGTGCATGAACAGGAAATTCCTACATATGTAGTAACAACTAAAGTTACGAGATTGTTTTCAAAAGTAGTTTTCAGAATTTTACAGTTTTACTATTTTTGTTCAAAAAGGAACTGTAGTTTACAAAAATGGTTTTAAAAAGATTGAAATTTTACAAATGATATCACAAGGTATTGTGAGAAGAAGGAATGAAATGGGTCAAGTTATTTGAAAAAAATAGTAACAACGTTATGACGGATAGTAATCAAATAGAATACCAAAATCAATATATTGGGCTTTATATCCATGGTTACCCATAGTAACCAAATGAGATTCTAATTTAATATGTTGGGCTTTATATCCATGGTTACCCATAGTAACCAAATGAGATTCTAATTTAATATGTTGGGCTTTGCATCCAAGGTTACTATTAGTAACCAGATGGGATACCATTGTAATATGTTGGGCTTGTATCTAGGGTTACTTGTGGTTGTTGGATTAGATATCAACATTGAATGTTATGGTTTATAATAAAATAGGATGATCCTTATCTTACTCCCTATTTGGAAATAGGAGGGTAACCTAGCGTTGTGCCTTATTGGAACAACAAACCCAAAACCTAGGACAACCTGTAAGTACAACTCCCCCTACAGCATAGGTAAACTGTTTTATCGCTTTGCATGTTTTTCAAAGCTCATACATTTATGTTTATAATGCATATGTTGTATGTTATATTATTGTGGCATCATGAAAGCATGCTTACCAATGATAAACCACATGGTAAGAATGTGATTAAGTTTCAAGTTAGAAACTGTTTTCAAAACAGTGTTTTTAAGGAACTATTTTCAAGTAAGAAACTGTCTTCAAGAAAGAAACAGTTTTCAAGAACGTAATTGTTTTCAAGTATGATGTCAAGCAAGTTTTCTCGTGTCATACTGATTTGCCACGAGGGCGGGTTTGATCCATGGTTTGAGTTGGATTGGGATGGCCGCCCCAACCACTCTATGGTTGCGCGCCATGGTACGTACACTCATATTATGTAAGGGCTCAAAAATATGTTAACCTAAGAAAGCATAATGTAAGCATAATTGGTACATGCATTGTTTTATTACGAAATATTTTGCGGGATGATAATTGTACTTGCTGGGCAAAAACTCATGACTTATGTTTATGCTGTAGGTAAGCCAACTATTGGTAATACTTGATACAAGACGGTAGGGCATGGCATGGCTAGCTGTGAAACTTCTGGTTGGATATCGCTACACGTTTTGAAATAAAATGTTTTTATTTGTTACCAGTACAATTTGCAGTATGTTAAAATGAGTCTGAAACTCCAATACTCAACTAAGTATACATATATATAAGTATATGATTAAGTGAGGCCTCAAGTTATAAAAATATATATATATTCCGCATTTCCGTAATGTCAAGTAAGTTAAGTAATTAAGTAAAATAAGTATGATATCGACCTACGTAAGACGGGTTCTTACATAAAAATTGGTAAATATTAATATTTTCGAGTAAATAGTAAGATTTACAAGAAAATATTTTGATTTACTTTATAAATTGATAATTTTTAAAACAATATAAATACTATATTTACTTGTAAATACTATATTTATCAATAAAATTTATTTATAAATTAGTAAATATTAAGTTTTCTGAGTAAATACTAAGATTTACAAGTAAATATTTTGATTTTGTTGATAAATAGGTAATTTTTATAACAATATAAATACTGTATTTATTCGTAAATACTATATTTATCGATAAATATTAAGATTTATAATGTCAAATCAGGTAAATATCACTCTTTATTAGTAAATATTATTATTTTCTTATTTTTTTATAATTACATATTTAGCCCTATTTATTTAAAAATCCTAGAGAGTCCTTTAGTAAAATAACCCTTTCACTTTCTTTCTTTAACAAAATAACCTTTAAAAAATTTTAATTAGTAAAATAACTTTTTGTTTTAAAAAATAATGTAAAAAGAAAATATATTAGTGAAATGCTTATTTTATTGAAGGATTTGGTCGGCAGAGGAGAGAAACATTTGGGGATTTTTTTTTTTTTTTTGGTTTTGTTAAGGAGGAGTAATCTTACTCATTTACCCTTCAAAATCACTCATTTGATGATTTTGTCGACAATTGCAATTTAGTCGTTTTGGTTAATTTTTTACCGGATCGGTTAGTGGTAAACATTGATCAAAATTATTGATAGTTTCTAATTAAAAATTAACAAAAAATATTGACATTAAAAATATTTTAATAGTTTAGTATCATTCACTTTATGAAAAAAAGAAACAATAATCAAAGTTGTAAAAACTTAAAAATTTATGAATTAAATGAATAATTTAAAAATTATGCCAATGACTTTTTTCATGTGTGATTTACCTCCAAACCTTCAGAACTACCAGGAATGACCACGGAACGACCACTGAAAAGTACGGAACGACCACACGGAATGACTTGTAAATGTTGACTTTTTTATAAATTTTTTCCGTGGAGCGAAAACACTAAAAAACTATGTCAATGACAAAAGTCATGTATGATTTGCTCAAATACCTTGGGAACGACCACCGAAAAGTGCAGAACAACCACTAATTTTGACTTGGAAATGTTGACTTTTTTTAAATTTTTTACTGTTCAACGAAAAAATTAAAAAAAAGTTGCCAACGACAAAAGTCATGTATGATTTGCCTCCAAACCTTCAGAACGACCAGGAACGACCACAGAACGACCACCGAAAAGTGCGAAACGACCACTAAAAAAGACTTGGAAAAGGTTGACTTTTTTCAAATTTTCTACCGTTAAATGAAAAAATTAAAAAAAAGTTACAAACATCTAAAGGCATGTATGAGAAGCCTATAAACCATCGGAACGACCACAGAACGACCACCCAAAATGGCGGAAAAAGGTTGACTTTTTTCAAATTTTCGACCGTTAAATGAAAAAATTAAAAAAAAGTCACAAACGTCCAATGGCATGTATGAGAAGCCTATAAACCATCGGATCGACCAGGAACGACCGCGGAACGACCATCGAAAAGTGCGGAACGACCACTAAAAAAGACTTGGAAAATGTTGACTTTTTCCAAATTTTCTACCGTTAAATGAAAAAATTAAAAAAAAGTCACAAACGTCCAAAGGCATGTATGAGAAGCCTATAAACCATCGGATCAACTAGGAACGACTGCGGAACGACCACCCTGTGACGCCCCAACCCACCCACCTGACACCCACGCGGGGCCGACCGCGCGGATGCGGGGCACCGGGATCGTCACCTTCATATATAACTTACTATACTTTGAAAATGCGGAATAAAAAAAAAATTTTTTTTTTTTTGAAACTTCTTTTGAACATCGTTTTAAAACTTTCCTTGAACTTCATAACTTGGATTTCATTTTAAAATCTTGACTTGAAACCCATACACTAAAATTGTGCATCGTACTTTGAACATTTCATACATAATTAACTTCATACTTAACATACATGGAAAACTTCATAACTTAAACATAATGCGGAAAATATTGCGTAGTGATATCCCACACCGCCCTTCACTCGTTGCATCATCTCCAAGCCCACCAAGTAAGGCTACAAGCCTTTTATCTCTACCTGCAGTATGGAATATATCTGATGAGCTGACGCTCAGCAAGTACAAACGCGATCTCACAAAACATTTTCATTTAAACATCTTGAAACATACTTCATCAGAAAATATATGCATGAACCATTTATGTCCATTTATGCATTTCCTTTTAACTTGTACTTATCTTTCATATGGGCCCCATAGTGTACGTACCCTTAACATATAGCGCGCCTCCAGATACAGTTAGGGTTTGCAAGGTCCCTAACTGCTCCAGGAAAACATAAGTGATTACACCCTTCCGCATCAACGAGAGAGCGAATCCATAACTTTAACATAAAAATCCTCCACCTTGGGAGAGGTTGGCACGACACTTTACTTGTGTATTTTTACCAAGTGGCTTATCATTAGTGAACATACCTTATGATGTCACAAAATCATTTCTTATACATGCTCATGACATATTTTAACATAACATGGCCGCTTTAAAACATGGCATCGTCAAAATATGGCAGTCTTTAAAAATTCTTTAAATCATGGCCTTATTTAAACATGGCATAGCATTTTCATATTTGAACATACATTATTATTTTCCATACCACAGGTGAAGTTTGTACTTACCTTAAGTCCTACGCTCTTGACATAACATTCCTCGCGATATCTCAAGAGGTTCATATTCCTGTTTCAATCAGAAGAGGTGTAAGATAAGGTTAACTTATCTTACCATAAATCATGACATATGATGTTGGTAACCTAACCAACATCTATGAGCAATCCTAGATGTGTGTGTGTTGTATGTCCCCTCTAATATCTCTTGTAAACCTGATTGGTTATTTCCTTCATCTTGGGCTTATACTTTACTTTTTCTTGGTTCATAATCCATTGGGTTATTATCTCTTCAATAACCCTAGGTCTTAGCCCATTTCATAAATCTTGGTATCCTTTAGGGTTATATTGGGTAACCCTAAAGTCAACTTGATACGAACCACGCCAAGAACTGACGCGACCCTAACCAAATTGATTTCCAAGATCGAATTCTAAACGGCTTTGAATGCAACCGCGACCCAATGCTTAACAAGAAGCATGAACCTTGGTATGCGAGGACGCCACAATCAGCTATGAATGGACTGATTGATAAGTCGATGAACGCCACGGAATTTCTCCGATAAGTTCAAAAAGTTCGTTTAAGAACCAAAGAGAATTAAACCTCAAACTTTTTTATTGTCTCCAAAAACTGATCTGCTCCCCAACGAGTCCGTACGGTTTTATAGGTGTTTCCCTTTGTGGATTTTTAAACCTTAATTGCCCAAGTAATTTTTGACAAGTCACTAAACCAAAAAGGGAAACACCAAATCTGAGGAAAATGAAAATACACCCAATATGGTAAGTTCTCTACATGGCTAAAAGCCTTACAATACCCTAAAATAAAAGGAAACTCAATTACAATTCAATTAGTACTGATTTCTTCTCTTCAATTATTGCCGCAAAATTGGAAAGTTCTCAAAACGGAAAAGTGACAGCTACGAAATTACTCCGTCCCTTCTAGAACTTGAATCACGCATTTGTTGGGCTGGTCATTGCTCGTAACTCCCTCAATGGGCCTCCACACAATAGCTTGAGACCAAGTTGCTCGAATCAGCCCCATAAGTGCGTCTTTGAATTTCTTCGCGCGAGCCCTCGTAACGGGACCAGTGGGAACTAGAATTGGATCTGAATACATCTCGTCCCACATGGCCATGCCTGTGACGACGTTCTCATCATTCCCCTCCTCTTGGGAAGGATTTGTCCTCAAATCGTCGCCTGCATCAAAAGGACTTAGATCAGTGACATTAACGGTAGCACTTACACCATACTCACCTGGCAAGTCTAACTTATACGCATTATCGTTGATCCTTTCAAGAATTTGAAAAGGACCGTCCCCTCTAGGCAACAGCTTCGACTTTCTCTGTTCCGGAAACCACTCTTTGCGCAAGTGCAACCACACCCAGTCGCCGGGTTCAAAGATGAGCTTGTGACGCCCTTTGTTGGCTTGTTTGGCATATTGCTTGGTCCTTCGCTCGATGTTTAGTCGTGCCTTCTCGTGTATCTGCTTAACAAGTTCAGCTTTTTTTTTGTCATCTAAATTCACACGCGCAGACAAAGGTAATGGCATTAAATCCAAAGGGGTTAAAGGATTAAAACCATAAACAATTTTGAATGGTGAAAATTGAGTAGCAGAATGTACAGATCGGTTATAAGCAAACTCGACATGGGGTAAACATTCCTCCCAAGTTTTGATGTTCTTTTTAATGATAGCCCGCAACAAGGTAGACAAGGTCCTATTCACAACTTCTGTTTGACCATCGGTTTGAGGGTGGCAAGTAGTTGAAAACAACAACTTAGTCCCTAACTTAGCCCACAAAGTCTTCAAAAAGTAGCTTAAGAACTTGGCGTCCCTATCAGAAACAATTGTCCTAGGCATACCATGAAGTCGTACAATTTCCCTAAAGAACAAATCAGCAACATTGGAAGCATCGTCTGTCTTGTGGCATGGGATAAAATGTGCCATCTTGGAAAACCTATCCACAACCACAAACACCGAATCCCGTCCCCGTTTAGTCCTAGGCAATCTTAACACAAAATCCATTGAGATATCAATCCAAGGTTCACTAGGTATGGGCAAAGTACAAACCGTGGGGCTGCACTCTTGATTTAGACTGCCTACAAGTTACACATCTATCACAAAGCCTCTCAACATCACGTTTTATGTGCGGCCAATAGAAATGTTCTTGTAAAACAGCTAGTGTCTTGGCAACTCCAAAATGTCCCATTAAGCCTCCTCCATGGGATTCTCTAACTAACAAGTCTCGTAAGGAACAATTAGGCACACACAATTTATTCTCCCGAAATAGGTATCCCTCATGCCTAAAGTACTTACCACTAGCAAATTTCTCGCAAGCCTGATACTCAGCACTAAAGTCACGATCATCCGCATATAAATCCTTAATATGTTCAAAACTAAGCAGTTTAGCATCAAGAGTTGAGATTAATGCGTACCTGCGAGATAGCGCATCCGCAACGACATTTTCCTTACCTTGCTTGTAGCGAATGACGTACGGAAACGTCTCTATAAATTCCACGCAACGAGCATGCCTCTTGTTCAACTTATGTTGGCTCTTCAAGTGTTTTAAGGACTCGTGGTCGGTGTGAATCACGAACTCCTTAGGCCATAGGTAGTGCTGCCATGTCTCTAACGCCCGAACCAACGCATATAACTCTTTGTCATAGGTCGGGTAATTGAGAGCTGCTCCGTTCAACTTCTCGCTGAAATACGCTATTGGTCGCCTATCCTGCATCAAAACGGCACCAATTCCAACACCTGAAGCATCACATTCAATTTCAAAAGTTTTGGAAAAATCAGGTAAGGATAACAATGAGGCATTGGTCAACTTAGCCTTGATTAATTGGAATGCCCTTTCTTGCTCCTCTTCCCATTTAAACCCAACGTCCTTCTTGATCACTTCAGTCAGTGGTGCGGCGATCGTACTAAAATCTTTCACAAACCGCCGGTAAAAACTAGCGAGTCCATGAAAACTCTGTACGTTACCCACACTAGTTGGACTCGGCCACTCCTGGATAGCTCGCTCCTTTTCTTCGTCAACCTGAATACCTTCAGCACTAACAACAAAACCAAGAAATACAAGCTTATCTGTGTGAAAAGTACACTTGTTGAGGTTAGCGTACAATTTTTCCTTTCTAAGCACATCTAAAACTGACTTTAAATGCGCTACATGTTGATTTAAGTCTTTGCTATAAATAAGTATATCATCAAAGTACACAACAACAAACCTGCCAATAAATGCTCGTAAAACATGGTTCATTGGTCGCATAAATGTGCTAGGCGCATTGGTTAAGCCAAAAGGCATTACTAGCCACTCATATAGACCTTGTTTTGTTTTAAAAGCTGTCTTCCACTCGTCTCCCGCTTTCATTCAAATTTGATGATACCCACTTTTCAAATCAATTTTCGAGAACACAGAAGCTCCATGTAATTTATCCAACATATCATCTAGTCGAGGTATAGGATGGCGATACTTTACCGTGATATTGTTTATGGCTCGGCAGTCTACGCACATCCTCCATGTCCCATCCTTCTTTGGCACAAGTAAGACCGGAACGGCGCACGGGCTCATACTCTCTCGCACGTGCCCTTTTTTCATCAACTCACTAACCTGCCTTTGAAGCTCCTTTGTCTCCTCGGGATTGCTTCTATAAGCCGGTCGGTTTGGGATTGAAGCGCCTGGTACGAAATCAATCTGATGTTCTGTAAGACCCGAAATTTTGAAGACTTGTAATATCCTTGTTCATAAGGAATTAGAGTCTAATTTATGTATTTATGAAATGTTATATGAAAAATTATGGATAATAATGAGAAATTCATAATTTTATTTAAACAATGTTCGAGTTCTCATTTAATGATTTTGAGACTCAATTAATGTTTTACGAGCCAAGAATGAAGTTTTTTAAAGGAAAAAGAATGATAAAGAACGAAATTTTACGAAAGTCAACTTTGACCGAAAAAGTCAAAGGTTTGACCAAAAAGTCAAAGGGTTGACCAAAAAGTCAAAGTTTGACCGGAACGGGTCACAACGTCGACTTTACAAGTATGATGGAGGAATATGAAAAGAAACTCCAAAAATGAAGTTTTATAAGCCGTAAATCCACCCTAGAAAAATCAAGCACACCGAAAAAGAATTAAGGGCAAAAAGGTCTCTGAAAAATTGGAGAAAGAGCGTTTCGGTCCAAAATTTACATGGAAGAATTTTCGGATCAAAATATAAAATAAGAATGCTCATCACAGTGTTGGAAATAACTGTAGAGCGCAAAAGGAGCCGTGAAAGAACGAGACGGCCAAACAAGGTATTAAGAGAGCTAGTGGAAGGTGACATCAACCTCTTGACATCACCCTCCACCAACCCAAGGCAACACATGTGGACTCCCCCATTTTCTTATAGAAAATTCGGCAACTAGAAGAAATAAAAGGGGACAAGAAAGTATGGCATAAAGCCATAAATTAAGGACCCAAAAGGTGGGTTAAAGGGGAGATTTTTCTAGAAGCTTTTAGAGCCAACCATGGGCTGCCACCTACCCCTTTTCTCTCCACCAAATCCGGCCACTCAACCCGCCAATATCCCCCTTGGATTCGGCTTCAATGAAGGAAGGAAAAGAGACCAGACTTAAAGCCCAAAATCAAGGAAAAAGATTGAACAACTCTTGTCCATCAAGTCCCCTCACTCTAGTCATTTTTGGTTGAACAAAAATGAGTCAAACACGTGCCTTCCCTCTCCACAAATCCGGCTGCTGCACAAGGAAAAAGAAAAGAAAAAAAAAAGTGGGAGCAAAGGCTAGACATCAAGCCTTAAATCAAGGAAAAGTTGAACCACTTTTCTCCATCAATCCCTTAGTCACTTTTGCTTAAAATATTGAACCAAAATCCTCACCTTTTTCCCCTTGAAATCCGCAGCCATCAGCCCTCTCCCATCCCTTGATGTTCGGCTGCAACTAGAAGGAGAAAGGAGTGGAAAGATGACAAGACTTAAAGCCTTGTTTTGAGGCAAGCAAACCCTTTCTCACTTCCCTTCCCAAGGCCGCCAACCTTCACATCTTCCTTCAGATTTTTTCAGCACAAACCGTGGGAGAGAGAGAGGAAGAATAGGAGAGTGTGAGAGCAAGAAAAAAAAATTCTGAAGTGCTCATCTTGGAGTGCATGGTTTTGCAAGAGAAAAGTGAGGAAAAATTGTGATTTCCACCAAGAGTTGTAGCCGAGGTTGAGAGAGGAAAGATGAGAGGAAAAATCTGGAATTTTAAAGGAAAAATCTTGAGGAGAGGTTCGGTTTTGAGTGGTCTAGCAAGGAACCAAAAAGAAAAAAAATTTTGGTGCATCTTTTGTACCAAAAACCGTGAGCAACCAAGAGCAAGGAGGGCTTGAGAATTTTTGGTAATTCTCCAAGGTGGTAGCCGAACCAAACAAGAGGAAAAAGAGGTAAGGAAAAACTTGATTTTTTCTTCTTGTAATCTTGGATTAAGGGTCGGTTTTGTGGAGCCTTAGAGCTAACAAAAATAAAATTTTTGGATCTCATGGTGTGGTGAAGCCGTGGGCTAAGAGCAAGCCAAGGGAGGAAGGAAAACTTTGGGATTTCAAAAACCCTAACTTGGGTTGAGGTAAATCTCTTAAACCACCTTGAATCTAAGCTTTATTTAAGTGTTTTTAAGGTTGATTCAAGTGGTTTGTAAGGACATAAGTCCATTTAATTTTTCAGCCCTATTTTCGGTGTGTATGTGCTTGATAGGTTAGGGTTGGTTGGCTGATTTTTTTTATGCTTGATTGCTTTCAAATTTGTGCTTGAAAATGATGGATTTTTCATGGTAGAAAGTAGGTTGTATGTCCCATAAGATGTGGCCAAAAATCTGCCAAGGCAGCCCCCGTTGATGCATGCTAGCTTAGGATGTAAACCGGACAACACTCAAAACTGCCAGCTCGGTTTCGAACCTGAGCAGTTTCTGGAAAATGAAAATATCATGCCCTTAGAGGCCGAATGAGGTAAAAGTTAAAACACAAAAGTTGTTCGGAACAACTTTTCCTAGAGGACTACGTGAACGGAATCCCAAAATAAGGCTCCAAAGGCCTCCGTTTTACCCGAAACCCGTGGCTGAACCCTGGGACGTTCTCCACACAGTTTTTCAGAGTTAACCCGTTTTCAAATAAAAACTGGTACTGATCTAGGCCGAACTGGATTTTGTGTAAAACACGAAAGTTCTATCATTTTTCGATAGCTACAACTTTCGTGAAGACAAGTTTTTCAGATTCCGAGCTGATTTTTAAACTGGGCGCGTTTTGTGAGAGACGCGCAGAGAGTCCGAAATCAAGCAAATGAATCTCACGAAAATCTTTTCTAGAAAAGTCATGAAGTGTTCTTAAATGATTATTTTAGCTTCGAAAGCCGTTCCAAAGATGGTTTCCGACCCCAAATGATTTTATGAAATATTTATTTCGAAAACCATGAATTTTAAAGGGCTCGGGTTTGAAATTCACATTTTTCCCATAAAGTAAAGAAAAAGAGGGTTTCGACCAAACATTTCCAAGCTAAAGGAAATAATGAAATTTAAGCCAATGAATTTTCTAATTAAAGGGGTTAGAATTTTTACAAGCAAAATGAAGGATTTTTGGAAGATAATCACACAAGATTTCCCAAAAATAAGGAAGAGAAATTTTAAAGTAAAATTGGTAAACAAGCCGATTACGAACGGTAACCGGATATTATGTCCGAGTTACAAACACAAGGATAACCAAGGGTTGACAAAAGGTTGACTCAAGGTTAATTAATGTTAACCTTAAGGGTTACCCAATATAACCCTAAGGGATACCCACATGTATATTGGGCTAAGATTTAATGGGTTAATGGAAATAACCCAATAACAAGGATGTATGAGCAAAGCCCAATAAGAGAACAAGGCTCTAACCAAAAAGGTTACCCAATGTAACCTCATAAGGACTTATCCAAGTTCAATAAAGAATGGGGATAAATATGGCCTAGATGGATATCATGAATAGGAGACATACAACCAAAAGTAAATGTGAGTGTTGGTACGTCACCAACACCTTACGAAAGGATCCTGATCCTATATTTTTGGGTATATCAGGAAAGTGAATTGCGGTTGCCGACGATTTAAGGGACGCGGTTCTAAGGATACGGCACTAGAGGTAAGTACAACCCTCACCTGCAGTATGAAAACTAGTAAATTATGTTCAATTATGTGGTTTTCAAATATGCTGCAATATGTTGTGTGCTATATCTATGAAATGCCATGTTTTATGAAAAGTGCTATTTTTGCGAAATGCCATGTTTATAAAATGTGCTATTTTCGAAAAATGCTATGTTTATAAAAAGGTGCTATTTTTGCAAAAGATTATAAAAGTACTATATTTGTAAAATGTCATGTTTATAAAAATATCATGTTTGCAATTACTATGAATGAAAAGAATGTCATGCCATGTTATTAATGAGATAAAAAGTATGTTATCGTATAGCGACATCATAAGGTATGTTCACTAAAGATAAATAACATGGTAAGAAATCACAAGTAAAGTGTCGTACCAACCTCCACCAAGGTGGAGGATTTTTATGATAAAATTATGGATTCGCCCTCTCGTTTATGAAAGAGGGTGTAATCACTTATGTTTCCTGGAGCAGTTAGGGACTTGCAATCCCATCTAACTGTATCTAGAGGCGCGCTATATGTTAAGGGTACGTACACTAAAGGGCCCATAAGAAAGATAAGAAAGTTAAAGAAATACATAAATGGAACATAAATGGTTCACGCATATGCATATGATGATGAACGTTTTCATGATGTTTTAAATGTTTTGTGAGATTATGTTTGTGCTTACTGGGCGAAAGCTCATCAAGTTATATTTCATATTGTAGGTAAGAAACCCGCAGCTTAATGCTGGGCATTGCTGGAGCGGTGTGGCGGCAGACGAAGGCGGTATGGATACCACTACGCATGGTTTCCGTAAATCTTTTGATAAGTAAAGAAGTTTGTACATATAAGTATGTATGGTAAAGACAAATTATGCTTTACGGTATTTTGGAACTAAATACCTTAAGTAAACGTTTACTTAAATAGTAATAATGTATTACTAAAGACAAATGTTTTATAAGTAAGTTTCAAAAAAAAAAAAAATTCCCAATTTTCAAGAAAGTAAGTAAGAAAGGTAAGGTGACTGCCCCACGTAGTAAGGGGGCGTCACATGTTCGATTCCCCGAATTGGTGGCAAACCATCAGGCACGTCGTCCTGAAATACATCATCGAATTCCTGCAGTAGAGAAACAACAGAACTAGGCAATGCAAGATCAAGCTCATTAGCGTTTAAAAATGCCTCTTTGTACAAAAGTACTATCATCGACTGATTTAAAAACATCGCCCTTTTAATATCGCCACCTCTCGCATAAAAGTTTGTTTTTTCTCTCTGCTTTTCTCTCATGGGCTTGTGGTGTATTCTTTTTAGCTCTCTCAATTTTCTCTCCTTTACACTCCTTTTTCTCGGCCATCTCTTCTTTTTTTCTCTCACTGGCCGAACTCTCTCTCTGCATTTCCACTCTTGATTTTTCTTCGCTCATTTTCTTTTTCTCACTTTCTCGCTGTAAGCTCACTTGGTCTTCATGGACCTGTTTTGGAGTGAATGGAACAAGAGTGATCGATCTTTGGTTATGAACGAACGAGTACTTGGTTGTGTAGCCGTCATGTTTAACTCGTCGATCAAATTGCCATGGTCTTCCTAATAACAAGTGTCCAGCATGCATTGGAACCACATCGCACAAAACCTCATCTTCATATCTTCCAATGCGAAAAGAGACTAACACTTTTCTGTTCACCTTTACCTCACCACTATCATTCAACCACTGCAATTTATAAGGTCGAGGATGCTTGGTTGTGGGCAGCCCTAACTTTTCCACCATGGTTACGCTATCAACGTTTGTACAACTCCCACCATCAATAATCACACTACATACCTTGTCTTTGACATGGCACCTAGTATGAAATATATTTTCCCGTTGCTCCTCTACGTCGTCTCTGGCTTGCACACTTACAGCTCTTCTTGCAACCAACAGATCTCCATGGACCGCGTACTCCTCCTCGTCGACATCCTCTAACGAAGGCATCGAACCATGGTCCGAGTCCTCGTCGGTTTCAATATCTCCATTGTCCCGCATCACCATAGCTCGCTTGTTCGAGCATTGGCTAGCTATGTGACCCCTGCCTTGACATTTAAAGCACTTAATATCTCGATTCCGAGTAGTGGAAGAATCAGATTTACCTTGGTTCCTATGGCTGGCCTCTTCTTGTTTTTGTTCGGTTTTTGGCCTTGCGTTGAGTTGCTTCTCATCCTTCTTCCATGGTTGCGCCTTTCAAGCGGAGGTACTTGGGTTTTGGCTTGGCCGCATGTTACCGCCCCTCCTCTTGAGTTGATTCTCAATTTTGATAGTCATGTGTACCATGTCCTCCAACTCCACGTAATGTTGTAGCTCAACGGCATTGTGAATTTCTCGATTCAAACCGACCAAAAACCTTGCCATTGTAGCTTCCTTATCCTCTTCTATATTTGCTCGGATCATCATGACCTCCATCTCTTTATAGTACTCCTCCACACTCCGGGTGCCCTGCTTTAGATTTTGCAGCTTGTTGTACAACTCCCGGTAGTAGTATGCTGGCACAAATCGCTTTCTCATCACCGCCTTCATCTCGTCCCATGACTCGATAGGTCGCTCTCTATTTCTTCTCCTATTTATGACAAGCTGATCCCACCAAGTTATAGCGTAATCAGAAAATTCAATAACGGCTATATTTACCTTTTTTGCCGCGGAGTAGGTGTGGCAATCAAAGATGAACTCCATTTTCTTTTCCCACCCTAAGTATGCTTCGGGGTCAGATTTGCCTTGGAAAGACGGTATCTTCATTTTGATGCCACTCATACCATCACTTTCCCAATTCCTAACTCCTCTATCCCGTCCAAATCTCCGGTGACTACCCGCTGACTCTTCTCCATCATCAAACTCATCCCCATCAGTTCCATAGTAGTCAGGTGCCTCTCCTCTAACCGGAACCCTCTCTCGCCTACGCGCATGAGGAACATGTCGTGGCTGTTCCACACGTGCGTTTTCTATCCGATCGACCCTCTCATGAAGCTGCTCCAACTCTCCTCTCAACATTCGCCTCATCTCTCCCATCATCGCTTCCATGAGGAGTTTTGGGTCAGCCGCTCCGTTGGTACACTCCATGGTGTTCTTGCTGCTGTTTGACATCTTTTTATTTTCTTATTTTTCCCTGCAAAACAAAGTTACGAACAATGCAAGGGACCTTACCACACTCCCTTACGTATTTCTCTCTTGAACTGGTTTCGCTCGATTTCTCTCGTGTTTACAATCTATTCTTTTGGCTTTTTTTTTTTTTTTCGCTCTATTGCTCTCGCCTCTTTTGCCTTTTTCCACTCGTTAATTCTCACTCAGTCCTTATAGAACTAATCAAATCAATATCGAAACTTCCGTGACGATACACAAATTGATTACCAAGGAAACTCAGATTTGACACAAGATTACAACAAGTGCGGAAAGTAAAAGACAATCGGAATTAACACCCAAAGAAACGTAATTTCAACTTCCAAAACCCAGAATGCCAAGAATCAGACAAAAATAGATATATATATATATATATTTTTTTTTTTTTCCGTTTCTTTCTTTCTTTTCTCTTTCTCTTCTTTTTTGGACTGCTATTGATAATCTGGATGTTTTTTTTTTTTTTGAATGTTTTTTTTTTCTTCCTTTTCTTTTCTTTTTGGACCCTTGTCCTTCTGATAATCTGGAAAATTTGTTTTCTTTTTTTTTGACGTTTTTTTTTTTTTTTGATATTGGAATTCAAAGCTCTTGATTAACAGAAAATAAACATAAAATAAAATATTGGATAAGCAAAACCTGATTAGAACCCTTTGCTCTGATACCAAATGATACGAACCACGCCAAGAACTGACGCGACCCTAACCAAATTGATTTCCAAGATCGAATTCTAAACAGCTTTGAATGGAACCGCGACCCAATGCTTAACAAGAAGCACGAACCTTGGTATGCGAGGACGCCACAATCAGCTATGGATGGACTGATTGATAAGTCGATGAATGCCACGGAATTTCTCCGATAAGTTCAAAAAGTTCGTTTAAGAACCAAAGAGAATTAAACCTCAAACTTTTTTATTGTCTCCAAAAACTGATCTGCTCCCCAACGAGTCCGTACGGTTTTATAGGTGTTTCCCTTTGTGGATTTTTAAACCTTAATTGCCCAAGTAATTTTTGGCAAGTCACTAAACCAAAAAGGGAAACACCAAATCTGAGGAAAATGAAAATACACCCAATATGGTAAGTTCTCTACATGGCTAAAAGCCTTACAATACCCTAAAATAAAAGGAAACTCAATTACAATTCAATTAGTACTGATTTCTTCTCTTCAATTATTGCCGCAAAATTGGAAAGTTCTCAAAACGGAAAAGTGACAGCTACGAAATTACTCCGTCCCTTCTAGAACTTGAATCACGCATTTGTTGGGCTGGTCATTGCTCGTAACTCCCTCAATGGGCCTCCACACAATAGCTTGAGACCGAGTTGCTCGAATCAGCCCCATAAGTGCGTCTTTGAATTTCTTCGCGCGAGCCCTCGTAACGGGACCAGTGGGAACTAGAATTGGATCTGAATACGTCTCGTCCCACGTGGCCATGCCTGTGACGACGTTCTCATCATTCCCCTCCTCTTGAGAAGGATTTGTCCTCAAATCGTCGCCTGCATCAAAAGGACTTAGATCAGTGACATTAAAGGTAGCACTTACACCATACTCACCTGGCAAGTCTAACTTATACGCATTATCATTGATCCTTTCAAGAATTTGAAAAAGACATATGATGTTGGTATCCTAACCAACATCTATGAGCAATCCTAGATGTGTGTGTGTTGTATGTCCCCTCTAATATCTCTTGTAAACCTGATTGGTTACTTCCTTCATCTTGGGCTTATACTTTACTTTTTCTTGGTTCATAATCCATTGGGTTATTATCTCTTCAATAACCCTAGGTCTTAGCCCATTTCATAAATCTTGGTATCCTTTAAGGTTATATTGGGTAACCCTAAAGTCAACTTTTGGTCAACCCAAGTCAACATGTGGTCAACTAAGGTCAACCCCCTTTTGGTTCTAACGTTGGGCTATGAGCTTAGCCCAGTAACTCGGATATAATTCCGGTTACCGTTCGTAGTCGGCTTGACTACCCATTTTTACCTTAAAACTCCATTTCTTTATTTTTGGAAAGCATTATATAATTATCTTCCAAAAATCCTTTATTTGCTTGTAAAAACTCTTACTTCATAAATCTTGGAAATACTTGGCTAAAATCATTCTTTTCTTTACTTCTTGGTAAAATGTGGAATTTAATTTCCGAACCTTAAAAATCCCACTCTCTTATTGAAAAATCTCATTTTCCTTTAACTTATGGAAAATCTCATTTTTCTTCTTAACTTGAACACTTTGGGTGAATAATCTCCAAAACTCTTGTAAAAATTCATTTTCTTAAAACGGATCTTCATAGAATTATTAAGGACTGAAAATCGCCATTGGAACGGTTTTCGTAGTCAAAATAACGGGTTATAACACTTTACATTTTTTTTTGAACACATTTTGTAAAACTTTGGTGCCTTGATTTTTGGATTCCCTGAGCACCCTTCGTAAAACCAACCCAGTTTAAAAATCGGCTCATAATCTGAAAAACTTGTCTTCACGAAAGTTGTAGCTAACGAAAAATGCTAAAAATTTTGTGTTTTGCATAAAACCCAGTTCGGGCTAGATCAGTACCAGTTTTCGTTTGAATGTGGCTGATCCTGAAAAACGGAGTGAAAACTGGCCCCAGGGATCAGCCACGGGTTTTCATAAAAACGAAGGCCTTTGGAGGCTTATTTCGAGATTCTGTCTGAGCTTTTCTCTAGTAAAAGTTGTTCCGAGCAACTTTTGTGTTTTAACTTTTAACCCATTTGGCCTCTAAGGACCTGATATTTTCACTTTCCCGGAACTGGCCAGTTTCAACTCCGAAATGGCAATTTCGGTTGTTAATCCGGTTTTACGTCCTAGTTCGCGGATTCTAACTAGACCGATCACATCAGGAGCCTATGCATAAAACAAGCAACGTATCTAACGTCCCATACATTCATTCTTGTCCATCCATCACACCCATGCAGCCCATAAAACCGAAAACCCTAGTCTATGGGTTGCATGGTGTTCTTGTTCTAGCATCCTTTAACTAGCATCACATACATCATTTTCCATCAACCAAATCAGCCACTGCCTTAGGGCTGATTTGTGACCAAAATATAGGGGACTTAAATAACACATCTAGCATGCATCCTAGCCATTTTCAAGCATCAAAAATCATGCAAGCAACATCATAAAATAAGCCAACCAAACCCTAATCCCTATCAAGCACATACACCGAAAATCTTGGCTGAAAAAGGAGATGGACTTATGTCCTTACAAACCCATCTTAAATCACCATAAACATGCTTAAATGGGACTTAATTTAAGCTTGGTTCAAGAGTTTTACCTTAACCCAAGTTAGGGTTTGAAAATCCCTTTTTCTCCTTGGTTCCATGGCTCACGGATTTTGGCTCCTCCAAGGGATCCGAATCCTCCTTCATGGCTCACGGATTTTTGCAAGAAAAATGGAAATCCAAGAACTTTTTGTTAGTTCTTTCTAGCTCATCAAAACCGAGCCTCATAAGATGAAAAATCCAAGTTTTTGACTCACCTTTTCCTTCTCTCAAAGCTCACGGTTTTGGCTCCATTAGAGCACCAAAAATCTTCTCTTGGCTCATCACACCAAAACCGAACTTCAAGCTTGGGTTACCCCATAAATTTTTCCAGATTTTCTTTACCATTTTCACTCCTCTAACCCACGGTTTGCTGCCCAAAAATGGGTCTCCATGGCTCCCAAAATCTCTCTTGATTCTCCCTTGCAAACCCGAAGAACACACAAGCAACCCTCTAGCATTTTTTCTTTTTTCCAGATTTCTCTCTTCTTTTCCTCTCCTCTTCCCACGGTTTTGGCTGGAAAACTGGCAGAGAAATGAGAGGGGAGAGCTGCCGAAACTTGAGGGAAAAGGGAGGGTTGGTTGTCTTGCTTTTCTCCTAAAAAAAAATAGCTTTATGTCAAGTCTATTCCATCTCTTAGCTGGCCGAACATCCAAGGGGGAAATGGGTTGCTTGCTGCCGAATGTGAAGGAGAAAAAGAGGGGGACAAGCAGCTGATTTTGTGGGAGAGGTTAGCTTGCTTTTGTGGTTTTGTTGACCAACTTTTCTCCTTAATTCAAGGCTTTATCACATGCCTTCTTTTCCCTTGTGTGCAGCCGAATGTTGAAGGGAGAACGGGGGGCCTTGTGTCCAGATTTTTGAGGAAGTAGAAGGGCTGATTGGTTGGCCATAGGAAGGGCTTGTTGACTGAAAATTTGGACAGCCAAGTGGCATCCAATGGGTGGTCACTTTTTCCTCAAAAATGGCTTTATGC
Organism: Ficus microcarpa; assembly: GCA_025413485.1. Classification (NCBI taxonomy): domain Eukaryota; kingdom Viridiplantae; phylum Streptophyta; class Magnoliopsida; order Rosales; family Moraceae; genus Ficus; species Ficus microcarpa. The sequence goes on from CM046386.1 coordinate 3,480,152, forward strand.
CACGTCGTTCTTTTCCATCTTTTCTCATGCTTTTTCTTTGTCCTTCCCCATGTGGCTTGCCGAATTTTTTGGAGGGGAAATGAGAGTGATGGCCGAACCTTAATGGAGTGGAAAAGAGCTCCATTTCTTTACTTTAACTAGGTCACATTTTGTTCCCATCTAATTAGCTTTCAAAGGAGACATCATTCCTTAATTTTGGGCTTTATTCCATGCTTTCTCTTTTCTTTCTTCTTTCCTTTGTGTTGCCGGTTGTTGGAGGGAGCCAAAGGGCTGTCTTGGCCGAACCTTAGAGGGAGAATGGAGGGCCTTGGATGCTTGATGAGTTGGCCCTTGATTCATGAGTCTTGTTTGTCATTTTTCTCTTTCAAAATTAATTCCTTTTCCTTTCCTTTGTGTCACACAGATATTAAAAATATTGTGCTCCATATTTTGGTCCAAAATTCTTCCATGTAAAATTGAACCGAAAACTTTCTTTCTCCAATTTTTCGGAGACCTTTTTGCCTTTTAATTTTGATTCGGTGTGCTTGATTTCTAAGGTGGTTTTTACGGCTTATTTTTACTTTCTTGACCATAGAAAGTCTTTGCAGTCTCTTCTTATACTGCATTTCATCATTTTTCGGGGCCAACATTTTTTACCCGTTCTTGGTCAAACTTTGACTTTTTCGGTCAAAGTTGACTTTTTCGGTCAAACCTTTGACTTTCTTAAAATTTCATCCTTTTTCGTCCTTTTTCTTTCCTTTTCGTTCTTTTTGACTCAAAATGCCGTTTACCAACCTCGGCATTTTTTTTCGAGTCTCATAGCCGGTTTAAGAGAAAATTCTAACATTGGTTAATAAAATTACGAATTTCACATGTGATTCATAATTTTTCATGAAAACATCTCATAACATAACATGCGGACTTCTAATCTCTAATAAAAAGAGAAATCTTAAGTCCATGAAAATTTCGGGTATTACACATCCAAAATGGCGGAACGACCACTAAAAAAGACTTGGAAAATGTTGACTTTTTTCAAATTTTCTACCGTTAAATGAAAAAATTAAAAAAAAAGTCACAAACGTCCAAAGGCATATATGAGAAGCCTATAAACCATCGGAACGACCGTGGAATGACCACCCAAAATGGCGGAACGACCACTAAAAAAGACTTGGAAAAGGTTGACTTTTTTCAAATTTTCTACCATTAAATGAAAAAATTAAAAAAAAAGTCACAAACGTCCAAAGACATGTATTAGAAGAATATAAACCATCGGATCAACCAGGAACGACCGCGGAAACGACCACCCAAAATGGCCGAACGACCTGAAAAAAGACTCGGGATTTCCATTTCTTTTTTCAGGTTATTCCGCCATTTTGGGTGATTGTTCTGCGGTCGTTCCTGGTCGTTCCGAAGGTTTATGGGCTTCTCCTACATGCATTTACACGTTTGTGACTTTTTTGAATTTTTTCATTTAACGGTAAAATTTTTGAACAAAGTCAACCTTTCCAAGTGACTTTTTAGTGGTCGTTCCGCCATTTTGGGTGGTCGTTCCGCGATCGTTCCTAATCGTTCCGAAGGTTTATGGGCTTCTCCTACATGCCTTTACACGTTTGTGACTTTTTTTGAATTTTTTCATTTAACGGTAAAATTTTTGAACAAAGTCAACCTTTCCAAGTGACCCTTTAATGGTCGCTCCGTCATTTTGGGTGGTCGTTCCGCGGTCGTTCCTGGTCGTTCTGATGGTTTATAGGCTTCTCATATATGCCTTTGGACGTTTGTGACTTTTTTTTAATTTTTTCATTTAACGGTAGAAAATTTGAAAAAAGTCAACCTTTTCCAAGTCTTTTTTAGTGGTTGTTCCGCACTTTTCGGTGGTCGTTCCGTGGTCGTTCCGAAGGTTTATAGGTTTCTCCTACATGCCTTTACACGTTTGTGATTTTTTTGAATTTTTTCATTTAACGGTAAAATTTTTGAACTTTTTCATTTAACGGTAAAATTTTTGAACAAAGTTAACCTTTCGAAGTGACTTTTTAGTGGTCGTTCCGCCATTTTGGGTGGTCGCTTCGCGGTCGTTCCGATGGTTTATAGGCTTCTCATACATGCCTTTGGACGTTTGTGACTTTTTTTAATTTTTTCATTTAACGGTAGAAAATTTGAAAAAAGTCAACCTTTTCCAAGTTTTTTTTAGTGGTCGTTCCGCACTTTTCGATGGTCGTTCCTGGTCGTTCCAAAGGTTTATGGGCTTCTCATACATGCCTTTAGACATTTGTGACTTTTTTTTTAAATTTTTTCATTTAACGGTAGAAAATTTAAAAAAAATCAATCTTTTCCAAGTCTTTTTTAGTGGTCGTTCCGCCATTTTGGGTGGTCGTTCCGCAGTTGTTCCTGGTCGTTCCGAAGGTTTATGGGCTTCTCATACATGCCTTTAGACGTTGGTGACTTTTTTTGAATTTTTTCATTTAACGGTAAAATTTTTGAACAAAGTCAACATTTACAAGTGACTTTTTAGTGGCCGTTCTGCCATTTTGGATTATCGTTCCGCGGTCGTTCCGAAGGTTTGTGGGCTTCTCCTACATGCCTTTACACGTTTGTGACTTTTTTTTTTAATTTTTTTATTTAACGGTAAAATTTTTGAATAAAGTCAACCTTTCCAATTGACTTTTTAGTGGTCGTTTCGTGGTCGTTCCGTGGTCGTTCCGAAGGTTTATAGGCTTGTCATACATGCCTTTAGTAGTTGGTGACTCTTTTGTAATTTTTTCATTTAACGGTAAGAAATTTAAAAAAATTTAACATTTCCAAGTCTTTTTTTGTAGTCGTTCCGCCATTTTGGGTGGTCGTTCCGAAAGTTTATAGGCTTGTCATACATGCCTTTAATCGTTGGTGACTTTTTTTTAATTTTTTCATTTAACGGCAAAAAATTTTTAAAAAGTCAACATTTTCAAGTCTTTTTTAGTAGTCGTTTCGCCTTTTTCGATGGTCGTTCTGTGGTCGTTCCGAAGGTTTATAGGCTTGTCATACATGCCTTTAGTCGTTGGTGACTTTTTTATAATTTTTTCATTTAACGGTAAAAAATTTGAAAAAATTCAATATTTCCAAGTCTTTTTTAGTGGTCGTTCCGCCTTTTTCGATGGTCGTTTCTGATCGTTTCGTAGGTTTATAGGCTTGTCATACATGCATTTAGTCGTTGTTGACTTTTTTTTTAATTTTTTCATTTAACGGTAAAAAATTTGAAAAAAGTCAACATTTCGGACGTGTTTGGTGAATGAGTTGAGTTTGAAAATTTTAAGTTTTAATAGTAATTTTTTTTAAATTTTTTAGAAAAGATAAAAAAATTTTTTAGAAAAAAATAAAAAAAAATACAGTTTAACTTGTGTTAAACTTACCAACCAAACATGCTCTTAAAACTTTGATTTTAAATAATTTTATTAATTAAAAATTTTTTTAATTACACAATCATCACCTTTTGTAATAAAAAAAAATAAAAAATAAATAGGAAAGTCATTTTCCTAATAAAGCTTTGTTGTTAAGTCATTTTCCCAAATTGTTCTCAAATACACGCTTGCCTCTCCATTAACGACCGTCGAGATTTTCCGATGGTTGCTGTCGTTAGTGACAGCGTTGGTGTAGGAGAGAGAAAATAGAGGGAGAGGGAAGAGGATGCGGGTAAAATGGGAATTTGAAGAAAAAAATAGAAGTTGAATATGCTGTAATTTTCTATGTTTCAAAAGTCCGCTGTTTTGTTAAATCACAATCCTAAAATATGCTATTTTGTTAATTCACCCTTTATTTTATCAATTAAAATATTTTTTTTCTAAAAAAAAAAAATAATTGTTTATTTTCCCACCTAAATAAATAATTATTACACATCATATAATAAATGTTTGAAAAAAAAAATTTATTTGAAACCTCACCAAAATTCATATTGTTAAATAAAATGTAAATACAAATATATCAGTGTTTAAGGGGAAGGTTGAGATACTGTCGACGATGGCAGCTAAGGGCAGAGAGATTCTAATTCCCGATAAGTGGTTATCGGGAGAGTTAAGGTTCTTATCGCGTGGAATAATTATTTAATCAAGTTTTCAATTTGTATTTAAAATATTTTGCAGCCATGCCTCCAGATATTTTGTTCCAATCTTTTTTTTTTCCCGGCTAAACCTTCAAAGTTTAGTTACTAGAAGTTCTAAATTTTCCTGTGAGAATTCTATTTTCAATTACTTAAGTATAAAATTTTAGCTCCTACATATGATTTTTACCTAACGAGAAATATTTAGTTACAAACTTTGTCACATGCCATGTAAGTTAGAACTCGAAAGTTGAAATTGCAATTGATAATATATATTATTTGAGATCAATGATGGAAATGTCGATATTTATGAGAATATCAGTACTTAGAATTTTACAAAAATGTCGACGGAAACATTGATATCAGTGAACATTAATGTAAATACGGAAATTCAACCAACAATACTTAATTTAAAAAAACTAAAAAAAAATCTAAAATAGTTAACAATTCACAAATTGGATGAAACTTCCAATTAAAATACTAAGTAAATGATAATATACATGATAATAAATTATTACAATTCAATGCATGATAGCATACGTTCACTAATTAAGTAAAATACATGAAAGTTGATTCAATATAGGTACTTGTATCCATGGTACATACATGATAAGAAAATACCAATATTAAAAGGAGTTTTTAGAATGTTTGAATGTACTTGCAATACTCAATTAATTTCAACAATATCAAGGCATGGCATCTGAGAATTTTTTTTAAAATAATTTTTGACATGTCTTGTATACTTACCTGGATCTCTATCTACTATCTGTTCATATATAGCAAATTCTAAATGAAGAAAAAATTTTCAAAAAATGATAAATTTTAATACAATAAAAAAAGGTTGAAAAATATTAAGAACTTGTATTTTACGGATATTTGGTCGATTTTTTGTGAAAATTTCCTGAAATTTCTACGATTTTTTTTCCACTTAAAACTAAACTTTTAACGAAATTTGATATTTATGTAAACAAAGCAATATTTATGGAAATTTTCATGGAAATTCTGTGGATACTCTGCAGAAAAGATACTACACCACTGCTCCAATTTCAACACTTTCAAATTAACTATGCAAATATCGATTTTTCAATCCTTGTTTGAGACTAACTATAGAGCCTGTTAAGATGTATCTACATACATGACACACATGCATACGTATGAATTTGTGAGTAGTATATACAGAGTAAAACAAGGATTAGTTTTTAGCCTTATCATGATATAAAATATTAATGTGTGATTATGATTCAAGTCTAAAAAATAAGGCCGGCCAGACCATGTTCCATTGATAAGTCAGCCACAATCTTTTAATGACTTTGTTTTGATGTTTTTACTTGTTTTTACTTCCTAGGATGACATCAAACACAAATATAGACATAAAACCAATGCCCATCCACCTTGTATACATCGAACTCAACAAACAACAACAACAACAACAACAAAGAACCATTGCCAGTCTTTTGTTTGTATTAACTTGATTCCAAGTGCCGCTAAGTTATAAGTCAACGTCGTTAGTGGCTCTAATATGCCTCTAATATGCTTCAAAAGTTGAGGGGCTAAAACTTTCAAGATTTTCTTGGCCAAGTTCAGTAACTTTCACTGCAATGGAGCTAATCACCTTCTTGATCATGGCACTTCTCTCCATACTTGCCGTTTTGGTTTTTTATGTGTTCCATTTCTGGGCAACTCCCAAAGCCATGGAGGTAATACCGGGTAGCTTGGGCTGGCCTGTTGTAGGAGAAAGTTTCTCATTTTTATCTGAATTTTCAAGCTCATCTGGTATTTACAACTTCATGCACAAGAGGCAGGAAAGGTAAGCCCATGATGTGCGAATGGTCTAAAAAATTTTGTAGCAAATGTTTCCAAACCGTCAAATTTTTTCCTTTCTTTATTTGTTTTCATTTTCTATCTCCAATGTTCATGTTGAATTCACAGATTTTGATACAAGCCTTTTTTGGAAGATTATTTTTTGAATTCACAAATTTTACAGGTTAGAAAAATGTATGTACTACATGTCATAGGTTGTTTTTTTCGTACTTGATAGTAGAAATTCTCTATATTGTGGCTAGAACAATGCAAGTTCCTCTTTTTTTTTTTTTTTTTGGTTATTTTAATGGATTAATTGGGTTATGAGTACATAGGTATGGGAAGGTGTTTAAGACACTTGTACTCGGGCGATTCACCGTCTTCATGACTGGGAGGGACGCAGCCAAGATGTTGTTAACAGGAAAAGACGGGATGGTGAGTTTGAACCTCTTTTACACCGGGAAGCAAGTTTTAGGCCCAACTAGTTTGCTTCAGGCCACCGGAGAAGTGCACAAGAGGCTCCGAAGGCTGATTGCCGAGCCGTTATCAGTAGATGGCCTAAAAAAGTACTTTCAGTTTATCAACACGCTCGCTATTGAAACACTCGAGCAGTGGCCTGGTCGAACGGTTTTCATCCTTGAAGAAGCTTCCACAGTTGAGTACTTCCCGCAAAATCAAACTTCAAGCTAGCACCAACTTATAAGTTACTAACTTTTGTTTATAACTTGACATGAAAGGTTTATGTCCATACGTGTGTTTTATACTCAAGTGAACAAATTTTAATGCTGGACAAAAGTCGTAAGTAAATAAAGTGACAATGACAAACTTTCAGTATTAGTTTTAAGGAGAATTGGCAATCTAACATGGTATTGTGAATTAGAGGTGTTGCTAACAAGTTAATTTTATTATTCATAATTAATGAATTTTTCTAATCTGTTCGTGACGTTATTACTTTTTCCGTTTAGTAAGAGGATTTTGACTTTTTTTGCAGTTTACTCTCAAAGTGATTGGTCATATGATTATGAGCCTGGAGCCGACCGGTGAAGAGCAAGAGAAATTCCGAGCCAATTTTAAACTCATCTCTTCCTCCTTTGCTTCTTTGCCATTTAAAATCCCGGGAACCGCCTTTCATCGCGGTATCAAGGTAGCTTCTCTTCTTAACCACTGAATGGTGATTCTTAAAGACTAAAGGAATGTTATGAAGAATAATTCAATGAAGAAGTGATGTACATATGCATAGAGCAACAGAGGTAAAATCTTGAAATGATCTTGATTTAGTAAATGTTCCACTTTCCTTAGGCGCGGGACAGGATGTATGCGATGTTGGATTCAATAATTTCCAGGAGGCGAAACGGAGACGGATTTCAGCAAGATTTTTTGGAATCGCTTATAATGAAACATAGCAAATTAACATCGGGAAAAGAAGACAATGAAGATAAACTAACTGATGCACAACTGAAGGACAATATATTAACTCTACTGGTTGCTGGTCATGATACCACAACTGCTGCTCTTACATGGCTCATCAAGTTCCTTGGAGAAAATCCCGCTGTTTTGGAACAACTCAGAGTAATAATATTTTCATATTATTGAATTCCGGCTTAAGACCGAACAGTTTCAGACAAAGAGAAAGCAAGAGGAGAAAAAGAATGGACACTGAAAATGGTAGTTTTGCAGGAGGAGCACTTGCAAATACAAGCAAACAGAAGAAGTGGAACAAATCTCACATGGAATGAAGTAAACAACATGCCTTACACTGCAAAAGTAAGCGACGATGCTTCTATACTTACTACTATTTTCAAAGGCAAATTGGGTTTCTAAGTTCTTGTTGAATTTCAGGTGATCAGTGAAACTCTTCGCCGTGCGACAATACTACCTTGGTTCTCAAGAAAAGCAGCTCAGGATTTTGAGATTGATGGTATATCTGACTCTACAAACAAGATATATATCAGATGCCAAGACATTTCTACATATGTAATCTACTCTAATTCTGAATAAATCGTTCTATAAAACACTACAGGATATAAAATCAAGAAAGGTTGGTCAGTCAACTTGGATGTCGTCTCAATCCACCATGACCCGGAAATGTTTCCTGATCCGGAGAAGTTTGATCCCTCTAGATTTGACGTAAGCTCTTTTCTAAACTCACCAATCCGAAACAGTTAGATTCACCTGGCATAACGTGTGAAATGGAAAGTAAATTTTCCGGGGAATGCAGGCACCTTTGAAGCCCTTCAGGTTTCTTGGATTTGGTAGCGGACCGCGCATGTGTCCTGGAATTAACTTGGCCAAACTAGAGATCTCTATATTCATTCATCATCTAGTTTGCACATACAAGTAAGATTAGGCGTTAAAAATTACATTGTATTGTATAATTACTATCAACTGTGCAATTTTACTTTTTATATATATAGTTCTGATTAGTTGTGCTCTTTTGTAACAGATGGAGAGCTCTAGAGAAGGATGACTCAGTCCAGCCAACACTCGTGAGGATGCCGAGAAACAAGTATCCGATTGTCGTCGAAAAACTTTGAAAGAAGGAAAGAAGTGAAATTAACTCAAAGCAGAATAATTAACAAAAAAGAGGAAGGTAATATATAACTTACACTTTGGAAAAGAAAAGAACCGTGGCAGCTAGTGAGCATATGGTTCTATCTCTGAGTTTCTCCAAGTTAAATAGGAAATGTGGTGTTTGTGAGACTCGCTTACGATGCTAGGGAATATTGTACAGTGCACTCCAAGAATTCTTGAAAATCTTAGAGACAAAATATTGCAAAAAATGTTACAGTATTATTTGCTAAATTTAACACACAGTATTAGTAGCTACAGTTTTACTTGGCAAATAACGCCCAAAAAACAAAATCTACTGTAGTATATTATCACACAAAATTTAGGACTTTTTGGTCCTTTTTTACAAAATAAAATTGCTAAATATATAACGCCCCAAATACTACCTAACAATAACTTTAGAAAATTAACATTAGAATTAACATGGATAGTGTGCTGAGATAGAAATTTCTTAATTCTAATATTATGTTGAGTTACTTTTCACAAATGACGCGACGAGGACACGATGTACTAGAACAAAGTTCATGCCAAATTGATGAATTTTAATGATGATTTTGATAATTTTGTGTGATAGTTTAATTAAAGAAATATTTTTAATATAAGATTTTTACGTAATATTATCTATATGTGTAGTATGATGTATATAGTTATATACATATATGTATATATCATCTATAAATGGCAAAAAAAAAAAAAAAAAAAAAGGAAAGTATGTTATCTGAAAAGATCTATTTTAGATGATGTTAATTTCCAACTTAATTATGAACCTTTAAATATCACAAATTATTTCTGTAATTTAGATAAATTTATAGAGCTTTTTATAAGCTTTCCAACACCTACTCACTTGCACAAATCCGATATCAGAATAAGAAGTTATGACTAGTATACTATCTAGATACCTGCTAGTCACCAACCAGTTTACTATGTGCAATTGTAGGTGCGAAAATTCTAGAAGATAATCTAGTTGTTTCCTTTTCCTCCCACATGTTTTAACACCCTAATGACAGCAATTTCCCACCTTTTACGAGATAATTAAACAAAAGAATTCAAACCCAATTAATTCCAAAATTTATTTAGGATTAAATTACTCACAATTTTATTTTGTAATATTTAAAATTTCCCTTTTTACATGCTCTCCCTCTCTCTCACTTCCCTAGTCTCCCTATCTTATCATTCTCATTCTTTTTCTCTGCTCTCTCTACCCCTCTCACACACACAAACAGAGGGGGAAAAAAAATCCACCAAACCTCCAAATTCTTTCAAGCCAAAATCAAAGGATTTCAAGATATGCTTTGGTATTGTTTGATGATGATGATGATTTTTATTACTGTTTTGGTTTAGGATCTTTTGAGGGGCTAGATGATTTTGTCGATGAGTTTCTTCATATTAGTTTGGGAAAGGATGAGAAATATCTATTTAAATGATAATTGGGGGAGGCTTAATGATTGATTGACGATGGTTTATTGTATTTTATCAATAAGATGATTCTAAGGTTTTTTATTTCTTAATTCATGATTTTGTTGGTATAGTAATTTAATATTTTATATTTTATAAACATATCTTAGGGTTGTTTTAGTGTGTATGAATCATGTACGTTGTGGTGATAATATTTATATTTTTAATGATTTTCAACTTTGACCACTGTTATTGGAATTTTCAGATTTTATAATGAGTATTCCAAACTATTTTTACAGATCCAAACGGACTCTATTTTTAACGAATTCGGTACTATTGAAAAGCTCTGGATGATGTCTATTTTAATTTTAAATTATTTTCATATCGTCTGGAGATATATGTGAATTTTTATGATTTTTTAAATAGGCAGAGGTTGGGCTGTCAAATTTTGTAAAATTTTAGTGATCAAACTTCAAAACTACTTTTGAGGATCCAAACAGTCTCCGTTTTAACAAATTTGATATGATTAGAAAACTATGGATGTCTACTTCTATTTGGAATCAGTTTCAGATCATTTGGAGACATATGTGAAATTTTGTGGGTTTTCAAATAGGTAGAGGTCCGGCTACCAGTTTTTGAGGGTCCAAACGGTCTCCGTTTTTAATGAATTAGGTACCGTTAGAAAGATATGGATGTCTACCTTTTCTACAATTGGTTTCAGATCACTTGGAATCTTATACGAATTTTTATGAATTTTTAAAGAGAAAGAGGTCTGACTATCAGTTTTAGTAAAGATTTGTAATTTTGTGAAATTATTCGATTTTTGTGTTTTGATGATATTGAATGACGAAATAGGCTTATTAGGCGCTGTTATAATATGATGGATGTGTTTGATGAATTATTATAAGTTTTTGTTGATTTTATTATATTTATTATTGATGGCATGAACGGTTCTAAAGACAAGTATCCGAGACCTCAATCGTGCATCACCATTGAAAATTTTGAAAAGGTTAAGTAAGGCATTTAGGTAAGTACACTCTTACCTGTAACATGAATTCAAGATTTGAAAAGTATATGTTTTGATGTTGATGATGATGTTCTTAAATAATACTTATCCTATGAGGATGTTTTGATTAATAGTATATGTATTGTAAGTATATATATTTTTTTTGTTTTTAAAATGACGTTGTATACCCTTGATGATGACAATGATAATGACGATGTTGTCCGGTGAGCGGACTTTTTGTCACTATTGGTTTGGGATTTGCTACCCCACTCCTTCAGTGACTAGTGCGCTATGATGATACAACACTAGGCACAATATATGACGGTTTTAAAAGTTAAAAAAAATTTAAATGATATTTATATTTTTGATGATGAAAGAAAAATGTTTATTTACGTTTGGAAGATTTAAGTGTCTTACTAAACTCTTACTTATATAAATTAATTCGTATTGCAGATAAAGGAAAAGGTAAAATATAGTGTTGGAGGAGCTTGGAGCAAAAGCATGACGATATGTAATAAGAAAACGGGAAGAATGATCATGAGATGGACATTTTAATTTCAAATAAAGTTTTGATACTTTAGTTTATTATTATTTGATTGGATGATTCATATGGACTTAAATTTAATGTCATGATTTGGGTTTTTTTTTTTTAAATTATATATATATATTAATTATAAAGGTTATTTTGATATAATTAAGAAAAAAAATTTTAGAATTTTCTAAAATTATCTAAGTAAAGTTTTCCATTATATTAAGATTTATATTTCAAACTTAATATTTTCTGTAATTTTATAAGAGATAAATGATTAAATAAGAAGTCAACTGTAACGGTCTGTGAGGGACCGTTACAAAATATCTTGACAAACTGAGTCAAATGTGAGAAGGGTTGAATAGAGTACTCATTTAGAAATAATGCAACTAAAAGCCAATGACGAAACTAAAAATTTTTGTTAGAGGGAGGGGCTAATAACTAGTACAAAAATTTAATTAAACCCGCATAACTATTACTATATTTAACTGTAGGTACAAGATTCAAAATTTATAGCCTTAAGTGGGACTTTACAATGTAATTAAAGGGTGTAAGAGTTAATTTTCAAATTTTAGGAGGGCTTGATGTAATTTGCTGCATATATATTTTATAGAAGGCTGAAAAAAAAAAAAAAAAAAAAAAAAAAAAAGTTGTGGGGCTGGGGCTTCACGCCCCCAACACCCATGCTGCCTTCATCAAGGACTGAAAGTTAAATAATTGATTAAAAGATGCAAAAAGATATGATATTTTATTGAGTTGACCAATAAGGTTACAAGCTATCAGCCCTTACAAAAACATATATTTAGATATAAAAATTATCTTTATAGTTTTTACAATCTACCTAATTTCCCCTTAAAAATTTTGGAAACACAATTAATCATTCTTGTACGTGATGACTTGTGACTCAATTGTATGTTGATTCCTACTCATAAATCATCTCATACTTCTCATTAACGTGCTCTTTGACACGCGTGGGATAAAAGATGAGATACAAGATCTAACTCAATTTGTTTGTTCTGAAAATCAAATCCATCTAAATAATTTCTTCGGCTCCAAAGAAAGCTCATGGTCCTCTCAAGGCCCTTGATCTTGAGGGGATGTTAAGTATAATAGTTCATGGTTTGGGTTACAGGTAAAGGTATTTAGCACCGATACTCTTACAAATTTATTATCCTTTGACAACTTGTCCCTTCAAATTTTTAATTTTGATAGTTTGCTCCCTAAGCTTGTTAAGTTGTTGTAATGTACACCTTTTAATTAATTTTACATTGGATCGAATATTTGAAATTGGAATATATGTATTTAGGATTTGTATTGGGTTTGAAATTTTTTTCTCAGCAATGAGGTTTTTCATCTTTAAATGAGGCGTACATAGATTTTTCATGACTAATTTAATGGAAAACTAATTCATAGACATACATTGCAATAATAAAACAAACTCAACGGACTAATTATCAATATTAAAAATTTAGAAGATAAATAATCAATTAAGTGACAAATTTCAGAACATCAGTGTTAAGTATCCTTTTAAGTAACCGTGTAACTATTTTAGTTGGCGCTTTCTAGAATTCTTCCGAGCACCTTCTCTCCTCTTTTCTTTACGGATACAATCAAAACCAGTCTTCAATTAATGTTTGTTTTATATGACGTAATGATATAGAGATAACATAAACGCAGAAGTTGCCGTGCTATGTAGTCACAATCATGCAAGTTGTTGAAAATCTTTATTTCAATATATTTCTCTACGCTGTTTCTTTAGTTTATGTGGAATATTATTTCCTGTATTTTACTACCATATAAGTTTCCAATCTTCAAAGAGATTACCAGGCTGGCATTTCAATAGAAATTAAGCACAAAATAGTATTTTTAGCACAATGCCACATCTAAATTTGTAGTGTGAAGTTACTTAAGAATGAGGGAGGACAACTTCTTTTATTATTACTATTTTTTAAAGATTAATTACTCCTTTGATTACTTTTTTTTTAAATTGTAATTTGATCCTTAATTTATAATTAAAGTGTCCCTTCACTCTTTAAAAGAGGGCCAGATGATTCTTTTTTATCCTTTTTAATAACATGCATTAAAAATTTAATAGAAATATCAAGTGAATACAAATGATTTACTATTTAAGGATAATTAAGGAAAAAAATTACACAATTCAACTTATTTGTGTTATTTTTGCACTCTTTTAAAGCTACCAAAAAAAAAAAAAAAAAAACCCTTGGAGATCAAATTGCAACACCTAAAAATCTTAGAAACCAAACGAGTGATTTATCTTTTTTTCTTTTTAATTTTTAAAAATAAGATTAAAAAAGTTTAGTGAACTTTTTTTTTTTTTTTTTTTGGGTTCATTATTACTTTTAAGATTCGATTTTTACACGCAAGCATTCATTAGTATCAATTAGATGCTTTACTTCATCTTGGTTTTCAAACGAGGAAGTTTAGTGCAGAAGATTCGTCGTAACTCCAACGTCCAAAGCAAAACCATGTAGTCCAATTCAGCCAAAAAAAAAAAAACCATGTGGTCCAAAATTTTTTGATTCTAGAGAAACCTTATCCGTGTTTGGAATATATATATTTTTTTTATCTACGTATTTATCTTTATTTTATATATCTATTTTTTTTATATAAAAAAAAAAAAAATCAGCTAGGTGCAAGTGGTGGAGGCTCACCTACAGACCGTCTGTCGTTATATTCAGCATGAAAAAATATAATTTTATTTGGCACGTGATTTGTGAAAACTGAAGATTTGATTTTTCTTTTAAACTTTTTTGTTTTTTTCCGAAATTAAAAGATATTCTTTCAGAGCATGCGTTTTCACTTTCTCATAATTCAATTGTGTCTATTTCATATGTATGAACCTTACAATTTCCATAAGAAACTGGAATAGCATTAGAAACTTCCACCGAATTTGGCAACTTGTAGTCCATATCATGTTGAGATTTACTTGGTGACTTAATTCAAAATAATAACGAGAATAAGTAAACAGGAAAAAATAAAACCTACGATAAATAAAATTATTTTTTTTATAGATTCATTCAATTGTTGACTACATCTTATTACGATTGTATTTATCCCTCCCCACCCTCAGTGTTTTTCCAGTCCTCTTTAAAATGAATAAAATTTAAAATGAATAAAACCTCAATAACGGTACTGTCTAAACAAAAAAATCAAAACAACCAAAATTACAAGGTCAATCAAAGTACTAACTCTACATAAGAAATTTTTTTTAAAATATTAATTAGACTTCTTAAATTACCTAGTATATGTATATATATATATATATATATATATTTTTTTTTTTTTTTGAAATCTAAAATCAAAACCCTATATTTTTTTTTTTCACAAATAAAACTAGAATAGTTTCATTTCTAATGAGTATTTTAAAAAAAATCTGTATAAGGAAATATTTATAAATTTTTTTTTTTTTTTTTTTTTTTTTTTTTTGCATTTCTTTACTTAAAATCACTCGTTTTGATTATGCAACTTTACGTTGTTATTCTGCGTTTGCTATGTTTCATATATCAATATACCCAATTTACACAATATAACATAAATGCCTATATTTTAACACTACATGCATTAATATTTGTATATTTTCTTTTTTTTCTTTTTCCCCTCTTACGAAAGCTTTGAACATGATATTTGTCCTTGATTTTCGTCAAAAATTAACAAAAAGAAAAAATTTGCTCATGTTTTATATTTCATTATAAAATAGATGTTATAAATTAAAATTTGGATTTGGAGGTAAATCTTTTTTTTTTTTTTTTTTGAGTTTTCAAAGAAATAGCTAAACTTAAAAAAAAAAAAAAAAAAACAAAGGTTAAAAAGTCATTTTTTTCTAAAATGATTAATCAATTTTGTCAAATAGTCAATAAATAATTGATCACCTAGTATAGTTAATTTGGTCCATCAGTAATTATTGACTAGTCAGTGATTATTAATTAAGGTAAATCATTGATAGACTTTAATAAAAATCACTAATTTTTATAATTAGTCAATGATTGATTATGGTCAATTAACGAATTTTTATATCTATATTTGATTGACTATGAAATGATAATATATATTTACTCCAACTTCTGAAATTAAAAATCCAAAAACACCGCAAAATCTCACTCTTCTCTCTCCTCTACGACTATGCCTCCTCTCTCTCTCTCTCTCTAATACAAGGATCGCAAAGCTCACTGTTCCGTCCGTTTGGGAGATCACCACCGTGGCTGATTGGAGAATCACAAAATATGGATTATGAGATTGCCCGCCATTTTCCGTCACGACGATACAACTTGATCACATCATTTTTGCTCGCTCTCTCCCGTTTGGGGGATTGATTAATCACAAAATGCAAATTTGGCCTCTTAACTAATAATAAAATCCGGCTATATGTTTCATGCGTGGTCAAATCTGATCATCTAACGTAATTTCTCATTAAGTTTGGGGAGATATTTTGTGATAAGGCCGACTATGAGGAATAAACTTGAAATTTGTACTTTAGTAGCGGATCCCCCACCTGGCCAACTTGACACTATTTTAAGAGCCCGAAACAGTGCCACGAACGCTGGCGGGAGTTTCCTCACATTGAAGGCAACACAAAGAAACGAATCAGAAACAATCAAGCGTGTGGGTCCCTGTTCCTTAAATCAATCAACTAGAGTTTTCAAGTGGGCCCCACTTCCGTAGACTAATAAACTATTTTAAATCATCATATGAACCAAGTCTTCACATAGGACAACTGATATGGAGTAAATGAACAATTGACACATATGGTTGTTTGACTTTTCCGTCTTCGACTCATCGTTCTTTGATACGGCTATTACTATTCAAAATTGGAAAATTAGACAGGAATCACATGATTTTGCCTGCCATCATTAATTCATTATCTTTCACAAGGTAGGATAATGACACATGGTTTTAGCCTTACCTTGATTATAATTTTCATAACTTTATGTCTAATTTCATTATAAGATAAGATATAGAGTTTAAATGTGAAATGTTAACATGCATTTGATACTAAAATTTGAATTGTAATATTTGAAATTGAATTGAATTGTTATATATATATATATATATATATAAACTAAGCACACACACACATTAGTTTACGAGACAGATCGACTATAAGTGTTTTCAGAAAGAGAAACTGGATGGACTCATAAATAAGTATCACTAAATTACAACTTTTAGACTTTTATTACACAGTTGGCTCTGTGGTACGTAGATCTAAACATGACATTTGATTGTAAGTATGTTGGCAGTACATAGGTCCTAAGTATGACATAATATATGGAACCGTAAGTTCGTTCTTTGATTTTATTTATTTTGTTTGTACACTTGTTTGATGGAAAGAGATCACCTTCACAAACAGGAGCAAACATACAACTACAAAGATTAAAAATCGTCATGGCAAGGGCACTTCTTCATAGTAATAATAATTATTATTATTGATATTAGTATTAAAATGGACAAAATAAACAGCGTACTGACGGCGAGAGTTCATGGATCTGATGCTGCTCAGCAGTATGGGAACGCCATCAATTCCATTTAGGAAAAACAGACACTCCAACATGTGTGAGAGGCTTATTTTAAGAGGAGTAACCAAAGCACCAAATTAGATCCCCAAAACAAAAGGAGGAATAACTTCAACAGCCTAGCTATGTTCTCCAAGCTCCTAATTCCTTCATTTCTACTACTACTTTCAACCCTCTCTTCCTCCCAAGACCTTAGCTTCACCTTCAACGGATTCAAACCCACCAATCTAGTCCTCGAGGACATAGCCAACGTGACCGCCACCGGCCTCCTGCGCCTCACAAACGACACAAAGCAGAGAAAAGGCCACGCCTTCTACCCCAAGCCGGTGACCTTCAAGAGCCCCCCAAACGGCACCCTTTCCTCCTTCTCCACTTCCTTCGTCTTCGCCATCCGATCTGAGTACGCCACGCTGAGCGGCCATGGCATCGTGTTCGTCATCTCTCGCACTAGAGGCCTCCCAGGAGCCCTTCCAAGCCAATACCTCGGCCTATTCAACAGCTCCAACAACGGCAACGACACCAACCATGTCTTCGGCGTCGAGTTCGACACGATCCAAAGCAACGAGTTCGGCGACATCAATGACAACCATGTCGGGATTGACATTAACGGATTGAACTCCACCAAATCCGCTCCTGCAGGGTATTACAATGACAAAAACGGTGAGTTGAAGAACTTGACTCTCATTAGCGGCCAACCGATGAAAGTTTGGATAGATTATGACGCTTCAAAAGCACGAACCGATGTGAGTTTGGCTCCAATAAATGTTGATAGTAAACCCAAGAAGCCACTTCTGTCTTTGATTCAGGATCTTTCTTCAGTAATTGAAGATACCATGTACGTCGGGTTTTCCTCCTCCACTGGCTCTGTTCTCACTTCTCATTACATTCTTGGTTGGAGCTTTAAGCTCAATGGCCAAGTTCAAGATCTCGACATCTCTGAGCTTCCGAAACTGCCTCGGATTGGGCCGAAACACAAGTCGAGGCTCCTGACAATCGGATTGCCCGCGATTTGCTTGACTTTGGTCGCGATCGGAGTTTCGGGTGTGGTTTATTTCATTAAACGGAAGAGAAAGTTTGCGGAGTTGATGGAGGATTGGGAACTTGAATATGGACCTCAGAGGTATAAATACAAAGACTTGTATATTGCCACAAAGGGGTTCAAGGACAAAGAGCTTTTGGGCAGTGGTGGATTTGGCAGGGTCTACAAAGGAGTAATGCCCAAAACAAAAGCGGAGATTGCGGTGAAGAAAGTCTCTCATGAATCAAGGCAGGGGATGAGAGAATTCGTAGCCGAAATCATAAGCATCGGCCGGCTTCGGCACCGGAATTTAGTCCCCCTCTTAGGCTATTGTCGCCGCAAAGGGGAACTTCTATTAGTCTATGATTACATGTCTAATGGTAGCTTAGACAAGTACCTTTTCGACCAACCAAAAACAACGCTCAATTGGAGGCAGAGATTCCGAATCATTAAAGGCGTCGCCTCAGGCCTTTTCTATCTTCACGAAGAATGGGAACAAGTCGTCGTTCACCGCGACGTTAAGGCCAGTAATGTCCTTCTCGACGGAGAATTAAACGGCCGGTTAGGGGATTTTGGATTGGCGAGGCTTTATGACCACGGGACCGATCCTCAAACCACGCACGTCGTCGGAACGGTAGGGTATCTGGCGCCGGAACATACTAGAACCGGAAAGGCGACAACAAGCACTGACGTGTTCGCCTTCGGGGCATTCCTCCTCGAAGTCGCCTGCGGTAGAAGGCCGATAGAAGGGCGGGGGTCGGCGGAGGATGTCATATTGGTTGATTATGTGTTTTCTTGTTGGAGTAGAGGGAGTGTTATAGAAGCGAAAGATCCGAATTTGGGGACGGAGTTTGTGGATGAGGAGGAGGTGGAGCTGGTGCTCAGGCTGGGGCTGATGTGCTCGCATTCGGAGCCGGCGATGAGGCCGCGCATGAGGCAGGTGGTGCAGTACTTGGAGAGGGACGTTGCCCTGCCGGACTTGACCAAGTTGGGATTGTGTGCAAGTGGCTTGACGTTTGCAAGCAGAGAAGGCTTCGACGATTTCATCATGTCCTATCCGTCTTCCATGGACAAG
Source organism: Ficus microcarpa (assembly GCA_025413485.1). Classification (NCBI taxonomy): domain Eukaryota; kingdom Viridiplantae; phylum Streptophyta; class Magnoliopsida; order Rosales; family Moraceae; genus Ficus; species Ficus microcarpa. Next base: position 3,499,116 of record CM046386.1, read on the forward strand.
GCCTCCTCTCACCCCTCGTCCACCGTCGCCGAGTCACTTCTCTCCGGCGGCCGCTAAGCCACATGAGTTGGATCCAAATTACAATACGTTGATACTTTGTTTGGTTGAATTGATACATGTTTTAACAAAGTTATTATTATTATTATTATTATCACCTTTTTATGTATCCATTTGATTAGCTTTTTTTTTTTTTTTAACCAAGAAGAGAACTGCTATTTATTATTGACACAGATATAATTGACAGTAGAAAAAATAAATGCGACGAAACCAAAAAAAAAAAAAAAAAAAAAAAGGTAATGAATGAATCTAATGATGGTTGTATCATTCCAGAATTCTTTTTTTTTTTTTTTTTTGACACATACTCCGAAAATTTTCAGATTTTACTGATTTTTCTTCTAAACTTCTAATTTCAGTGTTGTTCTGAATTTTGATCGCGTTAAGGGATTGAGAATTAAGAAAATAAGAAATTTGTACAAGGATTTGAATTAGAATCTCGAAATGGTTGGTATGCTTTCCTTTACTAATTTGATGCAACATCATTGAAAAAAAATGGACTACATTCTAACAGTTTAGTAATTTAGCTTGTGTTTGGATTCCTGGTTCAAATTTAAAATTTTAAAACTCTTTTTTTTTTTTTTGGTTGAAAAGTCAATAAAAATTTTAACTAATTTTTAAAAAGTTAAATAGTTTCAACTCAAATATTTCGACTTAAACTGATTAGTCAAATGGAAGCTTATCAAAATCCAATAAATTTAGAGAGCTAATAAAATACCTTAAGTTGAGTAAATATACAAGCCTCTCTATCTAAAAATTTACATATGTATTTATATCTGTCTGTTAGGCTAACTTGTACTAGTGTCCTTGAACTTATAAAACAATTACAATTTACTTTTTTAATTTTTTTAATTTTCATAATTTGCACCATAACTTACAAATATGTAACAATTACTCTTCCTTGATTATGGTTTTTTTTTTTTTTTTGGAAGTATATATACACTTGATTTGCACATAAATTATTAATTAAGAACACGAAAGATTTTTCATCGATATAAAACCTACTAAATATTTAAAACTGTGTTATTTAAATTTTTTTTGTTTTAATGAAACATAATTAAATATTGTAATCTCAATAACTATGGGTTAAAATAGATAAATGACTTTATGCTATAAAAAAAAAAAAAAAAAGAAAGATAAATGACCAATAATGCTATTAATTGATGACTTATATACAAGTTAAGTGTTAATTTTCATTAAAAAAAATTATCATTGTTATTAATGTTACATATTTGTAAATTCAATGTGTAAATTGTCAAAATTAAAAGTTCAAAATGTGAATTATAATTGTGTAATAAATTCATGGATGTTAGCGCAAAAAAAAAAAAAAAAAAAAAAAAAAAAAAAAAAAAAAAAAAACACATATTCATTAATGTTTGGAACTTAAGTGAATTTTTGGAAGTTAGTGTTTAGTTGAGACATTAATTTTGTGATATTTAAATGGTGTAAACATCTGAAATATGTTTGAAAAAATAACACTAATAATATACATGTTGTTTTGTTTATCTTGTTGTCAGTATTTAATTATAAGAATCATCTCATTTTAATTTGAGTAAAAAAAATTACGGACTTTTGAGAGAGAGAGACAGAGAGACAGAGAGAGAGGATAAATTACACTTTTCCCCTTAACTTTAGGTCTTGTAACAAAATACCACAAAAACTTCAATTTATAACATTCTTTTCCATGACCTTTGAAAAAGTTTGTGAATTTTCCACTTTAATTAAATTTTTGATGAAAAAAGGCACATCACTTGTTAGAAGGATGAGGTTGGAGTATTAAATATATAAATTACGAAGGGGCACACATTAGCAGCACTACTGACACTTATTAACCTTATTAAATATTAAATTATGAAGTTATCTACAATAAAGAAATATAGGAAAAAAAAAAAATCAATCCTAAATATTTACTATTTTAACTCAATTTTATGTGTTTCACATTTAATATCCGCAATTCATACTTCAACGAATGTCATGTATATTTTTATTTTTTGGTTAAAAATTTAAATAAGGAGGAAAATTCGCAAACTTTTCTAGTTTGCTAAAGTTTAAGGAAAAAGAATGTTACAAATTAAAGTTTATTAAAACATATTTTGATAGGGCTTAAAATTTGAGAAGAAAAGGTAATTTATCAAAAAAATAAAAAAGCTTCAAAACTTCAATAATTTTAAAGGCCGACTTTAAAAGTGCTTGACTTGTGGCAACCATTCCACCGATGAATCAACCGAACGGCTGTTCCCTCTGTTGAATATTACTCACCCGACCATTAAACGCATTGTCAATTCATTTGAGGTGAGTTGAATATAGCACGTTTGTTCTTGCACATTTCAAAGCACGTTGAATGTAATTTAACTCTGTGTAACATCAACTTTCAAAGGGGGCGGGGCAAAAAATACACTCATGCTACAGCAATTACTATACTAATATTTGGCGCTTGAAATTCTGTGGTTGTCAAAATGGCGACTTCTACCATAGGGTATGGTTGCTTTACCTGATGGATGGAGTACAAAATCCTCCGCCATCCGATTGAATCTATATGGTTGAGAAGACTGCATATGTGCAAGGGTGTAAAATAAAATCCATTGTAGAATATACAATCACCTGAGGAAAAAAAAAAAAAAACCAACAACAACGTTTGTCTATGAAACAGGTAAGTGGGTGGCTTCGCCACCACCTCCAACGACTCCTCAATCTCCTTTGGCGGCAAGAGCCCCAACCCTCACTGTTAAGCGGAAGTGTGAAACATCCATTCCCACACACGACAGATAAGAAGGTCAAGTGGTTGTTGGGGATAAGAAGTTGCTGATAATGGGATTGATTGCTTAGTGATCCATGAGCCGCAAGTCGTACTTGTTCGATTTTTTTTTTTTCCCTCTAGGAATTTATAATTTATGCTTTGTTTAAATCTATGTGGAGCTCAAGATATGGCAGTGTGTTGGAGTTTCCAACCAGAGGAACCCATCAGTTTCCAACCAGAGAAACCCATCCACAAAACAACTAGCATTCATCATCGTCTCGCAACCGGCGACCTCTGAACTAATAGTCACCAGAGATGAAGAAGAGGATTAGAAATTTCTCATATCATATTATGATGACATCCAAATCGAGAAGTAAATGGATTTGGGTTCTGATCAAATGGAGTAGTACGATGATTCGAGGAAAAAACTTGACGAGATCATCAAGAAGCACCTCACAACGGGATTTGGTTGGAGTGGTTCGATGAGGGCATGTCACGATCCAAACCTGGAATCATGATTAATAGGATTAAAGGGGAGTTTGGCTCCCATTTTAACTCCATCTCATTTCAAACTTTTTTTTGTCTTTTTCCTAAAAAGTTTTTGTCTTTTTCCCAAAAAATTTTTTGTCTTTTCTAAAAATTCAAAAAAATTAACTATTACAACTAATATATTTCAACTCAAACTAACACACCAAACACCTCATAAATAAGATTAATTAAAACAAATTCAGGATTTATTAACTAAATTCAATAAATAATTTTTCACGAAAACACAATAAAATATATTGCTCTGGAGTCTTTAAAATACACTTAATTATAAAACAGTCCATGTTTTACAACTTCTCTCAAAATGATACAACCTTGGGACATTGTTGACTAATACAGTCTCATACACCATATTACAGTACATCTTAGAAAAAAAATAATAATAATGAAATAACACATACAAACTGACATCTACCTCCTCGCGACTTCAACCCCAACACTGCTCTATGAAAAAAACTCACGCTCACCCTGAAGGTGGGAAATAATAAAATGGGGTGAGCCTAATGCTCAGTAGGAAAGGATTGAGGGAAAACGACAATAAAACAACTCTAATCATTTATAATCGACCACACCAATCAAGGCAATATGAAGCATATAAAACACATGTAATCAGCCATTAAAATGAACATGAATAACCAAATAAAAGTAAAAGGATATCAATATTAAAGAACAATTAAAAAAAATAAAGTGCAAGAAATAAATATAATATGCATTGCTACTATCCATATACACCTAGCGAGAGTTTAGGGATCTACCCCAAGGATATGCACTCCACTCCATATCCTATTCCTATCTCTACCACGGGTACATAGCAGTAAAATAAAAGAAACACTTACCGAATCTCCAACCGAATGGGGTTTGCAACCACTTAAACAAATATGTTAGGTCTTACCAGCCCAAATCTAAATCATTTTCCCAAATAAAAATATGCATATGCTTGAACATTTCACAAAACACCACATCGTATATTAGGCAAACATTATCATTTAAAATCATTAATTGCCAAACAAGTCTCAAGATTACATTTATGGCCTAAGCATAAGTTAAGAGAAGAAATATCAAAGCCATGATTCACACGTCCATATATAAAAGCCATAAAGTTAGAGATTTATCAATAGGTAATGTTGGTCCAATAGCCAACCAAAGGGTAATGTTGGTCCAATAGCCAACCAAAGGGCTACAGTGATACCAATCGAAAAGACAGTTGTCGCTACTGGACGAAGAAATGAGTTTTGGAATTTATTAACATTCTCCAAAAAAGGTACTGTTAATAATCCCGCAGGTACTGAAACCATTAAAAGAACACCCAATAATTTATTGGGCACTGTACGAAGTATTTGAAATACGGGAAAAAAATACCATTCAGGCAATATTTCCAAAGGAGTTGCAAATGGATCCGCAGGTTCGCCAATCATTGATGGTTCTAGAACTGCTAAACCTACGTTACATGCAATAGTACCTAAAATTACTACTGGAAAAATATATAAAAGATCATTGGGCCATGCGGGCTCTCCGTAATAATTATGACCCATCCCTTTAGCTAATTTAGCTCTTAATACAGGATCATTTAAGTCAGGTTTTTTTGTTATTAGGATAGGTGAATTATTCTAGATCCATCCCCCGAAAGAACCGGACATGATAATTTTCCACCATCCGGCTTGAGCACGAATTAAACAAATCAAATAGATGCAAATAACAAAAGTGATGTGCTATCCATATCCACACATATGTGAAGGATTCTATGTAAATAAAGGATTTACCGGTTTCCTTTTTGCATCACAAAATATTAAAATCAATGTACAAGTTATTCAATAAAACTTTCTAATTACTTAAAGTCATATAATTAGTCCTATTTAGAGTTTATAGCATCACCTAGTTAGTTATACAACTCTTCCAAACATTCAAAAAGTTGTAAATGGAGAACTTTATATGCAATCTTGTCATGTTCGGTCAACCAGAGGGTGACATCCAGTCAACTGGAAGAAGGCAGAAAGCAATTCCCAGTTTTCCCCAGTTTTGCACCCACACTTGTAAAATTCATTGAGAATTCACTCTTATCCAAATTAGGCGTATGATAGGTCGTTGGAAAGCTTAGGAAGTCTAGCTATCAATTATTTAACCACTTTCCTAAAATTCAAATCCAATAAATACCAGTTTGTAACATTAATATTCGCTGTCCTATATAACACAGGTTTTTACAGTTTTGGACTAAACTTGAAATTCAGATAACTTGAGTTGCTGAACACCGTTTAGAATGATTCAAAAGCCTAAATGCATCTTAAGAAGTCTATTTTAGGATAAAACAAAGTTTTCAAGTTATATATTTACCACAAGTCTCCAAATAGATATTTTCTAACTTAACAATTACTTGTTTTAGACATTGAACATGTTAATAGTTTCTATTACCAAAAGGAGGCCCACAAGATCTCATTCAAATTTAAAAAATATCTACAAAACCTCCATATAATATGACCAAAACTCTCATATCAAAACTCTCATAAACACAAGGGTTAAACACATGCAAACTCACATTGGAATTTTATCAAATACCACATGTGCATGTTTTAGCCTACGCATATATATAATCATAAAAACCATGAAATCTCTACCAATACATCATATACAAATATATATAATCATAGAAACCATGAAATCTCTACCAATACATCATATACACATATATAAACAATCTCAATACTAAAATCATGCAAATAAATATAAATTGATCCAAATCCAAATAGCCATAAGTATGAACGTGATAATTTCATATATTCAATTCTATTACGCAAATCTCATGGAAAATTATCCAAAAACCATATTAGAACTCTGTTTTAATGAAAAGGTTGGAAACCCTAATTTTTACAAAGTTGAGGATTTTTAGAAATTTGAACAAATTGACACTTAAAAACACTTCATAAACAACAATCATCACTCAATCAAACAGAAACCCAAAAATCACAATCAAATTTCGGCTTAAAACAAGGAAGGAAGAACCCCTACCTCAAAGCTTTAAAATCCACAAGCAAGTCCTTCCATTCCAAGTGCCAAATGCCATAGGAACACTAGATTCGGAACAAGGAACTCGGACTTAGGACGTGCAACACATTTTTAGAAACTTTACTTTACACATTTTCTTTTTCAAAATCAGTTGAGGGCTTTCGAAACTCATGAAGAGATGAACCTTTAGACGTAAATGGTGTCGATCACCACCCCCGACGAAGGCGGCGGCATTCCGGCCAGACGCGGCGGAGTTCCGTCAAGAACAGCGGGTACAGCCGCTGAACGGCACCTTGATGGGTCTCATCTGGTTCTCCTCGTCGATACGAGCTCATAGAAACAAGAACATCTCAATTTGGAGTTAAAATAAAGGAGTTATGGAGTTTTGAAGATTTGAGGGGAAATTTGTGAAAATGACTTAACAACAAACTTAAATTAGCAAAATGATTTTCCCATTTATTTTGTATTTTTTTAATCCAAAAAATGCTGACACGCCTTCTTCTTTCTCTTCTTCCCCTCCGACCAGCAGAAGCTCCGCCGCCAACTCCACCACGCCTTCTCCTTGACCGAAAACGACGACCCTACTCTTCGTGCCGATTTTCTCGCCGGCCTCTCCTCCTACATTTAGATCCCTTCTTGAATTCAGATCAAGTAGCGTCGAAGAAGAAGATCTTCGACGGCGTCGTTTAGGGTGGCAGCGGCGCCGGAGGTGGTGGCGGCGGATTTGGGAAGACTCTTTTGGGGGGAGGGACAAGCGTGGTCTTCGGATCTTCGACGGCGGCGGCAGCAGCGCCGGAGGTGCAGGCGGCGGATTTGGGGAGACTCTTTTGGGGGGAGGAAAGGACGAAGAAGAAGAAGGAAGAAGAGTGCGAAGAAGAAGGAAGAAGAGAATAGGACCGTCACCGGAACCAAAAAAGAACAATTTCTTTTCTTTTTACATTATTTTTAAAAACAAAAAGTCATTTTGCTAATTAAACTTTTTTAAAGGTTATTTTGTAAATTTTGAAAAGTCAAAAGGTCATTTTGCTAAGACACTCAAGATTTGAGTTCCATGAAGGGATCATTTGCATATATAAGCCACAAATCAATCCCCTTTGCATATATGACCTCCGTTCTTTCTCGACTTTTATTTTTATTTTTTTTAATTCAATTTTTATGTCAAAAGACCAAAAACCCCAAGAGGAAAAAAAAAACCAACTCCACCAATCCAACTAAACTAAGCCAACGAACTCATTCTCCCGCCCTCATTCAAAGCCAACGAATTCAGTTTCTCCTTCCTCCTCCTCCTTCCTCGCTCACAAACAGAACCCCCCTCCTTCCTCCTCCCTTGTTCGCTCTCTTTCTCTAGCTCACAAACAGAACAGAACCCCCCTCCTTCCCTCCTCCCTTCCTTGCTCTCTTTCTCTCTCTCTCTCGCTCTCTCCTCCTCTCGGATCCTTCCAAAGAAACCCATAAACCAGATCTTCATTTCTCCCTCTCTCCCTCGCTCTTTCTCTCGCTCTCTCTCAAACCAAAGAAACAAGAAACCCAGAAACCCGAAACCCACCCACCATAGCGCAGATCTTCATTTCTCTCTCTCTCCCTCGCTCTTTCTCTCGCTCTCTCTCAAACATAAAAACCCAGTTCAGCGATTTCATTTCTCCCTCTCTCCCTCGCTCTTTCTCTCCTCGCCGAAAACACTTTGCTCTGCATCAAGTGGCTGTTGCGCAGCCAACACTGCAAGAGCTCTTGGGGCGATGAAAGCCTTTAACCACAACTTCACAAAGTTACGTCTTCCTCTTCAACCACGCAGATTCTTTTTTTTTTTTTTTTTTTTGTGGGAAAAATTGATGGTCTGGTGGTCACCGAAGTCTGCTTGACCCAAATTTATTGTTAATATCATGGAATTAGATACACTTCGTGAACTTGGGTTTGTGTTCTTTTGATTCGGAGATGTAGATTTAGGTAGCCACAAAAATCATGATTCAGTTTGAATTGGGACTAATGTTTAGTTAAAAAAAAAAATTTGTATTGAGAATTTCATGCACTTGTCCTGTTACTGATCAGAAATGTAGCAAAGGTTTTGGTTGTTAGATAAAATTGACATCAAAGCATATTTATGTATGATGTTTGCTAACTAGTTTCTCGGGTCTAGTGGTAAACTGTAGTTTGTCATTCCATGTAGTTTAGAGTTTGCAGCGTAAAACTATGAGTTGTGCTTAACAAATTTTTCTAGTCTGCTGCTAAAAATAAAGATTATCCAAAACAAAAATTGCACCATTTAATCTGCAAACTAAATGATGAAGAGGATAATCTCGAAGAAACGGGGAGGAATTGGAGAAAACTTTTTCATTTGTATATCATGTATTTGGTGACGACGAGATGTTTGGGACAGCTGAACTTCACAAGCTCAAAATAAAACTTTGACGAAAGTTACTATGAACTATCATATTATGTATGTATGTATTCCCTGAAAAGTGGGATCGATTTTGGCGGATTCCCATTTCCTAGAAAAAAAAAATCTTATATGTATGTATAAGATTTTTTTTTTTCTAGGAAATGGGAATCCGCCAAAATCGATCCCACTTTTCAGGGTTTAGGGCTCGAGAATAGAAACAAATGATGACAGGCTGATTAATGATGTAAAAGGCTCTTTAACCTCAACCGTCATTTTCTTATAGCCACTTACATCATGAATGACGGTTGAGGTTAAAGAAAACTCACAGTTTGATCCTTCTCATTTTCGCTATAGTCCATTTCTAACCAAGTATAGCACTTAGGGAATTAGAAAAATAATGTGATTTGTGATTTGTGATTTCGTTTCTAGCT
>CM046386.1:3508357-3551389 GCA_025413485.1 Ficus microcarpa
GTCATGCCCTTTGGCTAACCAACGCCCCAGCAGCCTTCATGGATTTGATGAACAGAGTGTTTAAGGAATTCCTGGACAATTCGTGATCGTCTTCATTGATGACATTCTGATCTACTCGAGGTCCCAGGAAGAGCATGAGCAGCACTTGAGGCTAGTACTGCAAATACTGAGACAACATCAGCTGTATGCTAAATTCACGAAATGTGAATTTTGGCTAGAAAAGTTCACTTTTGGGGCACGTGGTGACGAAAGAAGGAATTTCTGTAGACCCAACAAAAGTGGAAGCAGTTAGCTCGTGGCCAGCACCCAGAAACGTTACAGAGATTAGAAGTTTTCTTGGGTTAGCAGGGTACTATAGAAGATTCGTCGAAGGCTTTTCGAAGATAGCAGCACCTCTTACAGCTCTCACTCGAAAGGAGAAGAAGTACGAGTGGACGCAGAAATGTGAAGAAAATTTCCAGGAGCTTAAGAGGAAGTTGACAAGTGCACCTGTGCTGATAATTCCTGATGTAGAAGCAGGAAATTTCGTGATTTACAGTGACGCTTCTAAAAATGGTTTAGGAGCCGTCTTGATGCAGAATGGGAAGGTAGTTGCCTACGCATCGCGTCAATTGAAGAATCATGAAAGGAACTACCCTACTCATGATATGGAGCTAGCAGCAGTGGTCTTCGCCCTCAAGATATGGAGACACTATCTGTATGGGAATAAATGCGAAATCTACACCGACCATCAGAGTCTCAAATATATTTTTACTCAGAAGGAGTTAAATATGAGGCAAAGACGGTGGTTGGAACTCGTAAAGGATTATGATTGTGAAATCCTCTACCACCCTGGAAAAGCTAACAAGGTAGCAGATGCATTAAGCAGGAAGTCAGTAGCCACGCTGATGTCCATTGAAGCACTTCCTAAGCCTCTACAGAAGGAAATCGCTGATTTCAACATTGAGGTAATAATAGGAAGGTTATCTTCACTTACGTTAAAGTCTGATTTGCTAGACGTCATCAAGGCCCATCAAGAAAATGACTCTTCTTTGCTGAAGGCTCGTTTGTTTAATGAGAAGGGCACAGAGTTCAAGACTTCCGATGATGGTATACTCCACTTCAAAGGAAGGATTTGTGTTCCAAACGTGAAAGGTTTGAAGGAGCGCATAATGACAGAGGCACACCAAACACCGTACTCCGTACATCCAGGAGCTACCAAGATGTACAAGGACCTTAGGGAGACCTACTGGTGGCCGAATATGAAGAATCAAGTTGCAGAATTTGTGTCAAAATGCCTAACTTGTCAGAAAGTTAAGGCTGAACACCGCCATCCGGGAGGAGAATTACAGAAGATAGAGCTTCCGGAGTGGAAATGGGAGCAGATTACGATGGATTTTGTAGTCGGACTGCCCAGAACTACGAGTGGAAACGACACGATTTGGGTTGTAGTAGATCGTTTGACCAAGTCAGCCCACTTCGTTGCGATTAAAGCTACCCACTCAGTGGAAAGATTGGCACAGATTTACGTAGCTCAGATCGTCAGATTCCATGGAATTCCAAAATCAATCATTTCAGACCGCGATGGACGTTTTACGTCACGATTTTGGATGAGCGTACACGCAGCCATGGGGTCAAGATTAAAGTTTAGCACAGCATTTCACCCTCAAACGGATGGTCAGTCAGAGAGAACTATCCAGACTTTGGAGGATATGTTGAGATCGTGCGTCCTAGATTTCAAGGGAAATTGGGATGAAAAGCTACCACTGATCGAATTTCCTACAACAACAGTTTTCATGCCTCAATTGGAATGGCTCCATTTGAAGCGTTGTATGGACGAAAATGTAGATCGCCAGTTCACTGGCAAGAAGTCGGACAAAAGCAGTTGCAAACGACGGACTTCATAGAAAAGACCTCCGAAGATATTCAAAAGATTAAGCAGAGACTCGACGTAGCCTTTAGCCGACAGAAAAGCTATGCGGACAAGCGTCGACGACCATTAGAATTTCAAGTTGGTGATGCTGTTTTCATCAAAATTGCTCCAATGAAGGGAGTAATGCGATTTGGCAAGAAGGGAAAGCTCAGTCCAAGGTATACGGGACCGTTCGAAATCCTCAAGAGGATTGGAAAGGTTGCGTATAAGCTCGCCTTGCCGCCAGAATTAGCTTCCATGCACGATGTTTTTCACGTTTCGATGCTCAAGAAGTATGTTCCAGATCCTTCACACGTGCTTAGTCAAGAACCAGTGGAGGTTCAGACAGATTTGACCTATGAAGAGAAGCCTGTGCGAATTCTTGATAGAGAAGATAAGGTCCTAAGGAATAGAATTATTCCTATGGTCAAAGTTTTATGGCGAAACCATAGTGTTGAAGAAGCAACATGGGAACTAGAGGATGCTATGAAGAAGAACTACCCCGAGTTGTTCTAATTTTCGAGGACGAAAATTTTTAAGGAGGGTAGATTGTGAGATCTAGTTTTTCATGTGACTAGCTTCTGTAAAAACTTGAATGTAAATAGTACATGCAATGTCATGAAAAAGCTTGTTTCAGAGCTCTAATATGTGTTATGAGTTTTTATAGCTTAATAAAACTCAAAAATGACTGTTCGAAGAAGCAAATAGCCTTTTGAACAATAAGAAGTGAAACAGACTCGATTCCACAAAAGTCAAAATTTTGACCGAAAAAGTCAACTGTTGACCGAAAAGTCAAAGTTGGACCAAAATGGCCGAAATTATGACGAAGGAATTTTAAGATCTGCGTTTTACGAAAAATAATGCAGGAACTAATTTTTATGACAGTTAGAAACTAAAACCACCTTAGAAAAATCAAACACGCCACAGTAAGTCACGAGGCAGAAGGATTTGAGAAAAGATCTTCAATCCAATTTTTTTTGACTGAAATTATGAAAAATCCAAACTGTAAAATAATTATTACAGTATTGGAATTTAAATTTTCACAGTCAAAGTTTCAAAGATTTTTATCCAAACAAGCCCTAAATTTTAAGATATCTCACAAAGAAATTAATATTTTATTCAAAGTGAGATGTGTTGGACCAATCACAAGAAGACACCTAGCCATGCCAACTCACCATGAGTTGTCTTGCATTTCCTCCACCCTCCATGAGATCCGGACACCTAGCATGCCAAAGAGCCAAAAATTGCAAACTTTTGGGGCCAAAATCCTATTTCTAAAAGTTCTCCAAGATGTCTATAAAAGGGGGGCTGATTTCTCTATTCACTTTAATGAGAAAATGCAACAAAACTCTTGAGAATTTTCATCTCAAAAATCCGAGAGAAAGAGAGAGAGTGATCAGAAAATTTTTCAAGTTCAATCCATCTTGTGTGCTTCGGGTGAGCTAGCAGCCGAGGGGGAGAGAAAAGAAAAATTTTTCTGCAGCCAAACAGCCTTGTTGCCGTGGGTTTGGAGCAGGGGAAACACAAGGGAAAACCAAAAATTTGGGGTAGAATTTAGGGTTTGAGTTTCGGGTTTGATTGGTGAGCAAGAGAGTGAGTTTTGTGCAAAGTTTTGGAGCTTGATTCCAACTCCAAGTAGCCTTCGGGTTTGAGTGAGGAAAGTGAAAAAAAAAAAAATTCAGATTTGGGGCTAATCTTTCTTGAGTAGCCGAGCAAGGTGAGGAGACCACAAAGGAACCAAAAATTTGATTTTTGGTGCGTGGGGAGTGAGCAGCCGAACCCTTGATCCAAAGGGAGCAACCAGATTTTTTTCGGGTCATCCAAGCCCTAGCCGAAAATCACTTCTTGGAAGGTAAAATTTTTAAAAGCTTTTCACAAGTTTAAATGAGTTTTTAAGCATGTGATTTATGTGTATTTCAAGCAAAAATCGTGTAAGAGCATAAGCTCCTTTATGCGTTTTGATGGCTGCCTCCTATGTGCTTGTGTGCTTAGTGTTTGGTTAGGTTGATTCTAGGTGTGGTTTGGTTTATGTTTATGCTCATAAATTGTTCTATGTGCTTGATATGCTAGATTGGCATGTTAGGGTTTGATGTAGGTTATATGTCCCCAAATTAGGTTAAGTAGTTTTATGCATGTTTGTGATGTTTTATGAACCAAGATGCTTGAATGGTGTGATGTATGCTAAGTTAGTGGATATGCAACCCTAGGACTAGTGTTCGGATTTTTGGGTTGCAATGGTTACATGGGCTGTATGATAGGGTTAAGGGACGTTAGAATGCGCTGCATGTTTGATGATTATCTCCCGTTGTGGGCGGTCGAGTTAGAACCCGCGATTTAGGACGTAACAAGAAATGTAAGAACCAAAACATGCTCTCGGGTTCCAGGGGGCTGTTTCGGTAAAACACGGATTACAGGCCTTTAGAGGCCGAATGAGCAAAAAGTTAAAACACGAAAGTTGTAGACTAGGTTGTTTCCTAGCGGCCAGCGCGGCCAGTTTTCCAAAATAAGGCTCCAACAGCCTTCTTTCTCAAGGAAACCCGATAGAGGTCTGTAAGACTCGGTTTTCAAAGTTAATCACGTTTTCAAATAAAAAACTGTACTAATCGGTACAGAATCAGAAATTTCTCAAAACATGAAAGTTTTAGAACTCTTTGAGGGCTAGAACTTTCATGAAGAAAACATTTTCAAATTCAAAAACGATTTTTAACTATAAAATGAAATGCCAAAACTGCGCAGGAATTCAAGAGTTTCTGTGCATGATTTTATAGAACCCTTTAGGAAAAACGTTTTTCGAGCTAATAACGTTATTTCAAGTATGGAAACTGTCCCAAAAGCAGTTTCCGACCCCCAAATGATTTATGAAATTATAAGGCAGGATCTACGAATTTTTACGAAAAAGTTGATAAGATTAAGTTTTAAATGCTAAGTGTTTTTATGAAGCAAGAAGTTATAAGTTGAGGTTTTTAAAGAAAATGATTTCTAAGTTAAGATTTTCAAAGTAAAGGGATTTTAAGCTAAGTGTCCAAGACAATGCTAAGACGTATGATAACCGGGAATCTATACCCGAGTTATCGGGACTTAGTTCCCACAATTCTTAAGTAAGCCGATAAGGGATTCACAATAAGGATCACAAGGGTTGACCTTGGTTGACCCATACATTGTTGATCAAAGCTTTAGGGTTGATGTTAATCTAACCCAACATGTTTATGAATGAGCTAAGTGTTTAAGAAAAGGATATCCAACGTATCTTTTTAGATCACGATGTATGATCTATAAGACTACTAAGGTAGTCACCCTTATGTATGCATGGTTTATGTTAGGGGGGACATATCACCGAAAACCCACATGATATAGATTAGAAATCTCACGTACGTCCTTCGATCGAGCAGGAGGGATTCTGAAATTAAAGCTCGAGGAGGAGTAAGACAAGCAGCTCAAGGATAGACGGTAAGTACAACACCGTCTACAGCATAAGCTACTAGTATATATTACTAGATGTCTATGATGTGTTATGTGCTATGTGTTAGTTAACATGTATGCAATATAATTATGTTATGAATCTGATTATTATGCTAGGGCATAAATAATAGAATCAAAAAGGTGACAACAGAATGTATGTTCACTAATGGTAAGAATAAGTAAGTTAATAAGCGATGTGTCGTACCACCCACGCCAGGTTGGGTTGGACTGTGGATTGAGTTGGATAAGGTTTGGCCGCCCCAACCAATTCATAGTCGCGCGCCGGTTACGAACACACGAGGTAAGGGCCCATAATGAGTAGAGATAAGAAAGCATAACATGGTCAATACTTGCTATGTGTATTTCCTGTTTATGCTATGTTTTTCTTTACGGCTTAAGAGTTGTACTTACTGAGCTCTAGCTCACGGTTTGAGTTTATGCTGTAGGTAAGGAACCAGCTATATGAAAAAGATGCAAGATGGAGTAGCGAGCCAAGGGACTGTGAATGAGTGGATTATGGGTATCGCTACGTGTTTTGTGATTTTATGTAAATTATGAAGTATTTTATATTAACCGGTAATTAATATACTAGTATGCAAAAACAGTATGACTTTATGTTTATAGTGTTTTGTCAATGCTATAAAAAAAAAAAAAAAAAAAAAAAAAAAAAATTTCCGCTGTGTTTTCAATCAATGGGTTTAAGTTATTTTACGAATGTATGCTAAGTAAGCAAGGTAACGACCTACGCTAGGTGGGGCGTTACAGAAGATGCAGAGGAGGAAAACGGATGAGGGTTTCAAAAAAAAAAAAAAAAAAACGGTTGTTATCCGAAATCTTCAAGAAATTAGGGTTTAAAAAGGTTTACTTGGTGCTGCGACGAGTCGAAATTTCCTTGGGACTACTATTTCTTTAGTTAGTTGTCGTTTAGACCGGTGCAACAAATTCTATTAAACAAAATCCAGACCCCAAAATGAAGATGCAGAAGAGGAAAACGGAGGACGTTCCCACAAAAAAAAAAAAAAAAAAAAATAGGTTGTTATCCGAAATCTTCAAAAAATTAGGATTTAACTAGGTTTACTCGGTCTTGCTAGGAGACGAAATTTTCTCGGGACTACTATTTCTTTAGTTAGTTATCATTTAGATCGGTGCAATAGATAATATTAAACAAAATCCAGACCACGAAATAAAGTTGCAGAACGGAAAATTGAGGAGGTATCCCCAAAAAAAAAAAAAAAAAAAACAGGTTGTTGTCCAAAATCTTCAAGAAATTAGGGTTCAACTAGGTTTACTCGGTGCTGTTAGGAGATGAAATTTCCTTGGGACTACTATTTCTTTAGTTAGTTGTCGTTTGGATCGGTTCAACAGATTCTATTAAACAAAATCCAGGCGACGAAATGAAGATGCAGGAGAGAAAAACGGAGGAGGTTCACAAAAAAAAAAAAAAAAAAGACAAAAAACAAAAAAAAACAGGTTGTTATCCGAAATCTTAAAGAAATTTTGGTTCAACTAGGTTTACTAGATACTGCTAGAAGACGAAAATCCCTAGGTACAACAATTCCTTTAGTTTGTCATCGTTTGGACCGGTGCTGCAGAATCTATTAAACAAAAGCCAGACCATGAAATGAAAGTGCAAAAGATGAAAACGATGGAGGTTTCCCAAAAAAAAAAAAAGAAAAAAGAAAACAGGTTGTTCTCCAAAATCTTCAAGTAATTAGGGTTTCACTAGGTTTACTAGGTACTGCTAGGATACGAATGTTCCTTGGGACAACTATTCCTTTAATTAGTTATCGTTTGGATCGGTGCTGCAGATTCTATTAAACAAAATCCAAACCACGAAATGAAAATGCAGAAGAGGAAAATTGAGGTGGTTCCCAAAAAAAAAAATAAAAGGTTGCGATCCGAAATCTTCAATAAATTAGGGTTTAACTAGGTTTACCCGGTGCAGATTCTATTAAACAAAATCCAGACCACGAAATGAAGACGCAGAAGAGGAAAACGGAGGACGTTCCCACAAAAACAAAAAAAACAAAAAAAAAACGGGTTGTTATCCGAAATCTTTAAAAAATTAGGGTTTAACTAGGTTTACTAGGTACTGCACGGAGACGAAATTTCCTTGGGACAACAATACCTTTAGCTAGTCATCATTTGGACCGGTGCAGCAAAATCTACTAAAAAAAAATCCAGAACACGACAGGAAGATGCAGAAGAGGAAAACGGAGGAGGTTCACAAAAAAATAAAATAAAATAAAATAAAATAAAAACAGGTTGTTATCCAAAATCCTCAAGAAATTATGGTTCAACTAGGTTTACTAGGTACTGCTAGAAGACGAAATTTCCTTGGGACAACGATTCCTTTAGTTAGTCATCATTTGGATCGGTGCTGTAGAATCTGTTAAACAAAAGCCAGACCGTGAAATGAAGGTGCAGAATAGGAAAACGGAGGAGGTTTCCAAAAAAAAAAAACAGGTTGTTATCCGAAATCTTCAAGAAATTAGGGTTTAACTAAGTTTACTAGGTACTGCTAGGAGACGAAAGTTCCTTGGGACAACTCTTCCTTTAGTTAGTGATCGTTTGGACGGGTGCAGCAGATTCTATTAAACAAAATCTGGACCACGAAATGAAGATGCAGAAGAGGAAAATTGAGGAGGTTCCCAAAAAAAAAAAGACAAGTTGTGATTCGAAATCTTCAATAAATTAGGGTTTAACTAGGTTTACTCGGTGCTACTAGGAGACGAAATTTCCTTGGGAATGCTATTTCTTTAGTTATTTAACGTTTAGACCGGTGCAATAGACTCTATTAAACAAAATCCAGACCACGAAATGAAGGTGTAGAAGAGGAAAATGGAGGAGGTTTCCAAAAAAAAAAAAAAACAAGTTGTTGTCCATAATCTTCAAGAAATTACTGTTTAACTAGGTTTATTAGGTACTGCTAGGAGACGAAATTTCCTTGGGACAACTATTCCTTTAGTTAATTATCGTTTGGACCGGTGTTGCAGATTCTATTAAACAAAATCCAGACCACGAAACGAAGATGCAGAAGAGGAAAATTGAGGAGGTTCCTAAAAAAAAAAAAAACCTGTGATCCTAAATCTTCAATAAATTAGGGTTTAACTTGGTTTACTCAATGCTACTAGGAGACGAAATTTCCATGGGACAACAATTCCTTTAGTTAGTCATCGTTTGGACCAGTGTAGCAGATTCAATTAAATAAAATCCAGATCATGAGATGAAGATGCAGAAGAGGAAAACCGAGGAGGTTTTCAAAAAAAACAAAAACGGTTGTTATCCGAAATCTTAAAGAAATTAGGGTTTAACAAGGTTTACTTGGTGCTGCTAGGAGTCGAAATTTCCTTGGGACTACTATTTCTATAGTTAGTTATTGTTTAGACCGGTGCAACATATTCTATTAAACAAAATCCAGACCATGAATTGAAGATGCAGAAGAGGAAAACGGAGGACGTTCCCACAAAAAAAAAAAAAAAACAGGTTGTTATCCGAAATCATCAAAAAATTAGGGTTTAACTAGGTTTACTAGGTACTGCTCGGAGACGAAATTTCCTTGGGACAATAGTTCCTTTAGCTAGTTATCGTTTGGACCGGTGCCGCAGAATCTATTAAACAAAATCCAGAACACGAAAGGAAGATACAGAAGAGGAAAACGGAGGAGGTTCACAAAAAAAAAAAAAAAAAAAAAAAAAAAAAAAAAAAAAAACAGGTTGTTATCCAAAATCCTCAAGAAATTATGGTTCAACTAGGTTTACTAGGTACTGCTAGAAGACGAAATTTTCTTGGGATAACAATTCCTTTAGTTAGTCATCGTTTGGACCAGTGCTGCAGAATCTATTAAGCAAAAGCCAGACCATGGAATGAAGGTGCAGAATAGGAAAACAGAGGAAGTTTCCCAAAAAAAAAAAAAAAAAAAAAAAACAGGTTCTTATCCAAAATCTTCAAGAAATTAGGGTTTAACTAGGTTTACTAGGTACTGCTAGGAGACGAAATTTCCTTGGGACAACTATTCCTTTAGTTAGTTATCGTTTGGACCGGTGCTGCAGATTCTATTAAACAAAATCCAGACCATGAAATGAAGATGCAGAAGAGGAAAATTGAGGAGGTTCCCAAAAAAAAAAAAAAAAAGTTGTGATCCGAAATCTTCAATAAATAGGGTTTAACTAGGTTTACTCGGTGCTACTAGGAGACGAAATTTCCTTGGGAATACTATTTCTTTAGTTAGTTATCGTTTAGACCGGTGCAATAGATTCTATTAAACAAAATCCAGACCACGAAATGAAGGTGCAGAAGAGGAAAATGGAGGAGGTTTCCAAAAAAAAAAAAAAAACAAGTTGTTTCCAAATCTTCAAGAAATTAGGGTTTAACTAGGTTTACTAGGTACTGCTAGGAGACGAAATTTCCTTGGGACAACTATTCCTTTAGTTAGTTATCGTTTGGACCGGTGCTGCAGATTCTATTAAACAAAATCCAGACCACGAAATGAAGATGCAGAAGAGGAAAATTGAGGAGGTTCCAAAAAAAAAAAAAAACTGTGATCCAAATCTTCAATAAATTAGGGTTTAACTAGGTTTACTCGATGCTACTAGGAGACGAAATTTCCATGGGACAACAATTCCTTTAGTTAGTCATCGTTTGGACCGTGTAGCAGAATCTATTAAACAAAATCCAGATCATGAATGAAGATGCAGAAGAGGAAAACGGAGGAGGTTTCAAAAAAAAAAAAAAAACGGTTGTTATCCGAAATCTTCAAGAAATTAGGGTTTAACAAGGTTTACTTGGTGCTGCTAGGAGTCGAAATTTCCTTGGGACTACTATTTCTTTAGTTAGTTATCGTTTAGACCGGTGCAACAGATTCTATTAAACAAAATCCAGACCATGAAATGAAGATGCAGAAGAGGAAAACGGAGGAGTTCCCAAAAAAAAAAAAAAAAAAACAGGTTGTTATCCGAAATCTTCAAAAATTAGGGTTTAACTAGGTTTACTAGGTACTGCTCGGAGACGAAATTTCCTTGGGACAACTATTCCTTTAGTTAGTTATCGTTTGGACCGGTGCAGCAGATCTATTAAACAAAATCCAGACCACGAAAGGAAGATGCAGAAGAGGAAAACGGAGGAGGTTCACAAAAAAAAAAAAAAAAAAAAAAAAAAACAGGTTGTTATCCAAAATCTTCAAGAAATTATGGTTCAACTAGGTTTACTAGGTACTGCTAGAAGACGAAATTTCCTTGGGATAACAATTCCTTTAGTTAGTCATCGTTTGGACCGGTGCTGCAGAATCTATTAAGCAAAAGCCAGACCATGGAATGAAGGTGCAGAATAGGAAAACAGAGGAGTTTCCCAAAAAAAAAAAAAAAAAAAAAAAACAGGTTGTTATCCAAAATCTCAAGAAATTAGGGTTTAACTAGGTTTACTAGGTACTGCTAGGAGACGAAATTTCCTTGGGACAACTATTCCTTTAGTTAGTTATCGTTTGGACCGGTGCTGCAGATTCTATTAAACAAAATCCAGACCATGAAATGAAGATGCAGAAGAGGAAAATTGAGGAGGTTCCCAAAAAAAAAAAAAAAAAGTTGTGATCCAAAATCTTCAATAAATTAGGGTTTAACTAGGTTTACTCGGTGCTACTAGGAGACGAAATTTCCTTGGGAATACTATTTCTTTAGTTAGTTATCGTTTGACCGGTGCAATAGATTCTATTAAACAAAATCCAGACCACGAAATGAAGATGCAGAAGAGGAAAATGGAGGAGGTTTCCAAAAAAAAAAAAAAAACAAGTTGTTGTCCAAAATCTTCAAGAAATTAGGGTTTAACTAGGTTTACTAGGTACTGCTAGGAGACGAAATTTCCTTGGGACAACTATTCCTTTAGTTAGTTATCGTTTGGACCGGTGCTGCAGATTCTATTAAACAAAATCCAGACCACGAAATGAAGATGCAGAAGAGGAAAATGAGGAGGTTCCAAAAAAAAAAAAAAAACTGTTGATCCAAATCTTCAAAAATTAGGGTTTAACTAGGTTTACTCATGCTACTAGGAGACGAAATTTCCTTGGGACAACAATTCCTTTAGTTAGTCATCGTTTGGACCAGTGCAGCAGATTCTATTAAATAAAATCCAGATCAGAAATGAAGATGCAGAAGAGGAAAACGGAGGAGGTTTCAAAAAAAAAAAAAAAACGGTTGTTATCCGAAATCTTCAAGAAATTAGGGTTTAACAAGGTTTACTTGGTGCTGCTAGGAGTCGAAATTTCCTTGGGACTACTATTTCTTTAGTTAGTTATCGTTTAGACCGGTGCAACAGATTCTATTAAACAAAATCCAGACCATGAAATGAAGATGCAGAAGAGGAAAACGGAGGAGTTCCCAAAAAAAAAAAAAAAAAACAGGTTGTTATCCGAAATCTTCAAAAAATTAGGGTTTAACTAGGTTTACTAGGTACTGCTCGGAGACGAAATTTCCTTGGGACAACAATTCCTTTAGCTAGTCATCGTTTGGACCGGTGCAGCAGAATCTATTAAACAAAATCCAGACCACGAAAGAAGATGCAGAAGAGGAAAACGGAGGAGGTTCCAAAAAAAAAAAAAAAAAAAAAAAAAAAAAAAACAGGTTGTTATCCAAAATCTTCAAGAAATTAGGGTTTAACTAGGTTTACTAGGTACTGCTAGAGACGAAATTTCTTGGGATAACATTCCTTTAGTTAGTCATCGTTTGGACCGTGCTGCAGAATCTATTAACAAAATCCAGACCATGAAATGAAGTGCAGAAAGGAAAACAGAGGAGTTTCCCAAAAAAAAAAAAAAAAAAAAAAAACAGGTTGTTATCCAAAATCTTCAAGAAATTAGGGTTTAACTAGGTTTACTAGGTACTGCTAGGAGACGAAATTTCCTTGGGACAACTATTCCTTTAGTTAGTTATCGTTTGGACCGGTGCTGCAGATTCTATTAAACAAAATCCAGACCATGAAATGAAGATGCAGAAGAGGAAAATGAGGAGGTTCCCAAAAAAAAAAAAAAAAAGTTGTGATCCAAAATCTTCAATAAATTAGGGTTTAACTAGGTTTACTCGGTGCTACTAGGAGACGAAATTTCCTTGGAATACTATTTCTTTAGTTAGTTATCGTTTAGACCGGTGCAATAGATTCTATTAAATAAAATCCAGACCACGAAATGAAGATGCAGAAGAGGAAAACGGAGGAGGTTCCCAAAAAAAAAAAAAAAAAAGTTGTTTCCAAAATCTTCAAGAAATTAGGGTTTAACTTGGTTTACTAGGTACTGCTAGGAGACGAAATTTCCTTGGACAACTATTCCTTTAGTTAGTTATCGTTTGGACTGGTGCTGCATATTCTATTAAACAAAATCCAGACTACGAAATGGAGATGCAGAAGAGGAAAATTGAGGAGGTTCCTACAAAAAGAAAAAAAAAAAAAACAGGTTCTTATCCGAAATCTTCATGAAATTAGGGTCTAACTAGGTTTACTCGGTGCTGTTAAGAGATGAAATTTCCTTCGGACTACTATTTCTTTAGTTAGTTGTCGTTTGGACAGGTGCAACAGATTCTATTAAAAAAATCTAGACCACGAAATGAAGATGCAGAAGAGGAAAACGGAGGAGGTTCACAAAAAAAAAAAAAAAAAAAAAAAAAAAAAAACAGGTTGTTGTACAATCTTCAAGAAATTAGGGTTTAACTAGTTTACTAGGTACTGCAGGAGACGAAATTTCCTTGGGACAACATTCCTTTAGTTAGTGATCGTTTGGACCGTGATACAGATTCTATAAACAAAATCCAGACATCAAAAGAAGATGCAGAAGAGGAAAATGGGGGAGGTTCCAAAAAAAAAAAACAAAGAAAAAAACAGGTTGTTATCGAAAATCTTCAAGAAATTTGGGTTCAACTAGGTTTACTAGGTACTGCTTGGAGACGAAATTTCGTTGGGACAACTATTCCTTTAGTTAGTCATCGTTTGGACCGGTGCCGCAGATTCTATTAAACAAAATCCGAACCACGAAAAGAAGATGCATAAGTGAAAAACGAAGGAGGTTCCCAAAAAAAAAAAAAAAAAAAAAAGGTTGTTATCCAAAATCTTCGAGAAATTAGGGTTTAGCTAGGTTTACTAGGTATCGCTAGGAGATGAAATTTCCTAGGGACAACCATTTCTTTTGTTAGTTGTCGTTTGGACCGGTGCAATAAATTCTATTAAACAAAATCCAGATCACGAGATGAAGATGCAGAAGAGGAAAACGTTGGAGGTTCACAAAAAAAAAAAAAGAAAAACAAAATCAGAAACAGGTTGTTGTACAAAATCTTCAAGAAATTAGGGTTTAACTAGATTTACTAGGTTCTGATGGAGACGAAATTTCCATGGGACAACTATTCCTTTAGTTAGTCATCGTTTGGACCGGTGCTGCAGATTCTATTAAGCAAATTCTGAACCACGAAAAGAAGATGCAGAAGCGAAAAATGGAGAAAGTTCCCAAAAAAACAAAAAAAAAAAAGGTTGTTATCCGAAATCTTCAAGAAATTAGGGTTTAACTAGGTTTACTAGGTGCTGCTAGGTGATGTAGTTTCCTAAGGACTACTATTTCTTTTGTTAGTTGTCGTTTGGACCGGTGCAATAGATTCTATTAAACAAAATACAGACCACGAAAAGAAGATGCAGAAGAGGAAAACGGAGGAGGTTAAAAAAAAAAAAAAACCAAGTCGTTATCCAAAATCTTCAACAAATCAGGGTTTAGCTCGGTTTACAAGGTACTGCAAGGAGACGAAATTTTCTTGGGACAACAATTCCTTTAGTTAGTCATCGTTTGGACTAGTGCTGTAGATTCTATTAAACAAAATCCAGACCACGAAAAGAAGTTGCAGAAGTGGATAAAGGAGGTGGTTCCCAAAAAAACAAAAAAAAACAAGTTGTTATCCGAAATCTTCAAGAAATTAGGGTTTAATTAGGTTTACTAGGTACTGCTAGGAGACGAAATTTCCTTGGGACAACTATTTTTTTAGTTAGTCATCATTTGGACCGATGCTGCAGATTCTATAATACAAAATCCAGACCATCATAAGAATAAGTAGTAGAGGAAAATAGAGGAGGTTCCCAAAAAAAAAAAAAAAACAGGTTCTTATCCAAAATCTTCAAGAAATTTGGGTTCAACTAGGTTTACTAGGTACTGCTTGGAGACGAAATTTACTTGGGATAACTATTCCTTTAGTTAGTCTTTGTTTGGACCGGTGCTGCAGATTCTAAAAAGCAAAATCCGGACCACGGAAAGAAAATGCAGAAGCGAAAAACGGAGGAGGTTCCCAAAAAAAAAAAAAAAAAAAAAAAACAGGTTGTTAACCGAAATCTTCCAGAAATTAGGGTTAAACTAGGTTTCCTCGGTGCTGGTAGGAGATGAAATTTCCTTCGGACTACTATTTCTTTAGTTAGTTGTCGTTTGGACCGATGCAACAGTTTCTATTAAACAAAATCTAGATCACAAAATGAAGATGCAAAAGAGGAAAACCGAGTAGGTTCACAAAAAACAAAAAAAAAAAAAAAAAAAAAAAAAAAAACAGGTTGGTGTACAAAATCTTCAAGAAATTAGGGTTTAACTAGGTTTACTAGGTATTGCTAGGAGACGAAATTTCCTCGGGACAACTATTCCTTTAGTTAGTCATCGTTTGGACCGATGCTGCAGATTCTATAAAACAAAATCCAGACCGTCAAAAGAAGATGAATAGAGGAAAATGGAGGAGGTTCCCAAAAAAAAAAAAAAAAAAAAAAAAAACAGGTTGTTATTCAAAATCTTCAAGAAATTTGGGTTCAACTAGGTTTACTAGGTACTGCTAGGAGACGAAATTTCCTTGGGACAACTATTCCTTTAGTTAGTCTTCGTTTGACCGTGCTGCAGATTCTATTAAGCAAATCCGGACCACGAAAAGAAGATGCAGAAGCGAAAAACGGAGGAGGTTCCCAAAAAAACAAAAAAAAAAAGCTTGTTATCCGAAATCATCAGGAAATTAGGGTTTAACTAGGTTTACTCGGCGCTGCTAGGTGATGAAATTTCCTTGGGATGACTATTCCTTTAGTTAGTTGTCGTTTGGACCGGTGCAACAGATTCTATTAAACAAAATCGAGACCTCGAAATGAAGATGTAGAAGAAGAAAACGAAGGAGGTTCACAAAAAAAAAACAAAACAAAACAAAACAAAAAAAAAAAACAGGTTGTTGTCCGAAATCTTCAAGAAATTAGGGTTTAACTAGGTTTACTAGGTACTGCTAGGAGACGAAATTTCCTTGGGACAACTATTCCTTTAGTTGGTCACCGTTTGGACCGATGCTGTAGATTCTGTAAAACAAAATCCAAACACAAAAGAAGATGCAGTAGAGGAAAATGAAGAGGTTCCCAAAAAAAAAAAAAAAAAAAAAAAACAGGTTGTTATCCAAATCTTCAAGAAATTGGGTTAACTAGTTTACTAGGTACTGCTTGGAGACGAAATTTCCTTGGGACAACTATTCCTTTAGTTAGTCATCATTTGGACCGGTGCTGCAGATTCTATAAATAAAATCCAGACCATCAAAAGAAGATGCAATAGAGGAAAATGGAGGAGGTTCCAAAAAAAAAAAAAAATAGGTTGTTATCCGAAATCTTCAAGAAATTAGGTTTAACTAGGTTACTCGGTGCTGCAGGAATGAAATTTCCTCGGGCAACTATTCCTTAGTTAGTTTCTTTGGACCGGTGCTGCAGATTCTATTAAACAAAATCCAGACCATGAAAAGAAGATACAGAAGTGGAAAACGGAGGAGGTTCCCAAAAAAAAAAAAAAAACAGGTTGTTATCTGAAATCTTCAAGAAATTAGGGTTTAACTAGGTTTACTAGGTGCTGCTAGGAGATGAAATTTCCTCGGGACAACTATTCCTTTAGTTAGTTTTCGTTTGGACCGGTGCTGCAGATTCTATTTAACAAAATCCAGACCACGAAATGAAGATGCAGAAGAGGAAAACGGAGGAGGTTCCAACAAAAAAAAAAAAAAAAAAAACTGGTTGTTGCCCGAAATCTTCAAGAAATTAGGGTTTAACTAGGTTTACTCGTACTACTAGGAGACGAAATTTCCTTGGGACAACTATTCCTTTAGTTAGTCATCGTTTGGACCGATGCTGCAGATTCTATTAAACAAAATCCAGACCACGAAAAGAAGATGCAGAAGCGGAAAACGGAGGAGGTTCCCAAAAAAAAAAAAAAAAACATGTTGTTATCCGAAATCTTCATGAAATTAGGGTTTAACTAGGTTTCCTTGGTGCTGTAGGAGATGAAATTTCCTTTGGACTACTATTTCTTTAGTTAGTTGTCGTTTGGACCGGTGCAACAGATTCTATTAAACAAAATCCGGATCACGAAATGAAGATGCAGAAGAGGAAAACGGCGGAGGTTCACAAAAAAAAAAAAAAAAAAAAAAAAAACAGGTTGTTGTACAAAATGTTCAAGAAATTAGGGTTTAACTAGGTTTACTAGGTATGCTAGGAACGAAATTTCCTTGGGACAACTATTCCTTTAGTTAGTCATCGTTTGGACCGATGCTGCAGATTCTATAAAACAAATCCAGACCGTCAAAAGAATATGTAATAGAGGAAAATGGAGGAGGTTCCCAAAAAAAAAAAAAAAAAAAAAAAAAAAAACAGGTTGTTATTCAAAATCTTCAAGAAATTTGGGTTCAACTAGGTTTACTAAGTACTGTTAGGAGACGAAATTTCCTTGGGACAACTATTCCTTTAGTTAGTCTTCGTTTAGACCGGTGCTGCAGATTCTATTAAGCAAAATCCGGACCACGAAAAGAAGATGCAGAAGCGAAAAACGGAGGAGGTTCCCAAAAAAAAAAAAAAAAAAGGTTGTTATCCGAAATCTTCAAGAAATTAGGGTTTAACTAGGTTTACTAGGTGCTGCCAGGAGACGAAATTTCCTTGGGACAACTATTCCATTAGTGGGTCACCGTTTGGACCGGTGCTGCAGATTCTGTAAAACAAAATCCAGACCTCGAAATGAAGATGTAGAAGAAGAAAACGAAGGAGGTTCACAAAAAAAAAAAAAAAAAAAAAAAAAAAAAAACAGGTTGTTGTCCGAAATCTTCAAGAAATTAGGGTTTAACTAGGTTTACTAGGTACTGCTAGGAGACGAAATTTCCTTGGGACAACTATTCCTTTAGTGGGTCACCGTTTGGACCGATGCTGTAGATTCTGTAAAACATAATCCAAAACACCAAAAGAAGATGCAGTAGAGGAAAATAGAAGAGGTTCCCAAAAAAAAAAAAAAAAAAAAAAAAAACAGGTTGTTATCCAATATCTTCAAGAAATTTGGGTTCAACTAGGTTTACTAGGTACTGCTTGGAGACGAAATTTCCTTGGGACAACTATTCCTTTAGTTAGTCATCATTTGGACCGATGCTGCAGATTCTATAAAATAAAATCCAGACCATCAAAAGAAGATGCAATAGAGGAAAATGGAGGAGGTTGCCAAAAAAAAAAAAATAGGTTGTTATCCGGAATCTTCAAGAAATTAGGATTTAACTAGGTCTACTCGGTGCTGCCAGGAAATGAAATTTCCTCGGGGCAACTATTCCCTTAGTCAGTTGTCATTTGGACCGGTGCTGCAGATTCTGTTAAACAAAATCCAGACCATGAAAAGAAGTTACAGAAGTGGAAAAAGGAGGTGGTTCCCAAAAAATCTAAAACAAAAACAGGTTGTTATCTGAAATCTTCAAGAAATTAGGGTTTAACTAGGTTTACTAGGTGCTGCTAGGAGATGAAATTTCCTCGGGACAACTATTCCTTTAGTTAGTTGTCGTTTGGACCGGTGCAGCAGATTCCATTTAACAAAATCCAGACCACGAAATGAAGATGCAGAAGAGGAAAATGGAGGAGGTTCACAACCAAAACAAAAAAAAAAAAAAAACTGGTTGTTGCCCGAAATCTTCAAGAAATTAGGGTTTAACTAGGTTTAGTCGATACTACAAGGAGACGAAATTTCCTTGGGATAACTATTCCTTTACTGGGGTCACCGTTTGGACCGATTCTGCAGATTCTCTTAAACAAAATCCAGACCACGAAAAGAAGATGCAGAAGCGAAAAACGGAGGAGGGTCCCTAAAAAAGAAAAAAAAAACATGTTGTTATCCGAAATCTTCATGAAATTAGGGTTTAACTAGGTTTCTTTGGTGCTGTTAGGAGATGAAATTTCCTTCGGACTACTATTTATTTAGCTAGTTGTCGTTTGGACCGGTGCAAAAGATTCTATTAAACAAAATCCGGATCACGAAATGAAGATGCAGAAGAGGAAAACGGAGGAGGTTCACAAAAAAAAAAAAAAAAAAAAAAAAAAAACAGGTTGCTGTACAAAATGTTCAAGAAATTAGGGTTTAACTCGGTTTATTAGGTAATGCTAGGAAACGAAATTTCCTTGGGACAACTATTCCTTTAGTTAGTCATCGTTTAGACTGATACTGCAGATTCTATAAAACAGAATCCAGACCGTCAAAAGAAGATGTAATAGAGGAAAATGGAGGAGGTTCCCTAAGAAAACAAAAAAAACAAAAAAAACAAAACAAACAGGTTGTTATTCAAAATCTTCAAGAAATTTGGGTTTAACTAGGTTTACTAGGTGCTGCTAGGAGATGAAATTTCCACGGGACAACTATTCCTTTAGTTAGTTGTCGTTTGGACCGGTGCAGCAGATTCCATTTAACAAAATCCAGACCACGAAATGAAGATGCAGAAGAGGAAAACGGAGGAGGTTCACACCCAAAAAAAAAAAAAAAAAAACTGGTTGTTGCCCAAAATCTTCAAGAAATTAGGGTTTAACTAGGTTTACTCGGTACTACAAGGAGGCGAAATTTCCTTGGGATAACTATTCCTTTACTTAGTCATCGTTTGGACCGATTCTGCAGATTCTCTTAAACAAAATCCAGACCACGAAAAGAAGATGCAGAAGCGAAAAACGGAGGAGGGTCCCTAAAAAAGAAAAAAAAAACATGTTGTTATCCGAAATCTTCATGAAATTAGGGTTTAACTAGGTTTCTTTGGTGCTGTTAGGAGATGAAATTTCCTTCGGACTACTATTTCTTTAGCTAGTTGTCGTTTGGACCGGTGCAAAAGATTCTATTAAACAAAATCCGGATCACGAAATGAAGATGCAGAAGAGGAAAACGGAGGAGGTTCACAAAAAAAAAAAAAAAAAAAAAAAAAAAAAAACAGGTTGTTGTACAAAATGTTCAAGAAATTAGGGTTTAACTCGGTTTACTAGGTAATGCTAGGAAACGAAATTTCCTTGGGACAACTATTCCTTTAGTTAGTCATCGCTTGGACCGATGCTGCAAATTCGATAAAACAGAATCCAGACCGTCAAAAGAAGATGTAATAGAGGAAAATGGAGGAGGTTCCCTAAAAAAACCAAAAAAAAAAAAAAAAAAAAAAACAGGTTGTTATTCAAAATCTTCAAGAAATTTGGGTTCAACTAGGTTTACTAAGTACTGTTAGGAGACGAAATTTCCTTGGGACAACTATTCCTTTAGTTAGTCTTCGTTTAGACCGGTGCTGCAGATTCTATTAAGCACAATCCGGACCACGAAAAGAAGATGCAGAAGCGAAAAACGGAGGAGGTTCCCAAAAAAACAAAGAAAAAAAAGGTTGTTATCCGAAATCTTCAAGAAATTAGGGTTTAACTAGGTTTACTAGGTGCTGCCAGGAGACGAAATTTCCTTGGGACAACTATTCCATTAGTGGGTCACCGTTTGGACCGGTGCTGCAGATTCTGTAAAACAAAATCCAAAACACCAAAAGAAGATGCAGCAGAGGAAAATAGAAGAGGTTCCCAAAAAAAAAAAAAAAAAAAAAAAAACAGGTTGTTATCCAATATCTTCAAGAAATTTGGGTTCAACTAGGTTTACTAGGTACTGCTTGGAGACGAAATTTCCTTGGGACAACTATTCCTTTAGTTAGTCATCATTTGGACCGATGCTGCAGATTCTATGAAATAAAATCCAGACCATCAAAAGAAGATGCAATAGAGGAAAATGGAGGAGGTTGCCAAAAAAAAAAAAAAAAAAAAAACAGGTTGTTGTCCGGAATCTTCAAGAAATTAGGATTTAACTAGGTTTACTCGGTGCTGCTAGGAAATGAAATTTCCTCGGGACAACTATTCCTTTAGTTAGTTGTCGTTTGGACCGGTGCTGCAGATTCTGTTAAACAAAATCCAGACCGTGAAAAGAAGTTACAGAAGTGGAAAAAGGAGGTGGTTCCCAAAAAATCTAAAACAAAAACAGGTTGTTTTCTGAAATCTTCAAGAAATTAGGGTTTAACTAGGTTTACTAGGTGCTGCTAGGAGATGAAATTTCCTCGGGACAACTATTCCTTTTGTTAGTTGTCGTTTGGACCGGTGCAGCAGATTCCATTTAACAAAATCCAGACCACGAAATGAAGATGCAGAAGAGGAAAACGGAGGAGGTTCACACCCAAAAAAAAAAAAAAAAAAAAAAAACTGGTTGTTGCCCGAAATCTTCAAGAAATTAGGGTTTAACTAGGTTTACTCGGTACAACAAGGGGACGAAATTTCCTTGGGATAACTATTCCTTTACTTAGTCATCGTTTGGACCGATGCTGCAGATTCTCTTAAACAAAATCCAGACCACGAAAAGAGGATGCACAAGCGGAACACGGAGGAGGGACCCAAAAAAAGAAAAAAAAAACATGTTGTTATCCGAAATCTTCATGAAATTAGGGTTTAACTAGGTTTCCTTGGTGCTGTTAGGAGATGAAATTTCCTTCGGACTACTATTTCTTTAGTTAGTTGTCGTTTGGACCGGTGCAAAAGATTCTATAAAACAAAATCCGGATCACGAAATGAAGATGCAGAAGAGGAAAACGGAGGAGGTTCACAAAAAAAAAAACCAAAAAAAAATCAAAAACAGGTTGTTGTACAAAATCTTCAAGAAATTAGGGTTTAACTCGGTTTACTAGGTAATGCTAGGAAACGAAATTTCCTTGGGACAACTATTCCTTTAGTTAGTTATCGTTTGGACCGATGCTGCATATTCTATAAAACAGAATCCAGACCGTCAAAAGAAGATGTAATAGAGGAAAATGGAGGAGGTTCCCTAAAAAAAAAAAAAAAAAAAAAAACAGGTTGTTATTCAAAATCTTCAAGAAATTTGGGTTCAACTAGGTTTACTAAGTACTGCTAGGAGACGAAATTTCCTTGGGACAACTATTCCTTTAGTTAGTCTTCGTTTAGACCGGTGCAGCAGATTCTATTAAGCACAATCCGGACCACGAAAAGAAGATGCAGTAGCGAAAAACGGAGGAGGTTCCCAAAAAAAAAAAAAAAAAAGGTTGTTATCCGAAATCTTCAAGAAATTAGGGTTTAACTAGGTTTACTAGGTACTGCAAGGAGTCGAAATTTCCTTAGGACAACTATTCCATTAGTGGGTCACCGTTTGGACCGATGCTGCAGATTCTGTAAAACAAAATCCAAAACATCAAAAGAAGATGCAGTAGAGGAAAATAGAAGAGGTTCACAAAAACAAAAAAAAACAAAAAACAAAAAAAAAAAAATCAGGTTGTTATCCAATATCTTCAAGAAATTTGGGTTCAACTAGGTTTACTAGGTACTGCTTGGAGACGAAATTTCCTTGGGACAACTATTCCTTTAGTTAGTCATCATTTGGACCGATGCTGCAGATTCTATAAAATAAAATCCAGACCATCAAAAGAAGATGCAATAGAGGAAAATGGAGGAGGTTGCCAAAAAAAAAAAAATAGGTTGTTATCCGGAATCTTTAAGAAATTAGGATTTAACTAGGTCTACTCGGTGCTGCCAGGAAATGAAATTTCCTCGGGGCAACTATTGCCTTAGTTAGTTGTCATTTGGACCGGTGCTGCAGATTCTGTTAAACAAAATCCAGACCATGAAAAGAAGTTACAGAAGTGGAAAAAGGAGGTGGTTCCCAAAAAATCTAAAACAAAAACAGGTTGTTATCTGAAATCTTCAAGAAATTAGGGTTTAACTAGGTTTACTAGGTGCTGCTAGGAGATGAAATTTCCTCGGGACATCTATTCCTTTAGTTAGTTGTCGTTTGGACCGGTGCAGCAGATTCCATTTAACAAAATCCAGACCACGAAATGAAGATGCAGAAGAGGAAAACGGAGGAGGTTCACACCCAAAACAGAAAAAAAAAAAAAACTGGTTGTTGCCCGAAATCTTCAAGAAATTAGGGTTTAACTAGGTTTACTCGATACTACAAGGAGACGAAATTTCCTTGGGATAACTATTCCTTTACTTAGTCATCGTTTGGACCGATGCTGCAGATTCTCTTAAACAAAATCCAGACCACGAAAAGAAGATGCAGAAGCGGAAAACGGAGGAGGGTCCCTAAAAAAGAAAAAAAAGACATGTTGTTATCCGAAATCTTCATGAAATTAGGGTTTAACTAGGTTTCCTTGGTGCTGTTAGGAGATGAAATTTCCTTCGGACTACTATTTCTTTAGTTAGTTGTCGTTTGGACCGGTGCAAAAGATTCTATTAAACAAAATCCGGATCACGAAATGAAGATGCAGAAGAGGAAAACGGCGGAGGTTACAAAAAAAAAAAAAAAAAAAAAAAAAACAGGTTGTTGTACAAAATGTTCAAGAAATTAGGGTTTAACTCGGTTTACTAGGTAATGCTAGGAAACGAAATTTCCTTGGGACAACTATTCCTTTAGTTAGTCATCGTTCGGACCGATGCTGCAGATTCTATAAAACAGAATCCAGACCGTCAAAAGAAGATGTAATAGAGGAAAATGGAGGAGGTTCCCAAAAAAAAAAAAAAAAAAAAAAAAAAAAACAGGTTGTTATTCAAAATCTTCAAGAAATTTGGGTTTAACTAGGTTTACTAGGTGCTGCTAGGAGATGAAATTTCCTCGGGACAACTATTCCTTTAGTTAGTTGTCGTTTGGACCGGTGCAGCAGATTCCATTTAACAAAATCCAGACCACGAAATGAAGATGCAGAAGAGGAAAACGGAGGAGGTTCACACCAAAAAAAAAAAAAAAAAAACTGGTTGTTACCCGAAATCTTCAAGAAATTTGGGTTTAACTAGGTTTACTCGGTACTACAAGGAGACGAAATTTCCTTGGGATAACTATTCCTTTACTTAGTCATCGTTTGGACCGATTCTGCAGATTCTCTTAAACAAAATCCAGACCACGAAAAGAAGATGCAGAAGCGAAAAACGGAGGAGGTCCCAAAAAAAAAAAAAAAAAACATGTTGTTATCCGAAATCTTCATGAAATTAGGGTTTAACTAGGTTTCTTGGTGCTGTTAGGAGATGAATTTCCTTCGGACTACTATTTCTTTAGCTAGTTGTCGTTTGGACCGGTGCAAAGATTCTATTAAACAAAATCCGATCACGAAAGAAGATGCAGAAGAGGAAAACGGAGGAGGTTCACAAAAAAACAAAAAAAAAAAAAAAAAAAAACAGGTTGCTGTACAAAATGTTCAAGAAATTAGGGTTTAACTCGGTTTATTAGGTAATGCTAGGAAACGAAATTTTTTTGGGACAACTATTCCTTTAGTTAGTCATCGTTTGGACTGATACTGCAGATTCTATAAAACAGAATCCAGACCGTCAAAAGAAGATGTAATAGAGGAAAATGGAGGAGGTTCCCTAAAAAAACAAAAAAAAAAAAAAAACAAAACAAACAGGTTGTTATTCAAAATCTTCAAGAAATTTGGGTTTAACTAGGTTTACTAGGTGCTGCTAGGAGATGAAATTTCCACGGGACAACTATTCCTTTAGTTAGTTGTCGTTTGGACCGGTGCAGCAGATTCCATTTAACAAAATCCAGACCACGAAATGAAGATGCAGAAGAGGAAAACGGAGGAGGTTCACCAAAAAAAAAAAAAAAAAAAACTGGTTGTTGCCAAAATCTTCAAGAAATTAGGGTTTAACTAGGTTTACTCGGTACTACAGGAGCGAAATTTCCTTGGGATAACTATTCCTTTATTAGTCATCGTTTGGACCGATCTGCAGATTCTCTTAAACAAAATCCAGACCACGAAAAGAAGATGCAGAAGCGAAAACGGAGGAGGTCCCAAAAAAAAAAAAAAAAAACATGTTGTTATCCGAAATCTTCATGAAATTAGGGTTTAACTAGGTTTCTTTGGTGCTGTTAGGAGATGAAATTTCCTTCGGACTACTATTTCTTTAGCTAGTTGTCGTTTGGACCGGTGCAAAAGATTCTATTAAACAAAATCCGGATCACGAAATGAAGATGCAGAAGAGGAAAACGGAGGAGGTTCACAAAAAAAAAAAAAAAAAAAAAAAAAAAAAAACAGGTTGTTGTACAAAATCTTCAAGAAATTAGGGTTTAACTAGGTTTACTAGGTATGCTAGGAAACGAAATTTCCTTGGGACAACTATTCCTTTAGTTAGTCATCGCTTGGACCGATGCTGCAAATTCGATAAAACAGAATCCAGACCGTCAAAAGAAGATGTAATAGAGGAAAATGGAGGAGGTTCCCAAAAAAAAAAAAAAAAAAAAAAAAAAAAAAACAGGTTGTTATCCAAAATCTTCAAGAAATTTGGGTTCAACTAGGTTTACTAAGTACTGTAGGAGACGAAATTTCCTTGGGACAACTATTCCTTTAGTTAGTCTTCGTTTAGACCGGTGCTGCAGATTCTATTAAGCACAATCCGGACCACGAAAAGAAGATGCAGAAGCGAAAAACGGAGGAGGTTCCCAAAAAAACAAAGAAAAAAAAGGTTGTTATCCGAAATCTTCAAGAAATTAGGGTTTAACTAGGTTTACTAGGTGCTGCCAGGAGACGAAATTTTCTTGGGACAACTATTCCATTAGTGGGTCACCGTTTGGACCGGTGCTGCAGATTCTGTAAAACAAAATCCAAAACACCAAAAGAAGATGCAGTAGAGGAAAATGAGAGGTTCCCAAAAAAAAAAAAAAAAAAAAAAAAACAGGTTGTTATCCAATATCTTCAAGAAATTTGGGTTCAACTAGGTTTACTAGGTACTGCTTGGAGACGAAATTTCCTTGGGACAACTATTCCTTTAGTTAGTCATCATTTGGACCGATGCTGCAGATTCTATGAAATAAAATCCAGACCATCAAAAGAAGATGCAATAGAGGAAAATGGAGGAGGTTGCCAAAAAAAAAAAAAAAAAAAACAGGTTGTTGTCCGGAATCTTCAAGAAATTAGGATTTAACTAGGTTTACTCGGTGCTGCTAGGAAATGAAATTTCCTCGGGACAACTATTCCTTTAGTTAGTTGTCGTTTGGACCGGTGCTGCAGATTCTGTTAAACAAAATCCAGACCGTGAAAAGAAGTTACAGAAGTGGAAAAAGGAGGTGGTTCCCAAAAAAACTAAAACAAAAACAGGTTGTCTTCTGAAATCTTCAAGAAATTAGGGTTTAACTAGGTTTACTAGGTGCTGCTAGGAGATGAAATTTCCTCGGGACAACTATTCCTTTTGTTAGTTGTCGTTTGGACCGGTGCAGCAGATTCCATTTAACAAAATCCAGACCACGAAATGAAGATGCAGAAGAGGAAAACGGAGGAGGTTCACACCCAAAAAAAAAAAAAAAAAAAAAAAAACTGGTTGTTGCCCGAAATCTTCAAGAAATTAGGGTTTAACTAGGTTTACTCGGTACAACAAGGAGACGAAATTTCCTTGGGATAACTATTCCTTTACTTAGTCATCGTTTGGACCGATGCTGCAGATTCTCTAAAACAGAATCCAGACCGTCAAAAGAAGATGTAATAGAGGAAAATGGAGGAGGTTCCCTAAGAAAACCAAAAAAAAAACAAAAAAACAGGTTGTTATTCAAAATCTTCAAGAAATTTGGGTTCAACTAGGTTTACTAAGTACTGCTAGGAGACGAAATTTCCTTGGGACAACTATTCCTTTAGTTAGTCTTCGTTTAGACCGGTGCAGCAGATTCTATTAAGCACAATCCGGACCACGAAAAGAAGATGCAGTAGCGAAAAACGGAGGAGGTTCCCAAAAAAACAAAGAAAAAAAAGGTTGTTATCCGAAATCTTCAAGAAATTAGGGTTTAACTAGGTTTACTAGGTACTGCAAGGAGTCGAAATTTCCTTGGACAACTATTCCTTAGTGGTCACGTTTGGACCGATGCTGCAGATTCTGTAAAACAAAATCCAAACATCAAAAGAATATGCAGTAGAGGAAAATAGAAGAGGTTCACAAAAAAAAAAAAAAAAAAAAAAAAAAAAAAAACAGGTTGTTATCCAATATCTTCAAGAAATTTGGGTTCAACTAGGTTTACTAGGTACTGCTTGGAGACGAAATTTCCTTGGGACAACTATTCCTTTAGTTAGTCATCATTTGGACCGATGCTGCAGATTCTATGAAATAAAATCCAGACCATCAAAAGAAGATGCAATAGAGGAAAATGGAGGAGGTTGCCAAAAAAAAAACAGGTTGTTGTCCGGAATCTTCAAGAAATTAGGATTTAACTAGGTTAACACGGTGCTGCTAGGAAATGAAAATTCCTCGGGACAACTATTCCTTTAGTTAGTTGTCGTTCGGACCGGTGCTGCAGATTCTGTTAAACAAAATCCAGACCGTGAAAAGAAGTTACAGAAGTGGAAAAAGGAGGTGGCTCCCAAAAAATCTAAAACAAAAACAGGTTGTTATCTGAAATCTTCAAGAAATTAGGGTTTAACTAGGTTTACTAGGTGCTGCTAGGAGATGAAATTTCCTCGGGACAACTATTCCTTTAGTTAGTTGTCGTTTGGACCGGTGCAGCAGATTCCATTTAACAAAATCCAGACCATGAAATGAAGATGCAGAAGAGGAAAACGGAGGAGGTTCACACCAAAAAAAAAAAAAAAAAAAACAAACTGGTTGTTGCCCGAAATCTTCAAGAAATTATGGTTTAACTAGGTTTACTCGGTACTACTTGGAGACGAAATTTACTTGGGGTAACTATTCCTTTACTTAGTCATCATTTGGACCGATGCTGCAGATTCTCTTAAACAAAATCCAGACCACGAAAAGAAGATGCAGAAGCGGAAAACGGAGGAGGGTCCCAAAAAAAGAAAAAAAAAACATGTTGTTATCCGAAATCTTCATGAAATTAGGGTTTAACTAGGTTTCCTTGGTGCTGTTAGGAGATGAAATTTCCTTCGGACTACTATTTCTTTACTTAGTTGTCGTTTGGACCGGTGCAAAAGATTCTATTAAACAAAATCCGGATCACGAAATGAAGATGCAGAAGAGGAAAACGGAGGAGGTTCACAAAAAAAAAAAAACAAAAAAAAAAAAAAAAAAAAATCAAAAATAGGTTGTTGTACAAAATCTTCAAGAAATTAGGGTTTAACTCGGTTTACTAGGTAATGCTAGGAAACGAAATTTCCTTGGGACAACTATTCCTTTAGTTAGTCATCGTTTGGACCGATGCTGCAGATTCTATAAAACAGAATCCAGACCGTCAAAAGAAGATGTAATAGAGGAAAATGGAGGAGGTTCCCTAAGAAAACAAAAAAAAAAAAAAAACAGGTTGTTATTCAAAATCTTCAAGAAATTTGGGTTCAACTAGGTTTACTAGGTACTGCTAGGAGACGAAATTTCCTTGGGACAACTATTCCATTAGTGGGTCACCGTTTGGACCGGTGCTGCAGATTCTGTAAAACAAAATCCAGAACACCAAAAGAAGATGCAGTAGAGGAAAATAGAAGAGGTTCACAAAAACAAAAAAAAAAACTATAAAAAAAAAAAAAAAAAAACAGGTTGTTTTCCAATATCTTCAAGAAATTTGGTTTCAACTAGGTTTACTAGGTACTGCTAGGAGACGAAATTTCCTTGGGATAACTATTCCTTTACTTAGTCATCGTTTGGACCGATGTTGCAGATTCTTTTAAACAAAATCCAGACCACGAAAAGAAGATGCAGAAGCAGAAAACGAAGGAGGGTCCCAAAAAAAGAAAAAAAAAAATAGGTTGTTATCCGAAATCTTCATGAAATTAGGGTTTAACTAGGTTTCCTTGGTGCTATTCGGAGATGAAATTTCCGTCGGACTACTATTTCTTTAGTTAGTTGTCGTTTGGACCGGCGCAACAGATTCTATTAAACAAAATCCAGATCACAAAATGAAGATGCAGAAGAGGAAAACGGAGGAGGTTCACAAAAAAAAAAAAAAACAAAAAAAAAAAAAAAAAAAAATCAAAAACAGGTTGTTGTACAAAATCTACAAGAAATTAGGGTTTAACTCGGTTTACTAGGTAATGCTAGGAAACAAAATTTGCTTGGGACAACTATTCCTTTAGTTAGTCATCATTTGGACCGATACTGCAGATTCTATGAAAAACAAAATCCAGACCATCAAAAGAAGATGCAATGGAGGAAAATGGAGGAGGTTCCCAAAAAAACACAAAAAAAAAAAAAAAAGAACAGATTGTCATCCAAAATCTTTAAGAAATTTGGGTTCAACTAGGTTTACTGGGTACTGCTAGGATACGAAATTTCCTTGGGACAACTATTTCTTTAGTTAGTCTTCGTTTGGACTGGTGCTGTAATTCTATTAAGCAAAATCTGGACCACGAAAAGAAGATGTAGAAGCGACAAATGGAGGTGGTTCCCAAGAAAACAAAAAAAAAGGTTGTTATCCGAAATCTTCAAGAAATTAGGGTTTAACTAGGTTTACTCGGTGCTGCTAGGTGATGAAATTTCCTTGGGACTACTATTTCTTTTGTTAGTTGTCGTTTGGACTGGTGCAATAGATTCTATTAAACAAAATCCAGACCACGAAATGAAGATGTAGAACAGGAAAACGGAGGAGGTTCACAAAAAAAAAAAAAAACAAACAAACAGGTTGTCCGAAATCTTCAAGAAATTAGGGATTAACTAGGTTTACTAGGTACTGCTAGGAGATGAAAGTTCCTTGGGATAACTATTCCTTTAGTTGGTCATCGTTTGGACCGATGCTGCAGATTCTGTAAAACAAAATCCAGACCCCAAAAAGAAGATGCAGAATTGGAAAACAGAGGAGGTTCACCAAAAAAAAAAAAAAAGAAAAAAGAAAAAAAAAACAGGTTGTTATCCAAAATCTTCAAGAAATTAGGGTTTAGCTAGGTTTACAAGGTACGGCTAGGAGACGAAATTTTCTTGGGACAACTATTCCTTTAGTTAATCATCGTTTGGACCGGTGCTGTAGATTCCCGTTAAACAAAATCTAGACCATGAAAAGAAGATGCAGAAGTGGAGACAGGAGGTGGTTCCCAAAAAAAAAAAAAAAAAAAAAAAAAACGGTTGTTATCCGAAATCTTCAAGAAATTAGGATTTAACTAGGTTTACCCGGTGCTACTAGGAAGTGAAATTTCCTCGGCACAACTATTCCTCTAGTTAGTTGTCGTTTGGACAGGTGCAACAGATTCTACTAAACAAAATCCAGATCACGAAATGAAGATGCAGAAGAGGACAACGGAGGAGGTTGACAAAAAAAGAAAACAAAAAAAAAAAAAAGCAAACAGGTTGTTTTCCGAAATCTTCAAGAAATTAGGATTTAACTAGGTTTATTAGGTACTGCTAGGAGACGAAATTTCCTTCGGACAACTAGTCCTTTAGTTAGTCATCGTTTGGACCGATGCTGCAGATTTTATAAAACATTATCTAGAACACCAAAAGAAGATGCAGTAGAGGAAAATAGAAGAGGTTCACAAAAAAAAAAAAAAAAAAAAAAAAAAAAAAAAAAACCAGGTTTTATCCAATATCCTAAGAAATTTAGGTTCAACTAGGTTTACTAGTTACTGCTTGGAGACGAAATTTCCTTGGGACAACTATTCCTTTAGTCAGTCATCGTTTGGACCGATGCTGCAGATTCTATAAAACAAAATCCAGACCATCAAAAGAAGATGCAATAGAGGAAAATGGAGGAGGTTCCCAAAAAAAAAAAAAAAAAAAACAGAAAAAACAGCTTGTTATTCAAAATCTTCAAGAAATTTGGGTTCAACTACGTTTACTAGGTACTGCTAGGAGACGAAATTTCCTTGGGACATTTATTCCTTTAGTTAGTCTTCGTTTAGACCGGTGCTGCAGATTCTATTAAGCAAAATCCGAAACACGAAAAGAAGATGCAGAAGCGAAAAACGGAGGAGGTTCCCAAAAAAACAAAAAAAAAAGGTTCTTATCCGAAATATTCATGAAATTAGGGTTTCACTAGCTTTACTCGGCGCTGCTAGGTGATAAAATTTCCTTGGGACAACTATTCCTTTAGTTAGTTGTCGTTTGGACTGGTGCAACAGATTCTATTAAACAAAATCCAGACCCCGAAATGAAGATGTAGAAGAGGAAAACGGAGGAGGTTCACACAAAAAAAAAAAAAAAAAAAAAAAAAAAAAAACAGGTTGTTGTCCAAAATCTTCAAGAAATTAGGGTTTAACTAGGTTTACTAGGTACTGCTAGGAGACGAAAGTTCCATGGGACAACTATTCCTTTAGTTGGTCATCGTTTGGACCGATGCTGCAGATTCTGTAAAACAAAATCCAGACCACGAAAAGAAGATGCAAAATTGGAAAACGGAGGTTCACAAAAAAAAAAAAAAAAAAAAAAAAACAGGTTGTTATCCAAAATCTTCAAGAAATTAGGGTTTAGCTAGGTTTACTAGGTACTGCTAGGAGACGAAATTTCTTGGGACAACTATTCCTTTAGTTAGTCATCGTTTGGACGGTGCTGCAGATTCTGTTAAACAAAATCCAGACCATGAAAAGA
Source organism: Ficus microcarpa (assembly GCA_025413485.1). Classification (NCBI taxonomy): domain Eukaryota; kingdom Viridiplantae; phylum Streptophyta; class Magnoliopsida; order Rosales; family Moraceae; genus Ficus; species Ficus microcarpa. Next base: position 3,539,457 of record CM046386.1, read on the forward strand.
AGATGCAGAAGTGGAAAAGGAGGTGGTTCCAAAAAAAAAAAAAAAAAAAAAAAAAACAGGTTGTTATCCGTAATCTTCAAGAAATTAGGATTTAACTAGGTTTACTCGGTGCTGCTAGGAAGTGAAATTTGCTCGGCACAACTATTCCTTTAGTTAGTTGTCGTTTGGAACGGAGCAACAGATTCTACTAAACAAAATCCAGACCATGAAATGAAGATGCAGAAGAGGACAACGGAGGAGGTTCCAAAAAAAAAAAAAAAAAAAAAAAAAAAACAAACAGATTGTTGTCCGAAATCTTCAAGAAATTAGGGTTTAACTAGGTTTACTAGGTATTGCTAGGTGACGAAATTTCCTTGGGACAACTACTCCTTTAGTTAGTCATCGTTTGGACTGATGCTGCAGATTTTGTAAAACAAAATCCATAACACCAAAAGAAGATGCAGAAGAGGAAAATAGAAAAGGTTCACCAAAAAAAAATAAAAAAAAAAAAACAGGTTGTTATCCAATATCTTAGAGAAATTTGGGTTCAACTAGGTTTACTAGGTACTGCTTGGAAACGAAATTTCTTTGGGACAACTATTCCTTTAGTTAGTCATCATTTGGACCGATGCTGCAGATTCTATAAAACAAAATCCAGACTATCAGAAGAAGATGTACTAGAGGAAAATGGAGGAGGTTCACCAAAAAAAAAAAAAAAAACAGGTTGTTATTCTAAATCTTCGAGAAATTTGGGTTCAACTCGGTTTACTTGGTACTGCTAGGAGACGAAATTTCCTTTGGACAATTATTCCTTTAGTTAGTCTTCGTTTAGACCGGTGCTGCAGATTTTATTAAGCAAAATCCGGAACACGAAAAGAAGATGCAGAAGCGAAAAACAGAGGAGGTTCCCAAAAAAACAAAAAAAAAAAAAGGTTGTTATCCGAAATCTTCATGAAATTAGGGTTTGACTAGGTTTGCTCGGCGCTACTAGGTGATGAAATTTCCTTGGGACTAGTATTCCTTATTTAGTTGTCCTTTGGACCGGTGCAATAGATTCTATTAAACAAAATCCAGACCACGAAATTAAGATGTAGAAGAGGAAAACGGAGGAGGTTCAAACAAAAACAAAAAAAAACAAACAGGTTGTTGTCCGAAATCTTCAAGAAATTAGGGTTTAACTAGGTTTACTAAGTACTGATAGGAGATGAAAGTTCCATGGGACAACTATTCCTTTACTTGGTCATCGTTTGGACCGATGCTGCAGATTCTATAAAACAAAGTCAAGAACACCAAAAGATGATGCAGTAGAGGAAAATAGAAGAGGTTCAATAAAAAAAAAAAAAAAAAAAAAAAAAACAGGTTGTTGTCCAATATCTTCAAGAAATTTGTGGTTGAACTAGGTTTACTAGATACTGCATGGAGACGAAATTTCATTGGGACAACTATTCCTTTAGTTATTCATCGTTTGGACCGATGCTGCAGATTCTATAAAATAAAATCCAGACCGTCAAAAGAAGATACAACAGAAGAAAATGGAGGAGGTTCCGAAAAAAAAAAAAAAAGAACAGGTTGTTATCCGAAATCTTCAAGAAATTTGGGTTCAACTAGGTTTACTAGGTACTGCTAGGAGACAAAATTTCCTTGGGACAACTATTCCTTTAGTTGGTATTCGTTTGGACCGGTGCTGCAGATTCTATTAAGCAAAATCTGGACCACGAAAAGAAGATTCAGAAGCGAAAAACAGAGGAGGTTCCCAAAAAAAAAAAAAAAAGGTTGTTATCCGAAATCTTCAAAAAATTAGGGTTTAACTAGGTTTACTCGGCGCTGCTAGGTGATGAAATTTCCTTGGGACTACTATTTCCTTTGTTAGTTGTCGTTTGGACCGGTGCAATAGATTCTACTAAACAAAATCCAGACCACGAAAAGAAGATGCAGAATTGAAAAACGGAGGAGGTTCACAAAAAAAAAAAAAAAAAAAAAACAGGTTGCTATCCAAAATCTTCAAGAAATTAGGGTTTAGCTAGGTTTACTAGGTACTGCTAGGAAACGAAATTTTCTTGGGATAACTATTCCTTTAGTTATTTATCGTTTGGACCGGTGCTGCAGATTCGGTTAAACAAAATCCAGATCATGAAAAGAAGATGCTGAAGTTGAGAAAAGAGGTGGTTCCCAAAAAAAAAAAAAAAAAAAACAGGTTGTTATCCGAAATCTTCAAGAAATTAGGATTTAACCAGGTTTACTCGGTGCTGCTAGGAAATGAAATTTCCTCAGGACAACTATTCCTTTAGTTAGTTGTCGTTTCGACCGGTGCAACAGATTCTGTTAAACAAAATCCAGACCACGAAATGAAGATGCAGAAGTGGACAACGAAGGAGGTTCTCCAAAAAAAAAAAAAAAAAAAAAAAAAAACAGGTTGTTGTCCGAAATCTTGAAGAAATTAGGGTTTAACTAGGTTTACTAGGTACTGCTAGAAGACGAAATTTCCTTGGGACAACTAGTCTTTAGTTAGTCATCGTTTGGACCGATGCTGCAGATTTTGTAAAACAAAATCCAGAACACCAAAAGAAGATCCAGTAGAGGAAAATAAAAGTGGTTCACAAAAAAAAAAAAAAAAAAAAAAAAAACTGGTTGTTATCTAATATCTTCAAGAAATTTGTGGTTGAACTAGGTTTACTAGGTACTGTTTGGAGACGAAATTTCATTGGGACAAATATTCCTTTAGTTAGTCATGATTTGGACCGATGCGCAGATTCTATAAAACAAAATCCAGACCGTCAAAAGAAGATGCAATAGAGGAAAATGGAGGAGGTTCCCAAAAAAAAAAAAAAAAAAGAACAGGTTGTTATCCGAAATCTTCAAGAAATTTGGGTTCAACTACGTTTACTAGGTACTGCTAGGAGACGAAATTTCCTTAGGACATCTAATCCTTTAGTTAGTCTTCGTTTAGACCGGTGCTGCAGATTCTATTAAGCAAAATCCGAACACGAAAAGAAGATGCAGAAGCGAAAAACGGAGGAGGTTCCCAAAAAAAAAAAAAAAAAAAAAAGGTTGTTATCCGAAATATTCATGAAATTAGGGTTTACTAGTTTACTCGGCGCTGCTAGGTGATAAATTTCCTTGGGACAACTATTCCTTTAGTTAGTTGTCGTTTGGACTGGTGCAACAGATTCTATTAAACAAAATCCAGACCCCGAAATGAAGATGTAGAAGAGGAAAACGGAGGAGGTTCACACAAAAAAAAAAAAAAAAAAAAAAAAACAAACAGGTTGTTGTCCGAAATCTTCAAGAAATTAGGGTTTAACTAGGTTTACTAGGTACTGCTAGGAGACGAAAGTTCCATGGGACAACTATTCCTTTAGTTGCTCATCGTTTGGACCGATGCTGCAGATTCTGTAAAACAAAATCCAGACCACGAAAAGAAGATGCAGAATTGGAAAACGGAGGTTCACAAAAAAAAAAAAAAAAAAAAAAACTGTCTGTTATCCAAAATCTTCAAGAAATTAGGGTTTAGCTAGGTTCACAAGGTACTGCTAGGAGACGAAATTTTCTTGGGACAACTATTCCTTTAGTTAGTCATCGTTTGGACTGGTGCTGCATATTCTGTTAAACAAAATCCAGACCATGAAAAGAAGATGCAGAAGTGGAGAAAGGAGGTGGTTCCCAAAAAAAAAAAAAAAACAGGTTGTTATCCGTAATCTTCAAGAAATTAGGATTTAACTAGGTTTACTCGGTGCTGCTAGAAAGTGAAATTTCCTCGGCACAACTATTCCTTTAGTTAGTTGTCGTTTGGACCGGAGCAACAGATTCTACTAAACAAAATCCAGACCACGAAATGAAGATGCAGAAGAGGACAATGGAGGAGGTTCACACAAAAAAAAAACAAACAGGTTGTTGTCCGAAATCTTCAAGAAATTAGGGTTTAACTAGGTTTACTAAGTACTGCTAGGAGACGAAATTTCCTTGGGACAACTACTCCTTTAGTTAGTCATCGTTTGGACCGATGCTGTAGATTCTATTAAAACAAAATCCATAACACCAAAAGAAGATGCAGTAGAGGAAAATAAAAAAGGTTCACAAAAAAAAAAAAAAAAAAAAAAAAAAAACAGGTTGTTATCCAATATCTTTAAGAAATTTGTGGTTGAACTCGGTTTACTAGGTACTGCTTGGAGACGAAATTTCATTGGGACAAATATTCCTTTAGTTAGTCATGATTTGGATCGATGCTGCAGATTCTATAAAATAAAATCCAGACCGTCAAAAGAAGATGCAATGGAGGAAAATGGAGGAGGTTCCCAAAAAAAAAAAAAAAAAAAAAACAGGTTGTTATCCGAAATCTTCAAGAAATTTGGGTTCAACTACGTTTACTAGGTACTGCTAGGAGACGAAATTTCCTTGGGACATCTAATCCTTTAGTTAGTCTTCGTTTAGACCGGTGCTGCAGATTCTATAAAGCAAAATCCGAAACACGAAAAGAAGATGCAGAAGCGAAAAACGGAGGAGGTTCCCAAAAAAACAAAAAACAAAGGTTGTTATCCGAAATATTCATGAAATTAGGGTTTCACTAGCTTTACTCGGCGCTGCTAGGTGATAAAATTTCCTTGGGACAACTATTCCTTTAATTAGTTGTCGTTTGGACTGGTGCAACAGATTCTGTTAAACAAAATCCAAACCCCGAAATGAAGATATAAATGAGGAAAACGGAGGAGGTTCACAAAACAAAAAAAAAAAAAAAAAAAAAAAAACTTGCTGGTATCCAAAATTTTCAAGAAATTAGGGTTTAGCTAGGTTTACAAGGTGCTGCTAGGAGACGAAATTTTCTTGGGACAACTATTCCTTTAGTTAGTCATCGTTTGGACTGGTGCTGCAGATTCTGTTAAACAAAATCCAGACCATGAAAAGAATATGCACAAATGGAGAAAGGTGGTGGTTCCCAAAAAATAAAAAAAAAACAGGTCGTTATCCGTACTCTTCAAGAAATTAGGATTGAACTAGGTTTACTCGGTGCTGCTAGGAAGTGAAATTTCCTCGGCACAACTATTCCTTTAGTTAGTCATCGTTTGGACCGACGCTGCAGATTTTGTAAAACAAAATCCATAACACCAAAAGAAGATGCAGTAGAGGAAAATAGAAAAGGTTCACAAAAAAAAAAAAAAAAAAAAAAAACAGGTTGTTATCTAATATCTTAGAGAAATTTGGGTTCAACTAGGTTTACTAGGTACTGCTTGGAAACGAAATTTCTTTGGGACAACTATTCATTTAGTTAGTCATCGTTTGGACCGATTCTGCAGATTCTATAAAACAAAATCCAGACCATCAGAAGAAGATGCACTAGAGGAAAATGGAGGAGGTTCACCAAAAAAAAAAAAAAAAAAAAAAAAAAAAAAAAAAAAAAACAGGTTGTTAGTCAAAATCTTCAAGAAATTTGGGTTCAACTAGGTTTACTAGGTACTGCTAGGAGACGAAATTTCCTTTGGACAATTATTCCTTTAGTTCGTCTTCATTTAGACCGGTGATGCAGATTTTATTAAGCAAAATCCGGAACACGAAAAGAAGATGCAGAAGCGAAAAACGGAGGAGGTTCCCAAAAAAACAAAAAAAAAAAAAAGGTTGTTATCCGAAATCTTCATGAAATTAGGGTTTGACTAGGTTTGCTCGGCGCTACTAGGTGATGAAATTTCCTTGGGACTACTATTCCTTTAGTTAGTTGTCGTTTGGACCGGTGCAACAGATTCTATTAAACAAAATCCAGACCACGAAATGAAGATGTAGAAGAGGAAAACGGAGGCGGTTCACACAAAAAAAATAAAAAAACAAAAAAAAAAAACAAACAGGTTGTTGCCCGAAATCTTCAAGAAATTAGGGTTTAACTAGGTTTACAAGGTACTGCTAGGAGATGAAAGTTCCATGGGACAACTATTCCTTTACTTGGTCATCGTTTGGACCGATCCTGCAGATTCTGTAAAACAAAATCAAGAACACCAAAAGATGATGCAGTAGAGGAAAATAGAAGAGGTTCAATAAAAAAAAAAAAAAAAAAAAAAAAAAAAAAACAAGTTGTTATCCAATATCTTCAAGAAATTTGTGGTTGAACTAGGTTTACTAGGTACTGCTTAGAGACGAAATTTCATTGGGACAAATATTCCTTTAGTTAGTCATGATTTGGACCGATGCTGCAGATTCTATAAAATAAAATCCAGACCGTCAAAAGAAGATGCAATAGAGGAAAATGGAGGAGGTTCCCAAAAAAAAAAAAAAAAAAAAGAGCAGGTTGTTATCCGAAATCTTCAAGAAATTTGGGTTCAACTACGTTTACTAGGTACTACTAGGAGACGAAATTTCCTTGGGACATCTATTCCTTTAGTTAGTCTTTGTTTAGACCGGTGCTGCAGATTCTATTAAGCAAATTCCGAAACACGAGAAGAAGATGCAGAAGCGAAAAACGGAGGAGGTTCCCAAAAAAACAAAAAAAAAAAAAAGGTTGTTATCCGAAATATTCATGAAATTAGGGTTTCACTAGCTTTACTCGGTGCTGCTAGGTGATAAAATTTCCTTGGGACAACTATTCCTTTAGTTAGTTGTCGTTTGGACTGGTGCAACAGATTCTATTAAACAAAATCCAGACCCCGAAATGAAGATGTAGAAGAGGAAAACGGAGGAGGTTCACACAAAGAAAAAAAAAAAAAAAACAGGTTGTTGTCCGACATCTTCAAGAAATTAGGGTTTAACTAGGTTTACTAGGTACTGCTAGGAGACGAAAGTTCCATGGGACAACTATTCCTTTAGTTGGTCATCGTTTGGACCGATGCTGCAGATTCTGTAAAACAAAATCCAGACCATGAAAAGAAGATGCAGAATTGGAAAACGGAGGTTCACAAAAAAAAAAAAAAAAAAAGGCTGTTATCCAAAATCTTCAAGAAATTAGGGTTTAGCTAGGTTCACAAGGTACTGCTATGAGACGAAATTTTCTTGGGACAACTATTCCTTTAGTTAGTCATCGTTTGGACTGGTGCTGCAGATTCTGTTAAACAAAATCCAGACCATGAAAAGAAGATGCAGAAGTGGAGAAAAGAGGTGGTTCCCAAAAAAAAAAAAAAAAAAAAAAAAAAACAGGTTGTTATCCGTAATCTTCAAGAAATTAGGATTTAACTAGGTTTACTCGGTGCTGCTAGGAAGTGAAATTTCCTCGACACAACTATTCCTTTAGTTAGTTGTCGTTTGGACCGGAGTAACAGATTCTACTAAACAAAATCCAGACCACGAAATGAAGATGCAGAAGAGGACAACGGAGGAGGTTCACAAAAAAACAAAAACAAAAAAAAAAAAAACAAACAGGTTGTTGTCCGAAATCTTCAAGAAATTAGGGTTTAACTAGGTTTACTAGGTATTGATACGAGACGAAATTTCCTTGGGACAACTACTCCTTTAGTTAGTCATCGTTTGGACCGATGCTGCAGATTTTGTAAAACAAAATCCATAACACCAAAAGAAGATGCAGTAGAGGAAAATAGGAAAGGCTCACAAAACAAAAAAAAAAAAAAAAAAAAAAAAAAAACCAGGTTGTTATCCAATATCTTCAAGAAATTTGTGGTTGAACTAGGTTTACTAGGTACTGCTTTGAGATGAAATTTCATTGGGACAAATATTCCTTTAGTTAGTCATGATTTAGACCGATGCTGCAGATTCTATAAAATAAAATCCAGACCATCAAAAGAAGATGCAATAGAGAAAAATGGAGGAGGTTCCCAAAAAAAAAAAAAAAAAAAAAAAAAGAACAGGTTGTTATCCGAAATCTTTAAGAAATTTGGGTTCAACTACGTTTACTAGGTACTGCTAGGAGGCGAAATTTCCTTGGGACATCTATTCCTTTAGTTAGTCTTCGATTAGACCGGTGCTGCAGATTCTGTTAAGCAAAATCCGAAACACAAAAAGAAGATGCAGAAGCGAAAAACGGAGGAGGTTCCCAAAAAAACAAAAAAAAAAAAGGTTGTTATCCGAAATATTCATGAAATTAGGGTTTCACTAGCTTTACTCGGCGCTGCTAGGTGATAAAATTTCCTTGGGACAACTATTCCTTTAGTTGGTTGTCGTTTGGACTGGTGCAATAGATTCCATTAAACAAAATCCAGACCCCGAAATGAAGATGTAGAAGAGGAAAACGGAGGAGGTTCACACAAAGAAAAAGAAACAAAAAAAAAAAACAAACAAACAGGTTGTTGTCCGATATCTTCAAGAAATTAGGGTTTAACTAGGTTTACTAGGTACTGCTAGGAGATGAAATTTCCTTGGGACAACTATTCCTTTAGTTGGTCATCGTTTGGACCGCTGCTGCAGATTCTGTAAAACAAAATCCAGACCACGAAAAGAAGATGCAGAATTGGAAAACGGAGGTTCACAAAAAAAAAAACAAAAAAAAAAGGCGGTTATCCAAAATCTTCAAGAAATTAGGGTTTAGCTAGGTTCACAAGGTACTGCTAGGAGACGAAATTTTCTTGGGACAACTATTCCTTTAGTTAGTCATCGTTTGGACTGGTGCTCCAGATTCTGATAAACAAAATCCAGACCATGAAAAGAAGATGCAGAAGTGGAGAAAGGAGGTGGTTCCCAAAAAAAAAAAAAAAAAAAAAAAAACAGGTTGTTATCTGTAATCTTCAAGAAATTAGGATTTAACTAGGTTTACTCGGTGCTGCTAGGAATTGAAATTTCCTCGGCACAACTATTCCTTGAGTTAGTTGTCGTTTGGACCGGAGCAACAGATTCTACTAAACAAAATCCGGACCACAAAAAGAAGATGCAGAAGAGGACAACGGAGGAGGTTCACAAAAAAAAAACAAAAAACAAAAAAAAAAAACAAACAGGTTGTTGTTCGAAATCTTCAAGAAATTAGGGTTTAACTAGGTTTACTAGGTACTGCTAGGAGACGAAATATCCTTGGGACAACTAGTCCTTTAGTTAGTCATCGTTTGGACCGATGCTGCAGATTTTGTAAAACAAAATCCATAACACCAAAAGAAGATGCCGTAGAGGAAAATAGAAAAGGTTCACAAAAAAAAAAAAAAAAAAAAACAAGGTTGTTATCCAATATCTTAGAGAACTTTGGGTTCAACTAGGTTTACTAGGTACTGCTTGGAAACGAAATTTCTTTGGGACAACTATTCCTTTAGTTAGTCATCGTTTAGTCCGGTGCTGCAGATTTTATTAAGCAAAATCCGGAACACGAAAATAAGATGCAGAAGCGAAAAACGGAGGAGGTTCCCAAAAAAACAAAAAAAAAAAAAGGTTGTTATCCGAAATCTTCATGAAATTAGGGTTTGACTAGGTTTGCTCGGCGCTACTAGGTGATGAAATTTCCTTGGGACTACTATTCCTTTAGTTTATTGTCGTTTGGACCGGTGCAACAGATTCTATTAAACAAAATCCAGACCACGAAATGAGGATGTAGAAAAGGGAAACAGAGGAGGTTCACACAAAAAAAATAAAAAAACAAAAAAAAAAAACAAACAGGTTGTTGTCCGAAATCTTCAAGAAATTAGGGTTTAACTAGATTTACTAGGTACTGCTAGGAGACGAAAGTTCCATGGGACAACTATTCCTTTACTTGGTCATCGTTTGGACCGATGCTGCAGATTCTGTAAAACAAAATCAAGAACACCAAAAGATGATGCAGTAGAGGAAAATAGAAGAGGTTCAATAAAAAAATAAAAATAAAAAAAAATAAAAATAAAAACAAGTTGTTATCCAATATCTTCAAGAAATTTGTGGTTGAACTAGGTTTACTAGGTACTGCTTGGAGACGAAATTTCATTGGGACAAATATTCCTTTAGTTAGTCATGATTTGGACCGATGCTGCAGATTCTATAAAATAAAATCCAGACCGTCAAAAGAAGATGCAATAGAGGAAAATGGAGGAGGTTCCCAAAAAAAACAAAAAAAAAGAAAAAAAAGGAGCAGGTTGTTATCCGAAATCTTCAAGAAATTTGGGTTCAACTACGTTTACTAGGTACTGCTAGGAGACGAAATTTCCTTGGGACATCTATTCCTTTAGTTAGTCTTTGTTTAGACTGGTGCTGCAGATTCTATTAAGCAAATTCCGAAACACGAAAAGAAGATGCAGAAGCGAAAAACGGAGGAGGTTCCCAAAAAAACAAAAAAAAAAAGGTTGTTATCCGAAATATTCATGAAATTAGGGTTTCACTAGCTTTACTCGGCGCTGCTAGGTGATAAAATTTCCTTGGGACAACTATTCCTTTAGTTGGTTGTCGTTTGGACTGGTGCAATAGATTCCATTAAACAAAATCCAGACCCCGAAATGAAGATGTAGAAGAGGAAAACGGAGGAGGTTCACACAAAGAAAAAGAAACAAAAAAAAAAAAAAACAAACAGGTTGTTGTCCGAAATCTTCAAGAAATTAGGGTTTAACTAGGTTTACTAGGTACTGCTCGGAGATGAAATTTCCTTGGGACAACTATTCCTTTAGTTGGTCATCGTTTGGACCGCTGCTGCAGATTCTGTAAAACAAAATCCAGACCACGAAAAGAAGATGCAGAATTGGAGAACGGAGGCTCACAAAAAAAAAAAACAAAAAAAAAAAGCGATTATCCAAAATCTTCAAGAAATTAGGGTTTAGCTAGGTTCACAAGGTACTGCTAGGAGACGAAATTTTATTGGGGCAACTATTCCTTTAGTTAGTCATCGTTTGGACTGGTGCTGCAGATTCTGATAAACAAAATCCAGACCATGAAAAGAAGATGCAGAAGTGGAGAAAGGAGGTGGTTCCCAAAAAAAAAAAAAAAAAAAAAACAGGTTGTTATCTGTAATCTTCAAGAAATTAGGATTTAACTAGGTTTACTCGGTGCTGCTAGGAATTGAAATTTCCTCGGCACAACTATTCCTTGAGTTAGTTGTCGTTTGGACCGGAGCAACAGATTCTACTAAACAAAATCCGGACCACAAAAAGAAGACGCAGAAGAGGACAACGGAGGAGGTTAACAAAAAAAAAAAAACAAACAGGTTGTTGTTTGAAATCTTCAAGAAATTAGGGTTTAACTAGGTACTGCTAGGAGACGAAATTTCCTTGGGACAACTACTCCTTTAGTTAGTCATCGTTTGGACCGATGCTGCAGATTTTGTAAAACAAAATCCATAACACCAAAAGAAGATGCCGTAGAGGAAAATAGAAAAGGTTCACAAAAAAAAAAAAAAAAAAATGTTGTTATCCAATATCTTAGAGAACTTTGGTTTCAACTAGGTTTACTAGGTACTGCTTGGAAACGAAATTTCTTTGGGACAACTATTCCTTTAGTTAGTCATCGTTTGGACCGATGCTGCAGATTCTATAAAACAAAATCCAGACCATCATAAGAAGATGCACTAGAGGAAAATGGAGGAGGTTCACCAAAAAAAAAAAAAAAAAAACAAGTTGTTATTCAAAATCTTCAAGAAATTTGGGTTCCACTAGGTTTACTTGGTACTGCTATGATACGAAATTTCCTTTGGACAATTATTCCTTTACTTAGTCTTCGTTTAGACCGGTGCTGCAGATTTTATTAAGCAAAATCCGGAACACGAAAAGAAGATGCAGAAGCGAAAAACGGAGGAGGTTCCCAAAAAAAAAAAAAAAAAAAAAGGTTGTTATCCGAAATCTTCATGAAATTAGGGTTTGACTAGGTTTGCTCGGCGCTACTAGGTGATGAAATTTCCTTGGGACAACTATTCCTTTAGTTTGTTGTCGTTTGGACCGGTGCAACAGATTCTATTAAACAAAATCCAGACCACGAAATGAAGATGTAGAAGAGGGAAACAGAGGAGGTTCACACAAAAAAAAAAATAAAAAAAACAAAAAAAAAAACAAACAGGTTGTTGTCCGAAATCTTCGAGAAATTAGGGTTTAACTAGGTTTACTAGGTACTGCTAGGAGACGAAAGTTCTATGGGACAACTATTCCTTTACTTGGTCA
>CM046386.1:3551489-3668088 GCA_025413485.1 Ficus microcarpa
TGGCTATGGTTTGGTTTATGCTTGTTTGCTATAAGTTTATACTTGCTTGCATGCTAAGATTGCATGGATTTATGGTTGGTATGTTCCCTGTTTTAGTGCAGCCGGTTGTGGCTTGCTTGCTAGTATGTTAGAGCTAGCCATGTTATAGAATGGAATGGTTGAATGAGATGAGATGCAAACTCTAGTTCATGCAACCCTAGGTTAGTGCAGATTTGTTTTGGGTTGCATGACTGCGTTAGAGTTGCATGACGGTTCATGTGGGACGTTAGATAACGCTGCATGTTGGTTACTTAGGCTCCCGCGTGTTCGGTTAAGTTAGTTCCGCGAAATAGGACGCGTAAAACCAAGTAAGCACAAAAACTGGCAGATTCGGATAGAATCTGCCCAGTTTTTGGAAAAGTGAAATATAAGGCCTTTAGAGGCCGAATTGGGAAAAACGTAAAACATTAAAGTTGTCCAGAACGACTTTTTCTAGGGGACAACGCGGACAGATTCTCGAAATGAGGCTCCAACGGCCTCCGTTTTCCCCAAAACCCGTGGCTGATCGCCAGACCCAGTTTTCACTCAGTTTTTCGGGGTCAGCCAGTTTCAAACAAAAACTGGTACGAATCTAGGCCGAACTGGAATTTTTACAAAACACGAAAGTTTTAGCATTTTTTGAGAGCTACAACTTTCATGAGACAAGTTTTTTAGATTATGAACGGATTTTTAAACTGGGATTGTTTTATGAAGGGTGCGCAGGGAATCTGAAAATTCCTGCACCTTAGTTTACAAATGTTTTCTAGAAAACTGTTTTTCTTCTCCAAACTACTGTTTTGATTATAGAAAACTATTCCAATGGCAGTTTTCAACCTCAAATGATTTTATAAGGCACTAATACAAGAGTTTGGATTTTTATGATTTAAGAGAAGGATTGTTAAAGTTAAATTACGAATTTTCCAAGTAAGGAAAATGAATTTTTCAAGCTAGAGTATAGCAAGCGATTAGTTTACGAAGGGTAATCAGTAATTATACCCGAGTTACCGGGTCAAGCCTGAGGGCCCAATTGACCCATAGGGGGGGTTGACCATAGTTGACCATAGTTGACCGGAGTTAACCATAGTTGACTTTGGTTGATTAATGACATTGATTTAGTTTGGCCTTAAGGGTTATCCATTGTAACCCTAAAGGACACCGATTAAGTTAAGCTAAAGGGTTAATGGATTTAACCCGATAATTTGTGGATTAAGGATGAAGTCCAGGGTTGGAAGATGATCTAACCCTAATGGTATGTTATGGGCTTAATACATAGGGTTACTATTATAACCAAGTAAGATGTTTTGCATAAAGGGACATACAATCAAGACCATGTAAGCATGTTGGTTAGGTCACCAACATTTCATGAGTTTGAATTAGAGCATGTCCTTTATCGAGCAGGCAGAACCTGCAGCTGTGCCCGGAAGAGGAACAGCGTTAGTTGGGACAATAAATCAAGAGCGTAGGACGGAAGATAAGTACAACTCCGCCTACAGCATGAACACATGTTTGTTTGCCTAAGATGTTTTTAAAAAATCATGAATGGCATTTCATGATTTATGATGTTATGAAGTAGTATGGTTATGTTATGATGTGGTAGGTTACGATGACATGTTACGATGCAGTATGCCCATGTTTTATGTTAAGATGTGGTATGTTATGTTAAGTTATGAAGAAGGTATGTTACGTTAAGTTATGAAGAAGGTATGTTATGTTATGACATTTATGATACGATGCGGTAAGTCATGTACGTTAAGGTATGAGATAGTATGTTATGTTTTATATTTAATATCGTGGCATCACGAAGCATACTCACTGATAATGAATCATGTGATAAGAACAAGTTCTTAAGATACGAGATAAGTTAAGTAAAGATTGTTGTGCTGTACTGGCTTGCCTCCGTGGTGGGTTCAAATGATATGTTCCACGGTTTGACTCGGATTGGATTGGCTGCCTCCACTACTCCATGTTAAACGTCTTGTTTCATGGTTTGATTTGGATTGGACGGACCGCCTTCAACCACTCCATGGTTATGTACCACAGTACATGCGCACATGGTATAGAGTTAAGTTAATAGGGAACCATAATTAATTAATAAGAAATCATAATTGGTTCACGTATTCTTGCACTTTCATTTGCATGCGGATTGAATATTGTGCTTACTGAGCTTTAGCTCACTACTTACGTTCATGCTGTAGGTAAGCTACCTACCGGCAATACCTGATGCAAAGCTGTGGAGAGTTGGCGCTGCGAGCTGTGAAACGTGAGAATGGACACCGCTACGGGTTTCCAAAATATGTTTGAAATGAGAAATGTGTTTACATTATGTTTTAAGTATGTATGGTAAAGTTTCAGTATGTATGGCAAGCGAGTTGCCTCGTGTTGTACCGATCCGCATTAGGTCTGGTCTGGTCCACGGTTTATATTATGTTTACGTATGGTAGCTTTCCCTAGAGGTGAAAGCTCAGTACTCGAGTGAGTACATATTAAGAGGTTAAGTTTTATGAATAAAAATAAGTTTTAAGTTTAAGTTTAAGGTTTTATGTTTTACGTATGTGATGTTTTCAAGTGACGATTTTTAAAAAGAAGGAGAAAAAAAAATTTTTCTTAAAAACATCTTAGGCAACAAACATATGTTCATGTTATAGGCGGAGTTGTACTTACCTTCCGTCCTACGCTCTTAATTTATCGTCCCAACTAATGCTGTTCCTCTTCCGGGTACAGCTACAGGTTCTATCCTGCTCGATAAAGGACATGCTCTAATTCAAACTCATGAAATGTTGGTGACCTAACCAACATGCTTACATGGTCTTGGTTGTATGTCTCTTACATCTTACTTGGTTACAATAGTAACCCTATGTACTAAGCCCATAACATACCATTAGGGTTAGATCATCTTCCAACCCTGGGCTTCATCCTTAATCCATAAATTATTGGGTTAAATCCATTAACCCTTTAGCTTAGCTTAATCGGTGTCCTTTAGGGTTACATTGGATAACCCTTAAGGCCAAACTAAGTCAATATTATTAGTCAACCAAAGTCAACTATGGTTAACTCTGGTCAACTTTGGTCAACTATGGTCAACCCCCCTTATGGGTCAACCTTTGGGTCTCGGCTTGACCCGGTAACTCGGGTATAACTCCCGGTTACCTTTCGTAAACTAATCACTTGCTATACTTTAGCTTGAAAAATTCCTTTTCCTTACTTGGAAAATTCGTAATTTAACTTTAACAATCCTTCTCTTAAATCATAAAAATCCAAACTCTTGGATCAGTGCTTTATAAAATCATTTGAGGTTGAAAACTGCCATTGGAACAGTTTTTCATAATCAAAACATTAGTTTGGAGAAGAAAAACAATTTTCTAGAAAACATTTGTAAAACTAAGGTGCAGGAATTTTCGGATTCCCTGCGCACCCTTCACAAAACAATCTCAGTTTAAAAATTCGTTCGTAATCTGAAAAACTTGTCTTCATGAAAGTTGTAGCTCTCGAAAAATCCTAAAACTTTCGTGTTTTGCAAAAATTCCAGTTCGGCCTAGATTCGTACCAGTTTTTGTTTGAAACTGGCTGACCCCGAAAAACTGAGTGAAAACTGGGTCTAGGGATCAGCCACAGTTTTTGGGGAAAACGGAGGCCGTTGGAGCCTCATTTCGAGAATCTGTCCGCGTTGCCCTCTAGAAAAAGTTGTTCTGGACAACTTTCATGTTTATGTTTTTCCCAATTCGGCCTCTAAAGGCCTTATATTTCACTTTTCCAAAAACTGGGCAGTTTCTATCCGAATCTACCAGTTTATCTAACGTCCCACATGAACCGTCATGCAACTCTAACGTAGTCATGCAACCCAAAACAAATCTGCACTAACCTAGGGTTGCATGAACTAGAGTTTGCATCACATCTCATACAACCATTCCATTCCATACCATGGCTAGCTCTAACATTCTAGCAAGCAAGCTACAACCGGCTACACTAAAATAGGAAACATACCAACCATAAAGCCATACAAAGCCTAGCATGCAAGCAAGCATACACTTATAGCAAACAAGCATAAACCAAACCATAGCCAAACCACCCTTAACAACACCCTAATCAAGCACCATACATAGTCGAGGGCATTAACCATAAAACTTGAGCTTATGCTCTTACAAACCATGCTTGGAAATACACTTAAATTTCTCAATTAAAGCTTAAACCAAAAGCTTAGGATTATAGGGTTTACCTCTAGAATTTTGGAAGTTGGTTCAAGGTTGGATCCGAACTTCCCTTACTCCCCCTTGGCTGCCATCACAACCGGATTCCCCCTCCAAATGGGGTTCCAATTTTTTAGCCATACACATGAAAACATACACATAAATTTCCCATCGAAATTGCATGGAAAAAAAATTAGGGTTTGAGGGAGTTTTTACCTTGGCTAACCCTAGGAATGGTTTAGGGTTGGTAGATCCAAAATTCTCCCTCCCTTGGCTCATCTTTTCCCACGGTTTTGCTCTCTAATTGAGTACCAAAATTTTTCACCTCTTTTGGTGATTTCTTGCAGCCAAAGCCGAACTCTCCTATACCCAAAATCCTTCAAATTTTCTCTCATATTTTCTACACACCCATGGCCGAACCCACTAGCTCACCTAGGCACCAAAAATCTTTTTGGTTTCTTGGTTGGTGTTTTCTCACCCACTTGGCCACTCACCATCTTTTTTCCACTGAAATTTCTCTCCTTTTCTTCCTCTCCCATGCACGGCCACTGCCCAGAAAATTGGCCCCAAATTTCCAGATTTTTCCCCCTCGATTCTAGCTTCAAAACCGAGCACACCAAGCTAGCCTCCCATGGCTTTTTCAACTTTTTCTCTTGGTTCCCTCTTGATTTCTCTTGCTCGAATTTTTGGGAGAGTATTTGGCCAGAGGTTGGCTGATTTTCTGGAATTTTCCAGCACCAAAATCAGCCCATATGCATGGGTATTTATAGGCACATGAAACTTTGTGAAAATTGGAATTTGACCCCAAAAGTTTTAATATATTACCCCTTGTCCCACAAGGTGGCCAGCCAAAAGCTTGGAGAGCAAGGCTAGGATGACATCATTGCTTACATCATCGCTTACATCACCAAATTTCCAAAATTTGCACTTTTGCCCCAAAAGCTAAAATTCTTGCAAAAATATCCCTAGGTGGCCGGTTGCTATCTTGGTGAACAAGCCAAGCTTATCTCATCTTAATGACATCATCTTGATGACATCATGTGCTTACATCATCAATTTTTTAAAATTTACACTTTGACCCCAAAAGTGAAAATTCTTTCATTTATGCCCCTTAGGTGTCATTGGCCGGTCATTTGCTTGCTTTCCAAGCAAATGACATCATCTTGATGACATCATGTGATTACTTCATGCTTATATCACATATTTTCTAAAATTACATTTTTGCCCCTATAGACAAAATATTTGCATTTTTACCCCATAGGTGGCCGACCTCTATCTTGTCTTGCAAGGCAAGTTATTGCCTCATTGTGACATCATCTTGATGACATCACTACGCTTACATCATCAAATTTCCAAAATTTACACTTTTACCCCAAAAGTGAAAATTTTGACATTTTTGCCCCTGTATGTGACCAGCCTTAACGAGTTACTTGGTGACCAAGTTTTCTATATTTTCATGTCCTTTTTGCCCTTGACCTCTACTAGGTGTGCTTGATTTTCTAGGATGGTTTTAAAGCCTACTTGAGCTATCTCGCCCATAATGACATGTTTTACAGTATTTTCCCATACTGCATCATACAATACTGTCAAGTCAACCCATTGACCACTCTTGGTCAAACTTTGACTTTCTTGGTCAAATTTGACTTTTTCGGTCAAACTTTGACTTTTCCGAAATCATGTCCTTTTTCGTCCTTTTCGACTTGAAAGGGCGTTTGCTAACCTTAATAACCTATTTTGAGTCTTATTGAGCCATAAGATCTCATAAAAAGTATGAAAAACTCTTAACCGAGCTTTTCCATAAATATCTCAACATGTGTACATAATTCCTTCGAAAAGGAAATGGTAACATGAAATTTCTAGGTATTACAGAATTGGGAAAAACGTAAAACATGAAAGTTGTCCAGAACGACTTTTTCTAAGGGGCAGCGCGGACGGATCCTCGAAATGAGGCTCCAACGGCCTCTGTTTTCCCCAAAACCCGTGGCTGATCCCTAGACCCAGTTTTCACTCAGTTTTTCGGGGTCAGCCAGTTTCAAACAAAAACTGGTACGAATCTAGGCCGAACTGGAATTTTTGCAAAACACGAAAGTTTTAGCATTTTTCGAGAACTACAACTTTCGTGAAGACAAGTTTTTCGATTATGAACGGATTTTTAAACTGGGATTGTTTTATGAAGGGTGCGCAGGGAATCCGAAAATTCCTGCACCTTAGTTTACAAATGTTTTCTAGAAAACTGTTTTTCTTCTCCAAACTACTGTTTTGATTATGGAAAACTGTTCCAAGGGCAGTTTTCAACCTCAAATAATATTATAAGGCACTAATACAAGAGTTTGGATTTTTATGATTTAAGAGAATGATTGTTAAAGTTAAATTACGAATTTTTTAAGTAAGGAAAATGAATTTTTCAAGCTAGAGTATAGCAAGCGATTAGTTTACGAAGGGTAACCAGGAGTTATACCCGAGTTACCGGGTCAAGCCCGAGGGCCCAAAGGTTGACCCATAGGGGGGTTGACCATAGTTGACCATAGTTGACCGGAGTTAACCATAGTTGACTTTGGTTGACTAATGACATTGATTTAGTTTGGCCTTAAGGGTTATCCAATGTAACTTTAAAGGACACCGATTAAGCTAAGCTAAAGGGTTAATGGATTTAACCCAATAATTTGTGGATTAAGGATGAAGCCCAGGGTTGGAAGATGATCTAACCCTAATGGTATGTTATGGGCTTAGTACATAGGGTTACTATTGTAACCAAGTAAGATGTTTTGCATAAAGGGACATACAACCAAGACCATGTAAGCATGCTGGTTAGGCCACCAACATTTCATGAGTTTGAATTAGAGCATGTCCTTTATTGAGCAGGCAGAACCTATAGCTGTGCCCGGAAGAGGAACAGCGTTAGTTGGGACAATAAATCAAGAGCGTAGGACGGAAGGTAAGTACAACTCTGCCTACAGCATGAACACATGTTTGTTTGCCTAAGATGTTTTTAAGAAATCATGAATGGCATTTCATGATTTATGATGTTATGAAGTAATATGGTTATGTTATGATGTGGTAGGTTACGATGCAGTATGCCCATGTTTTATGTTAAGATGTGGTATGTTATGTTAAGTTATGAAGAAGGTATGTTATGTTATGACATTTATGATACGATGCAGTAAGTCATGTACGTTAAGGTATGAGATAGTATGTTATGTTTTATGTTTAATATCGTGGCATCACGAAGCATGCTCACTGATAATGAATCATATGGTAAGAACAAGTTCTTAAGATACGAGATAAGTTAAGTAAAGATTGTTGTGTTGTACTGGCTTGCCTCCGTGGTGGATTCAAATGGTATGTTCCATGGTTTGACTTGGATTGGATTGGCTGCCTCCACTACTCCATGTTAAACGTCTTGTTTCATAGTTTGAGTTGGATTGGACGGACCGCCTTCAACCACTCCATGGTTATGAACCGCAGTACATGCGCACATGGTATAGAGTTAAGTTAATAGGGAACCATAATTGATTAATAAGAAATCATAATTGGTTTACATATTCTTGCACTTTCATTTGCATGCGGATTGAATATTGTGCTTACTGAGCTTTAGCTCACTACTTACGTTCAAGCTGTAGGTAAGCTGCCTACCGGCAATACCTAATGCAAAGCTGTGGAGAAATGGCGCTGCGGACTGTGAAACGTGAGAATAGACACCGCTACGGGTTTCCAAAATGTGTTTGAAATGAGAAATGTGTTTACATTATGTTTTAAGTATGTATGGTAAAGTTTCAGTATGTATGGCAAGCGAGTTGCCTCGTGTTGTACCGATCCGCATTAGGTCTGGTCTGGTCCACGGTTTATATTATGTTTACGTATGGTAGCTTTCCCTAGAGGTGAAAGCTCAGTACTCGAGTGAGTACATATTAAGAGGTTAAGTTTTATGAAAAAAAATAAGTTTTAAGTTTAAGTTTAAGGTTTTATGTTTTACGTATGTGATGTTTTCAAGTGACGATTTCTAAAAAGAAGAAAAAAAATTTACTCTAAAAATTGGG
Organism: Ficus microcarpa; assembly: GCA_025413485.1. Classification (NCBI taxonomy): domain Eukaryota; kingdom Viridiplantae; phylum Streptophyta; class Magnoliopsida; order Rosales; family Moraceae; genus Ficus; species Ficus microcarpa. The sequence goes on from CM046386.1 coordinate 3,559,729, forward strand.
TAAGGTTTAAGTTAAGTAAGTAAGGTAGCGACCCAAGTTTACGTAATAGGCCCTATGTGGATTTGGGGGCGTTACACGCAGTTAGAAAGAAATCTGAAAATTTTAATTGAATGAATTAAACAACAAATTATTTAGAGACTAAATATAGGAAAATAATATTTGAAAGAGATGCACGAAAAAAAAAAAAGATCTTAAATGGGGACATATTTAAGAAAATGATTTCAATGGAGCAATTATGAAAAAATTATTATAAACGTCACATTTGTAAACCTATTGATGTACAGAGGATTACAAGGAAAAAAAAAAAAAAAAAACCTTACGTAAAGGAACATTAAGCAATGTTAATTATTAATATCTCGACTACTTTAGTTAATTAGTGACTAGATTATTTAATTTCACTTGATTAATTAGTTACCTTGTTAATTATTATTTTAATGATCTTGTATGCTTAACAAGTGTAATTGTGTAAATTCTTACCCTTTAACTTGATTAATGGTGATTAATCATTTTGGGTATAATAATTAACTTTTTTTTAATTACTTGTCTTGCAATAGTAAAGTTAATCAAATCTAGCTTGGTTACTTAAATATTTGACCATTTAGGTTGGGGGAAGCACTTGAATGACAAAAATATAAAAAACATTACACTAACATGATACCAAAAATTAACATTAGACCAAAATGATACAAAATTGAAATAAAATTAAACAAAATTTATGTCATGTTGATCAATAGTTATCTTGAGCCATATTGTCTTGATGGACTTTACTAGTGTTTTGGGCTTGTAGACATCTTAAAGGGGGAATTTCGAGGAATGCTGTAAAAAGAGTATATCTCTAAAATATTAATCTATCTATAATAGCACCGGATTTTTATCTTCTTTCAAGACAAGTTAGATGTCAATGTAATGTGTCATTCAAAAAATACTTTAGACCAATCAAAAAGGTTAGATTCCATATACTTAGTTCGATCCCCCCTTCCCTAACTAACTCCCCATTTTTTTTAATAAATCTCCTTTTTTGTAAACCTTATAATTATCCCACATAGGTATAATCCATCTAAATGACGAATTCGTTAGGCCGAATGCTTGCATAGAAATCCAAATACCAAATACCAGTATTTGATTGATCTAAGTTCATCTAAGTTATTAGTTATTAAATTTTTTGGTCAATCGGTGAATTGAATGAAATCAACTGAAATGAGAATCATTCTCTATACCATTTTTTTATACTTATTATATTCTACCATAATACAGTTCGGTAATTCACCCGAATACCAAACGACCGGAATTTGAAGTAGTATTCAATAAGATTTTTAACATAATATATTGAGACACTAAATTTTTTAACATCAAATTATTTAAAAATATATTATTGTAAATGATTAGATTATTAAATATGTTTTCTGGAATTTTTTTTTTGAAATATTACTCTACCATAATTTTTTATATCAAATTAAATTATAATCTTACCCTATCAAATTATTCTCCTTATTAAATTTACCCAAAAAAAAAAAATAATAAAACTCATAAAAACAAAAAGGCAAAAAATTCAAAACTGAAAAAAAGAAAAAATCAATTTGCTCCTCACAATCGGAGAGAGAAGATCTAGCGGTGGCAAGAGGTGGAGTTCAAGGCATGGTGAGGAAGAACGTCATGGCGGAGAGAGAAAGAGCATGGGGGAGAGAGAGAAAAAGATAGGGTAGAGACGCATGGCAGTGTTCGCAATGCCGAGATCGCTGCAGTGGTGGAGTTTTGTGAGGTATGGTGGCATCGATCGCACATAAAGTCCAAATCTCAAAATCACAATTCTGGCAGCCAAGAAACATGAGATCTCTTGTCGATCTTCTTGGCTTGCGATGGCAATCTCATGATCAAATTGCATTGGTTGCGGAGCTTGTGATGCGTCGGCGATGGTGACAGCGACGACTAATAGGAGGGAAGAGAGAGAGGTGGAGGGAGGGAGGGAGGGAGTAGAGAAAAGGGATAGAGGGAGGAGAGAGAGAGCATAGCGGATGAAGACAGAGGAGAGTATTAGAGGGATACATGAGGAAAGAGAAACATAAGGTGGGAGATTTGTTGAAAGTAAGGGGTTTAAGGGTAGATGCTGGGAATCTATTATCAAATTTTAACCGGAGTTAGTTGATAAAGAAATTAACATACAATACTTGTTGGTGTCCTCAGACATTGCATATGAAAGTCACAAAACAATCATAATCAAAAAACGACGCAGATAATTAAAAATGGAAGTAGTAAAAGATGACAACACCGATATTTAGAGAGGTTCGCTGGAGTTGTGCTATGACCTCTAAGTATAAGGATTTTCACTATATATGAATTATGAGTACAAGAGGTTTAAATTTCTGGGTATAATATGGCAAAATAACCGTAGGCAAAGGGCTTAAAAGCTCCCTAAATGAGAAGGGCCTTCACTATTTATAAAGAAAAATCATGGGTCCGAGTTCTCAGGACAGTAATGGGCAGTTACCCACTACCTCGAGCTATTCGAAACATGTACTAGAGGTGGGTCATGATGTTACGATTGATCTTGGCTTGGTAGTTGTTGAGATTGATCTTTTCTCCATTTGATGTTCATCAAATATGAGAACTAAACAATGAACTAGCCATCCAAACCAAATAAGGATTAAGCATCATTCGTCATTCGTTTGTTAGGCCAAATGCCCACCCGATCCATACTCTATATATTAGCTGGCCTCAAGGAAAATAAGACCAAATGGTCAAGGGCGATCATTCGTCATTCATCACTCTTGTGAATGGTAATCGTTTGTTGAGCCCAACCCAAATGATTGAGAAAAGCTTGATCCATCGTGGTCCAATGTTCATTGTTCGTCAATTAGAGGTCATGATGAAGCAGCTATAATATTTCAGGGAGACGAAGTCTAAGCCCAATAGATAGCCCCCCACTCTATCGAGCAATGAATTCTCAAAAGAGTGTTTGATACTCATCATTTAAAAAAAATGACGCATGTTGATAATCAGCAGTGTCAGATCACAAAAGTCTAGCAAACACTAACGTCAATCAATTGAAAATATCAAGCCCCAGAAAAAGGAATCTTTTTTGCACATGGCAAACGCTGATTAGATAACCCTAAACGATGGTTTCCTTTTTGAAATTTGAACATATGTGAAACAATCTCTCTGAGTGGGAATCTGGGAGCCTCGTGATTCATGCCATTTAATAAGGTGTGATACGAGTATCAGGATTGTCTTATCTCCTCACAGAGGGCTATAACTCTTTGGCTCCCTCCTTTCCTCTTCTTATTTCTTTGCTTGGAGCCATTCGAAAAATCAAAGTTCGACAGTTTCGAAAGCCACTCGATTTTTAGGCAAGAATTCTTCTCATTCTCTTTGTTTTATGTTCTTTTGATTCGAAAGGTTTGTCTTTCTATTATTTTGAGTCGTTTGAGGCTAGTTTGACACATTTTCACCAAGTGAGTCATCTGCCTTGGGGATTTTTTGGCATTTTCTGAGTTTTTTCTTCTAGTTTTTAGGTTGGTGTTCTTTGTGTTCATCCGATAACACAATAGGATTCCAAAGATTTAGAGCTTAGATCTGTAAATCTTTCATCGTTCGTCCAAATCTGTTTGTGAGCCAACATAGACAAAGTGAAAGGGAATAGGCCACTAAAGAAGGCCGACAAAGTCCCAGCGAACATCAACTTCGATGAGAGTGATGCCGAAGATGACAAACTAACATCCATCATTTGATAATTGAGGGAGGAGTTCGATTTCCTCCAATAGAGAAAGGTTGTTGAGTCCAGCGACGAAGTGTCAGAGAGGAGTCAACCGGCAATGGTGTCAGGGGATGGACTCCTTTCTATTCCTCCCATTGCTCAATTAAACAGGCCTCCACAACAAATAATCATGGAATCGTTTCTACGAACGGCTAACCCTCCTTCTTTACTGATTGAGGATAACTTGGCCCTTACCCGGGGTTGGTATGGGTTCCTAAACGAAGTCCAACTTCACCTTCCTTTTGCGAACGAACTAGTGGACATCGTTTCTAAAGGTTGGATTTGCATGTACATAATCTACTTTGAATGTGGACTTCGACTTCTGATACATCCTCTCATTATTCAAAGTATACATCATTATTAGCTAGTGATCCCTCAGTTGATGCCAAATGGGATACGATAATTTCTGGGATTGATAGTGATTGCTGATGAGGTGGGCGTCGAACTATCAGTAGATGATTTCCTTGCACTCTACTACCTGCAGTATAATGTGAAGGACCATGGCCGCTTCTCAATGTACCCGAGACGAAAGCAGCAGGTTGTCAGGGAAATTACAAATGCCGATAAATATTGAAAAGATCAGTATTTTTTCATGCTAATGAATGAAAAATCATTGGATACACTAGCGAATGCTTTTTTCCCTTTGTGGAGTCCTTTTCATAAGTCTCAAATAAAGAGCATCGAGAGAAAGATTCTACATTTTATTTAAATGTTTACGTTAAACGATACTATTTTGTACTACAGGTAAAGAGCTGAGGAAGCCCCCACCGAAGGCCCTTTTGTTGAAGCGAAGTTCGAATGACTGTTTGCCAAGCCTAATCAAGAGTGGGACGAAATCAACATTCCTAATAGGTTGAGACTGTCGAGCATCTGGAAGGACTTCATCATAATCCAATCAGGTATAGTTAAATGAATTCCTTCCCAGATTGATTGGCCGTTCGTGATCAAAGGAGTATTGAGGAGACTTTTCAGCAGTCTACTGTTCGTCGAACCACTTTCTGATGAAGAGGCTTTGATCATAGAGTTGGCTTTAGACATGATGAAGATTGATTTTCCCCAATTGAAGGAAATACTTTCAAGAAAACGAGAGGAGTAAGAGGCTGCGAAAGCAGTAGCGGCAACAAAGGCAGCCGAGGCCACTCAAGCTCTCACACCTATTCCATTTCCTCTTATCGAATCATCCCCTGACGCTTTAAATGTACCAGAGCAACCCTTTGCCAAAAAGTAGAAGGTAGGCGAAAAGCCAAAGAGAAAGGTGCCATCGAAGAAAAAGGAGCTACTTAAGGCGATCGATCCCAAGTCGAACAGCCAACCTCAAATAACAAATAAGGAGGAGGCAGACGTGGAGGTGAACCTTCCTCCAAGGAGAAGCCTCCTTCAAAACAAAAAACTAGGTGTTCAGATTATGCGTCAATTACTTACTGACGTTGATATGGAATGGTGAATGATGGCCGAATATAGGGCCACCTTGACGAATTCTCATGGGATGGTTTAAAGGTATGCTAGCTACACCTTAACTCCTATTTTTGTGATTGATTATATTATTTAACCTTGCTATTTTCTAGTGTATTATGAGGGGAATGGAACTGATCTACCGTTCCATCGACAACGCCATCAAATGGAGGGAGCGAATTAGAAAGCTCAAAGAAGTTGACAAGGATAGTGTAGAAAAGCTACTCAATGTTGAACGAAAGTTCAAGGACATTAGAACAAACGCAAACGGTTTGATCGAAGAGCTCCATATTCTCAACCAAATAGCAAAGGAAGGAGCGGAGATGATGAAAGCAATGGTCAACAGGTTCAACAGGGCGAAGGTTGAAGACATCGCAGGACTCGTTACTCGTATCGTCAGTGAATATGAGAAGCCTACTCTCAAAGCTTGTTACAAGCTCTTGAAGGAATACAAGCAAGGCTTTCTTATGGACGCTGATGTTGACGAGGAGATCGAACTGTATGTGGAATCCATTGCTGATGCTAGAGCTCCAACGTCCGCCCCTAGCACGAACATTTAGCCAGCCACTATAGCTATCCGCACAATAGACAATGAGATTAGTACCATCGCACTTGAGCCTTCGACAACCAATGAACCAAGAGACAGACCTCCAATGTTTGAGAAGGTTGCGAAGCAATAAATTATTTTATTTTGGAATCTTTGGCTTGCATGCCAAATTTTTTTTTTTAAACAGCTAGCATCATGCCCTAGTTATTCAAACATTGGGTTTCAAACCCTAAATTTGTAGTGATTTTGTTTTTGAGATTTGTTCTAATTTATTTCCATATTTTGCATTGCTTAAACATGTTGATATGATATGAGCGATGAACCAATCTAAGATTTTGGATTCGCTGCCAATACGGTGTAACGGTTATTGAATACGACATAATGAATATGGAGCGAAGCATAATATGTCCATTTTTTGCGAGATTTGTCCAAAATTTTCTTTGAACTTTGATGGGATCGAAAGACATAATGGTCCAAAGATCGAACATCGAAATAGTGAGCTGGGTGCCAAAACGATATGTTCGACCGATCAAGCTCTTGGAAGCTAAACGAATGTAAATAATGTTCTTGTACGATTATGTAATCAAATCGTTTAGAATACTAAAAGATCAAGCAAATGTGAATGTCAGCCGTGCTTAAGCAGTGGCCGGTCCTGACCTTAAGTCCCTCGAAATGGCACGAAGAGCTTGATTCCTAGTGCCCAGGACTAGGATCAGACAAAAAATCACAAAATAGGTTGGTGGCCATTATTGCTTGTGTGATTTGTGGAAATGAGTTTCTGTTTTGATAAAGTGGTTGTGCTCATTTATATCATACGAGCTGCCTACACCATGTGTAGGGATCAAGCTAAACGTAGTTCCAATAGTACAATGTCATTATTTTAATAATGTGACTTGACTCATTCATACATTCACGAACTGCCTATGTACCCATGTGTAGGGATCAAGCCGAACGTTGTTCAATATATAAATGAATGTCGAATGACCAATGTAATGGACTAAGCCTTTACAATGTAAACATAGGAAAACTAAAAATTACAAGAATTTGCGTGAAATTACAAGTAATATTTCCTCAGGTAAAGAGTGTTCTAACTGCGAAGCACTTAAATACTGTTAAGCGTTTCATGGCAATAGATGCTGGGATGAACGACCTTCAAGACTCTGTACGGGCCTTCCCAGTTTGTTCCCAATTTTCCAGCATTTAGTTCAGCAGTATTCTGGAAGACTTTGCGTAGCACCAAGTCTCCTTTGTTGAAAGTTCGGGGATGAACTTTTGAGTTGTAATATCGAGCGACCAATTGTTGAGAGTTTGCCATGCGAACTAGGGCTCGATCCTATCTTTCGTCAAGTGCATCAAGACTGTCATTGAGCATCTCCTGGTTCTATTCTTCATTTTCAAAAGATAGTTGGCGTCAAAGTGTGGGAATGCCGATCTCTGTTAGGACGAGCACCTCCGTTTCGAAAGTTAGTGAAAAGGAGATTCTCTGATTGCACATCTTGGGGTGGTCTAATAAGCCCATAGAACCCCATGAAGCTTGTCTGCCCACCGCCCCTTGTGAGCCAAAGCTTATTCTTTAAGTTATGAATGATCATTTTGTTTGTTGCTTTGACTTGCCCATTGCCTTGCGGGTATCTCAGAATGGAGTAGCTGAGCTCGATCTTCCATCCTTTGCAGAACTTACTGAAGTTACCCGAAATAAACTGTGACCCATTGTCAATCATGATCTCTTGAGGCATGCCAAACCTGCAAATGATATTCCTCCAAATAAAGCTTTCTACGTCTACATCCTTCACTTCAACGAAAGCCTCCGCTTCAACCCACTTCGTGAAATAATCAGTAAAGATAAGCAAATATTTACGTTAGCCAATTGCTCGCAGTAAGGGACCAACGGTGTCCATTAAGTGCTTCATAAAAGGGTAAGGGGATTCAATGCTTTACAGTCGTTTTGCCTATTTTTGGATGACCGGGGAGTGCCGTTGGCACTTGTCGCATAGTTTGACGATAAAATCACTGTCATCTAGCATAGTAGGCCAGTAGTAATGCTGGCGTTTGGTCTTATTACAGAAAGACCTCCATCCGGAATGGTTCCCACATTTACCTTCGTGGATCTTCTTTAGGCCTCACTATGACAACGAGCATAGGGACCATTAAATGACCGTCGATATAATATGTTATCAATGACTGAAAAACGGGTAGCTTTGGTTCTAATTTTACGGGCCTCGTGTTTGTCTTTCGGCAATAATGGATCCCGCAAATACGCAATGATAGGCATTCTCCAATCATCGATACGCGCTTTTATAGCAATGGCTATGCCTGACTCAATGCTTGGCTTCTTAATGTATCCAATTGGAATCGTTCGTCATAAGCGTAGTTTGGATGTTGAACTAAAATTCGCCAAGGTATCTGCTTGGGCGTTTAAATCTCTCAGGACCTATTGGATGACACATTCGTCGAAATGAGCTTTAAGTGATAGCACGACAATCAAATAGGATTCCATCCTAGGATCCTTCGTTGTATATTCCCTAAGTACCTAGTTCACAATGAGCTGTGAATCACTGTGAACCTTGAGCCAGCGAGCCCTCAATGCCTGTGCTAATCGTAGCCCATCTATTAGGGCGTCATATTCCGCTTTATTGTTGGAAGCCTTGAATCCCAGTCGGAAAGATTGTTTGATAATCTCGTTATGAGGCAACTTGAGGTATACTCCTACGCCCGAGCCTTTAATGTTCGATGCTCCATCGACCATCAAAGCCCATGGTTGTTTAGGTTTGTTGTTCATCTACAAAAGATCAGGGATTAATTCGGTGACGAAATCAGCTAATACCTGACACTTTAGGCTTAGTACATGCCTGATATTCGATGTCAAACTCGCTTAATTCAACTACCCATTTGATTAAACGCCCTGACATGCTATGACTGTAGAGAATGGCTCGCAAAGGATAGATCATCATCACCGCGATTGATTGCGACTAGAAGTGTGGCCTTAATTTTCATGTTGCGGTGACTAGGGTGAGAGCCAACTTCTCAACCACCAGATATCTCGTCTCGGCTTTGAGCAATGATTTGCTGACGTAGTAAGTAAGTTGTTGTTTGCCGTTCGAATCTCACACGAGAACTGCACTGATAATCGCCTCCGTCCTTGTCAAATACAAGAATAATCTCTCGCCAATTAGTGGCTTAGCCAGAATGGTGGGAGCAGATAGGTACCTTTTGAGCTCATCAAAGGCTAGCTGGCATATGTTGTTCTACTCGAACTTCTTATTGCCTTTCAGGAGCTTGAAGAATGGCAGACACTTGTTGGTCAAATAAGAGATGAATCTATTGAGCATTGTGACTTGACCAGTCAACTTTTGAATCTCCATTTTGTTCCTTGGTGATGGCATGGTCGTTATCGCCTTTATTTGGTTAAGATTGGCTTTGATTCCACGTTGGGTGACAACATCGCCCAAGAATTTTCCGGACAAGACCTTGAATAAGCATTTGGAAGGATTGAGATGCATAGTGTGCTTTTTAAGTACTGAAAAAAAATCTGTCAAGTGACTTATGCGGTCCTCAGCTCGTAATTATTTGACTAGCATGTCATCAATATATACTTCCATCATCCTACCGAGGTGATCCGCGAATATCGCATTGACGAGCCTTTGATACGTTGTACCAGTTTTCTTCAAACCGAATGGCATTACCTTGTAGCAGTATATTCCTCTTTTTGTAATGAAGGCGGTCTTTTCTTAGTTGTTCGGGTGCATTAGGATTTGGTTGTATCTCAAAAATGCATCCATGAATGATAGGAGTTCGTGCTCGGCGGTCGCGTCCACCAAACAATCGATATGAGGCAATAGAAAGCTGCCTTTCAGGCATGCTTTTTTGAGGTTGGAGAAGTCGATGCAAACCCTCCATTTCCCGTTCTCTTTTTTACCACAACGATGTTCGCTAGCCACTCTGGGTAGTGAACTTCTCTTATAAATCCTCCTTCGATCAACTTATGCACTTCATCATTCATATTCGATTACACTTGATACCTAGCTTTCGTCTCTTCTGCTTGACTAGTTTAGGACGAGGGTGACATCGAGTCAATGAGTTGTCATAGCGGGATCAATGCCTAAAATATAACTGTGTGACCATGCAAAAAAATCTTGATTGTCTTCGAGAAACTTAATTAACTAGGTTTGAATTGTTTTGTCGAGCAACAAGCCAACATTGACTCGTCACTCAGGTTCGTCGGGGTCTATCTAAATCTCATCCAACTGCTCGATGTCTGGCCACGAGCGATTGGTCGTCCCTTTTTTTGCTTGCAATTGCTACAAGCAATCATCTATCTTTAGCTTCATTGAATGCAGGTAACACATTTGTGTAACTTCCTGGCATCCTTTGATTTCTCGAATTCCCTTCCTTGTGGGAAATCAACTCCTTTGGTGGTAAGTAGATGGTATGGCCTTCATGTTATGGATCCATGGCCTATCGAGGATGATGTTGTATACTGATAGGCAATCCATGACCAAGAAAGTGGTCATTTTATTCTCTCTAGTAGCGAAAATTGGGAGTTTTATCTTACCAACGACAATAGTGGATTCTCCGTTGAACCCGATGAGAACTGTGGTTGACTTCTCAATCTTGGCCTTGTCTATTTCCATCTCTTTTATGGTCGATAGAAAAAGCACATTGGCTGAGCTTCCGTTATCGACAAGGATCCTGCTCACTTCACATTCGATACGTTCAGCATAAGAACCAATGAATCATCGTGTGGTCGACTAAGATTTGTAGCCTCGTTGCTGTGAAACATGATCGAATGCTCGCCTGTGTTGGAAAAATTGGATCCGATATCAGAGTTACGACGCAACGGAAGTTTTAAAAATTTTATGCCGATTCAGAAAAGAAGCTCATGATGCATAAACAATAAATTAAATTCATGATCAAGCGTACCTTATTTCTTGGATTCCGGAATTGCTAGAGCGTTTGACCAATGTGTCTTCTCTATTATTCTCGAGTTCCACATCTCAGAGTGTGTGTGGGCACACGTTCTATGAATCCAAGCGATCGGTAATGCTTTCCGAAATCTAAATCCCTCATTCTCAATTACGATGTTCCTCATTGAGAATATGATCTAGGTTCTTTCTTCAAAACTATAAAACAGGAACCGGTTAACCTCCTATGAAAATTATCACTCGGTTTAACTTTCCTTACAGTTTTGATTCAATAGAATTTTCTCTCTTTTCCTCACTCAAGAGGATGGCCGAATTTTTTGATGTGAAAGAAACCCAAATTGTCTTTCCTCTCACTCCCAAAAAAAAAAAAACATTTTGTCTTTTAGTGTGAATCACCAAAATTAGTTTTCAAGAATCTTTAGCCTTTATATAGTATTCCAATCCTTTTTCAAAACTTATCTCCTACTTGAAAAATAATTATTTTTTCGGATAATATTTTGAACCAAAGGATCATACAAATTCGGGCTAGATTCATTAAACCTAAAAACGTTTTTCCAAGGGGAGATATTGCCTCAAAAAATTCGGCCACTTAGAGAGATAAATCTTGATTGGTGGTTCAAATATTAAATCAAGAATCTAGACTAGTGAAAAGATCCTAGTCCTATCTAGATTCAAATTTCTTTTAAATCTTTTTGAATTTAAATAAGATTCATTTATCTGAATAAATATTTTCCACAAACATTAACCATATTAATTAATTTAAATCAATGGAATATTTTAAATTTTCTTTCCTCATAAAAACCGTGCACCTCTTTTAATTACAAAAGAAAAATCTATGAAATAATCTTCATTATTTAAATCAATTAATAATTTAATATTAGGAATATATTTGAACAATTTTGAAACAAAATTTTCTTCCCTCCACTCAATTAAAAACCGTGCACCTCTTTTAATTGTAATACTCGATTTTTCTATATTACTATTTCCTTTTTAAAGGAATTAAATGCATGCCGTATCGGCATTTATGAAAAAGTTCGCTTTAGGACTTCATTATGTGTTATGAGTTCTTATAGCTTTATAAGACTCAAATATACTTGTTTTGATTGATAAATGGTCTTTTCGGATGAAAAGAGATGAAATTTACATGATTCTAGAAAAGTCAAAGGGTTGACCAAAAAAGTCAACTTTGACCCGAAAAAGTCAAAGTTTGACCAAAATGGTCAAAACCCTAACAGTACAATTTTGTGACATGCAGTATGGGAAAAATACTACGAAAACCCATTTTTTCAGATAATATGACGTAAATGAGAACTAAAACCACCGTAAAAAAATCAAGCACACAAAGTTAGGGCACAGGGCAAAAGGGTTTGAGAAAATAAAGAAAAAATTTTTCAGCCCGATTTTTCACAGATAAAATTTTTATGACAGTATAAAATATTAATACTATATATTAGTAAAGCACAGTATTAAACTTATCTATGTTAAGTTTAAATTATACTGCTTTTTGAAAAAAGTAGCCAAACAAGCCTTTATTAATTATGACATCATCACCTTTTTATTTATGACATCATCAACTTTTTGAGAACTAATCCACACAAGACAAGTGTCTTGTTCTAGACAATTTTTGCTTGTTCCCAAAGCGTAATGGCCAGCCACCTAGGGGGGTTTTTGTGAAAAATTTTAGAAATTTTGGGGTCAAAATTCTAAGTTTCAAAAGTCCCACATTGCCTATAAATAGGGGTGCCTTCTACCCTTTTTAAATCAGAAAATCTAGTGAAATTCTGCCCATTTTCAGCTAAGAAAACCGAGAGTGAAAGAGTGGAAGAGAAACAAAAAAAATTTTCTTGAACCAAGATTAGGGTGTGTTCGGTTTTGTGAGGGGAAGCAAGAGGAAAAGTGAAAAAATTTTCCAGCCACTGTTTTTGGCTGTTACCGTGGGCAGAGAGCAGGGAACAAGAGAGAAAAAAAATCTAAAGTTGAGGGAAAACTTGAGGGGACCAAATTCGGGTGCAACCAAGCCACCAAGGAACCAAGTTTAAGACAAGTTTTGAGGTCAATTTCCCCTTGGGCAGCCACGGTTTTTGGTGCACGAAATCAAGGGAAAATTTCCAGATTTTTGGTGCAATTAGGTGGTGTGGCCGAGCATAGGGTGGGGGCTGAAATTGAGTCCAAAAAGTCAAGTTTTGGTGTCATTTTGGTGAGGTAGAACTGGTTGTAAGAGCTAAGGGTCAAGAGGGAGCTTAGTGGTTCTAACCCTAAAGCCAAACCCTACCAATTCAATGTAATTTTTCAAAAGCCCTACTCCTATGTCATTCAATGTAACGCCCCGACCTGGCGCCGGTGCGCTACTCTACTGCTACTAACTACTGCAGCTGACTATTGAAAATAATACTTACTTAGTATTCGAAAACACAGCGGAAATTTTTTTTTTTTTTATACCGTGCTGCTTCGCACGTAACTACTACGAAAATACAATTCTCAATTAACATATCTAAAAAGATGTAAACGCGTAGCGACTTCCATTCCCCACGATTTCACATTGCCCGACCACGCTCCTTCATCTTGTATCAAAGATTGCTGACAGGTTGCTTACCTACAACATAAACTTAAAATAATGAGCTTTCGTTCAGCAAGTACAACTCCTATACCGCAACATATACACTACTAACATCTCAATATATCATAACTGCATTTAACATATACTGGCAACTACTACGCTGAACCACTACTGCACTGAACAACTACTGCACTGAACATATACTGATAAACATATGCATGAACCGGTTATGTTCATATTATGCTCTTTTATCTGCTGCTAACTTACTTACTGTCTTTCTTACTTAATCTGCTAATGGGCCACTTGCTGAGGTGAACGTACCCAGCGCGCAACCATGGAGTGGTTGGGGCGGCCAGCCTTGTCCAACTCAAACCATAGTCCAAACCCGACCTGCGAGCGGGTGGTACGACACCGGCAAGTTTACTTGCCATCTGAACTGCCTTTAAAGTCTATCTGAGACTTTTTATTCTTATAAGAATTAGTGAACATGCAATCATGATGTTCCTATTCTTAAATCATGCTTACTACTGAAATCTGAACTTACATACTGCATGGCATCTACAAAACATGTTATCTAAACATGGCATCAACAAATCATGTTGTCTAAACATGGATTCTAGCACATCATATAGCATATAGCACATAGCACTGAAATCGTCTCTAAGTAAGTATACAACTACTAGCCTGTGCTGTAGGCGGCGTTGTACGTACTGTTTCTATCTCTCATGCTAAGCTGCTCCGCTTCCGCGTTTAGCTGCTGGGTACGTCCTTGAAATGGTAGGGTTGGCTTAAGGTTTGAACCGAAAATCACCCCTTGGTTCTAGCTCCTACAACCGGTTTTGGGCTCCCCAAAATGGCACCAAAAATTCAACTTTTTGGACCTCAAAATTGTCTCACCCAAGGCTCGGCTTCACTGCACTAAACCAAGCCAAAAATCTAAAAATTTTTCTGCCTACAACCCACCAAACCCGTGGCTGCACTAGGGAGAAAAATGGCTCCCAAAAATCACTCAAAACTCACCCTCTTGCTTGCTTATTCAAACTCAAAATTTTTTCCCAAAAATTATGGTTCCTGTGATGCCCCCTTACTACATAGGGCCGTCACGCCTTACTTACTTACTTCACCTTACTTGAAAATTAGAAATTTTTTTTTTTTGAAACGTACTTATAAAAACATTTGTCCTTAGCAATATATCATTACTACTTAAGTAAACGTTACTTAAGCTTTTTAGTTCCAAAATACCATAAAGCATAATTTGTCTTCATCATGTATATACTTATATATACAAAACTTCTCTACTTATCAAAAGATTGCGGAAATAATACGTAGTGATATCCACACTGCCTTCGTCTGCCTCCACATCATCCTCACAATGCCCACCATTACGCTGCGGGTTTCCTACCTACAGTATGAAATATAACTGAATGAGCTTTCGCCCAGTAAGCACAAACATAATCTCACAAAACCATTAAAACATCTTGGAAACAGTCATCATCATATGCATATGCGTGAACCATTTATGTTCCATTTATGCATTTCTTTTAACTTACTTATCTTTCTTATGGGCCCCATAGTGTACGTACCATCATTTATTTAGCGCGCCTCCAGATACAGATAGGGGTTGCAAGGCCCCTAACTGCTCTGGGAACATTGGGTGATTACACCCTCCCGCATCAACGAGAGGGTGAATCCTTTACTTTTACATAAAAAATCCTCCACCTTGTGGGAGGTCGGTACGACACTTTACTTGTGATTTCTTACCATGTCATTTATCCTTAGTGAACATACCTTATGATGTCACTATATGATAACATACTTTTTATCTCATTAATAACATGGCATGGCATTCTTTTCATTCATGGCATTTGCAAACATGACATTTTGCAAATATAGTACTTTTATAATCTTTTACAAAAATAGCACTTTTTATAAACATAGCATTTAGTAAAAATAGCACTTTTTTTTTATAAACATAGCATTTTGCAAAAATAACACTTTTTAATAAGCATGGCATTTCATAGATTTAACACACAACATATTGTAGCATATTTGAAAACCACATACTTGAACATAATTTACTAGCTTTCACACTGCAGGTGAGGTTTGTACTTACCTCTAGTGCCGTATCCTTAAAATTGCGTTCCTTAAATTTGTCGGCAACGGCAATTCACTTTCCTGATATACCAAAAATATAAGATCAGGATCCTTTCGTAAGGTGTTGGTGACCTACCAACACTTACATCTACTTTTGGTTGTATGTCCCTATATATATAATATCCATCTTGGCCATTTTAATCCCCATTCTTTATCGAACTTTGATAAATCCTTAAGAGGTTACGTTGGGTAACCTTTTTGGTTAGAGCCTTGTTCTATTATTGGGTTTTGCTCATACATCCTTGTTATTGGGTTATTTCCATTAACCCATTAAATCTTAGCCCAGATATACATGTGGGTATCCCTTAGGGTTATGTTGGGTAACCCTTAAGGTTAACCTTAATTAACCTTTGGTCAACCTTTTGTCAACCCTTGGTTATCCTTGGGTTTGTAACTCGGATATAATATCCGGTTACCATTCGTAATCGGCTTGCTTACTAATTTTTACTTTAAAATTCCTCTTCTTTATTTTTGGAAAATCTTGTGTAATTAACTTCCAAAAATCCTTCATTTCGCTTGTAAAAATTCTAACTCCTTTAATTAGAAAATTACTTTCACTTAATTTCATTATTTTCTTTAACTTGAAAATATTTGGTATGAAACCCTCTTTTTATTTACTTCGGAGAAAAATGTGAAATTTCAAACCCGAGCCCTTAAAATTCATGGTTTTCGGAACAAATCTTTTATAAAATCATTTGGGGTCGGAAACCGCCTTTGGAACGGTTTTTGAAGCTAAAATAACCATTTAAGAGCACTTCACAATTTTTCTAGAAAATATTTTCGTGAAACTCATGTGCAAGATTTCGGGCTCCCTGCACATCTCCCGCAAAATGCGTCCAGCTTAAATCGGCTTGGAATTTGAAAAACTTGTCTTCACAAAAGTTGTAGCTCTCGAAAAAAGCTAAAACTTTCGTGTTTTGAGAAAAATCCAGTTCGGCCTAGATCAGTACCAGTTTTTATTTGAAAACGGATTAACTCTGAAAAACTGGGTGAAGGACGTCCCAGGGTTCAGCCACGGGTTTCGGGTAAAACGAAGGCTGTTGGAGCCTTATTTCGAGATTCTTTCCACGTTGTCCTCTAGGAAAAGTTGTTCCGAACAACTTTCGTATTTTGAGTTTTACCTCATTCGGCCTCTAAGGGCCTTGAAATTACCCTTTCCCGAAACTGGCCAGATTCGAATCGGAATTGGCAGTTTCGGTTCCTTATTTCGGCTTACGTCCTATTTCGCGGAATCTATCTCGACCGATCACATCGGAGGCTTATACCACAACAAGTAGCGCTTCTAACGTCCCATAGCAACCCATAAATCCATCTCATTCAACTCATGCAACCCAAATCCGAAAATTTAAAAACCTAGGTTGCTTGGCTCTAACTCATGCATCAACACATACAAGCATCATCATAACAAACCCTAATCTAGCATGCTCTCATGGCTGCCAAGGGCAGATTTTTGGCCTCATCTTATGGGACATACAACCTACTTTCTAGCATGAAAAATCCATCATTTTCAAGCACAAATTTTAAAGCAAACAAGCATCAAAAAATCAGCCAACCAAATCCTACCCTAATCAAGCACACACACCAACAATGAGGGTAAAAATTTAAAGTGGACTTATGTCCTTACAAACCACTTGAATCAACATCAAAAACACTTAAATAAGACTTGGTTTCAAGGTGGTTTAAGAGATTTACCTCAAACCCAAGTTAGGGTTTTGAAAATCCCAACTCTTCCTTCCTTGCTCTAGCCCACGGCTTTACCACACAAATGGGATCCAAAAATTTTTTGTTAGCTCTTTCTTGCTCTAACCAAAACCGAAAATCACAAGAAGAAAAACCAAGTTTTTCTTACCTCTTTCTCTTCTTTCTTGTTCGGCCACCTTCTTGGAGAATCCCCCAAAAATTTTTTCTCAAATCCTTCCTTGTTGGTGGCTCACGGTTTTGTACAAGAAAATGGAACCCAAGAGAGTTTTGTTAGTTTTTTTCTTGCTGTAACAAAACCGAGCATCACAAGAAGGAAATCCAAAAATTTGTCAAGAGTTACTCACCTCTTTTTCTTCTCCTCTTGGTTCGGCCTCCTCTTGATAGATTCACCAAAAATTTTCTCAACTCTCTTGTTCACTCTCTTGCTCGGCCACCTTCCCAAAACTCACCAATATTTTTCAAATTCTCTCTAACTCTCTTCTCTCTCTCTCCCACGGCTTTGTGCTGAAAAAAAATCTGAAGATGAGTGTAAGAGTTGGCTGCCTTGAGAAGGGAAATGGAAAAGGTTGCTTGCCTCAAAACAAGGCTTTATGTCTTATCTTTTCTTTTCTTCTAGCTGGCCGAATCCAAGGGGGCTGAAGGGGTTGTGCAACCGGATTTTTGTGAGGAAAGGACAAGGGTTTTAGTTCATTATTTTAAGCAAGAAGTGACTAGACTTGATGGACAAAAGTGGTTCAACTTTTTCCTTGATTTAGGGCTTTATGTCTAGTCTTGTTCTCATTGAATTTTTCTTTCCTTGTTGTCTCTAGTTGCTGCCGACCAAAGGGAGAGGAATTGGCTGCCACTAGCTTACTTTAACTAGTAAAAAAGTGAGTCATAGGCATGGTGTTGTTGTCCTTTGCTTGGTTGGACTTGAAAGGTCATCTAGTTGCCCTAACCAAGCCAATTTCTTTTCTTTTTCCCATTTAGTTGCCGACCATTTGTGGGGGTAGAGGGCTGCCGGATTTCATGAGGAAAAAGCATGAATTTGACTCATTATTTTAAGCAAAAGTGACTAGGAGATGGGAGACTTGTGGTGGACAAAAGTTGGTGCACCTTTTCTCCTTAATTTAAGGCTTTTCCATTTTTTTTTCTTTTCCTTTTGTCTTCCATGTGTGGCCGGCCATTAAACATGGTAAAATCCACATGATGCAACTTTGAGTTAGTGGAAGGTGATATCATCTTCCACTAGCTCTTCCAAGGCCTTGTTTGGCCATTTCGTTCTTTCACAGCTCCTTTAGCGCTCTACAGTTATTTCCAATACTGCGATGAGCATTCTTATTTTATATTTTTGTCCAAAAATTCTTCCATATAAATTTGGACCGAAAACTCTCTTTCTCCAATTTTTCGGAGACCTTTTTACCCTTAATTCTTTTTCGGTGTGCTTGATTTTTCTAGGGTGGATTTATGGCTTATAAAACTTCATTTTCGGAGATTCTTTCCATATTCCTTCGTCATACTTGTGAAGTCAACGTTGTGACCCGTCCCGGTCAAACTTTGACTTTTTGGTCAACCCTCTGACTTTTCGGTCAACACTATGACTTTTTGGTCAAAGTTGACTTTTTGGTCAAACCTTTGACTTTTGTAAAATTTCATCCTTTTTCGTTCTTTTTCCTTTAAAAACCTCATTCTTGGCTCGTAAAACATTAATTGAGTCTCAAAATCATTAAATGAGGACTCGAACATTGTTTAAATAAAATTATGAATTTCTCATTATTATTCATAATTTTTCATATAACACATCATAAATACATAAATTAGACTCTAATTCCTTATGAATAAGGAGATTACAAGTCTATAAAATTTTGGGTCTTACAGTTCCTCACTGCCTCCCCCTGCTGCTAACCCACGGCTACAGCCATGGAATTGGCTGAAAAAAATTTCAAACTCACCCTAAGGTTTTCTTCCTCACAAAACCGAAAATCACTAAGCTTGGATCAAGAAAATTTTTTGGTTTCTCTCCTCCCTCTCACTTACGGATTTTCTGCTGAAAAATGGGCAGAATATGGCTAGGTTTTCTGATTTAAAATGGGTATTTAACACCTCTATTTATAGGCAAATTTGAACTTTCAAAAATTGTATTTTTGACCCCAAAATTTTGGAAAATCACACACCTAGGGGGGGTTAGGTGGCCGGCCACTTACTTGTGGAGCAAGGCCTTGGTGACTCATCATAGTGACATCATCCAAGTGACATCACATGCTTACATCACCAATTTTTCAAAAATTGTACTTTTGCCCCAAAACTTAAAATCTTTGCAAAAATGCCCCTAGTTGGCCGAATTTTTTTTCTTGGTGAACAAGCAAGAATTTTCTAGAATAAGACACTTGTCTTATCTTGCTTGGTTCACGAAATAATTATGATGTCATAATTAAAAAGCCATATTTGACTCTTTTTGTGAAAATAAACTTATTTTCAAACTGAACATACTTAAATCTCTATACTGTGACTACTAATACACAGTATGGATTTTTATACTGCAGTCCAACTTTTTATCTGTGAAAAATCGGACTGAAAAATATTTTTCTTCTTTTCTGAAATCCTTTTGCTCGGTGCCCTATTTTTACGTGCTTGACTTTTCTATGACGGTTTTAGTTCTAAATTATGCCGTTCTATCTAAACTGGGTTTCTACAGTATTTTTCTGATACTGTAGATCTTAAAATTATACTGCTGTAACTTTTGACCATCTTGGGTCAAACTTTGACTTTTCTGGTCAAAGTTGACTTTTTTGGTCAACACCTTGACTTTTCTAAAATGATGCAAAAATCGTCCCTTTCCATCCGAAAAGGCCAATTTCAAGTCTAAAACTTTCATTTTTGAGTCCTGTAAAGCTATACGGACCCATCTCGCATAATAAAGTTCTAAATCGAACTTTTTCGTAAATGCCTTCACGGCATACATTCAACTCCTTCTAAGGAGGAAATAGAGACATAGAAATCTTAGGTATCACATTCAAGTTTTTAAGTGGAGATTTAAATGTATTTGTTTTAAGCCAATGGTTGTAAGAGCATAAGCTCAAATTTAATTTCTTGCCCATTATGTTGCTCTAGTGCTTGATTAGGTAGCTTAAGGGTGGTTTGGTTTATTTTATGCTTATGTTTGATTGGTATGCTAAGATTACATGCTATAATTTTTACATGAGGTTACATGTCCCCTATAGCATGATTGAGCATGTGATTGTATGTTAGAGATTTATTTGGTATGATGTTGAATGCTTGGAATGGTTTGTGCTATGCTAGACCATGCAACCCTAGGATAAGATTCGGATTTCATGGGCTGCATGGACGTGTTGGGTTTTCATGTTGGGACATGCGGGACCTTAGAAATGCTGCATGCTTTGTAAGTAAGCTCCCGCAGTGGTCGGTCGAGATAGAACCCACGAATTAGGACGTAAACCGGTTTAAGTAATCAAAGCTGCCAGTTCGGGTTCCAAACTGGACAGTCTCAGAAAAGTGGTAATTGCAGGCCTTTAGAGGCCGAATGGGCAAAAATATAAAACACGAAAGTTGTAGAACAGGGTTTTTCCTAGGGGGCACGTGAACCGTTTCTCAAAATGAGGTTCCAAAGGCTTCCGTTTTTATGAAAAACCGAAGGTGGTCTGTCCAGACTCCGTTTTCACGACCAACCTGTTTCAATTTAAAACTGGTACTAATCTAAGCAGAATCAGATTTTTTGTAAAACACAAAAGTTTTAGATCTCTTCGAGAGATAGAACTTTCATGCAGACAACTTTTTCCAATTCCAAAGGGATTTTTAAATATAATCTGAACTCTAAAAACTGTGCAGGGAGCAAGAAATTCCTGCACAGGATTTTCTAGAAACAGTTTAGGAAAACAGTTTTTCCTGCCTAAAAACACTGTTTTGAAAACAGAAACTGTTCCAAAGGCAGTTTCTAACCTTCAAACATTTTATAAAACCATGTTTCAAGAATTAAGGATTTTTAAGGAAAATTAGAGAAGTTTCGGCTTATGTGCTAAAACCTTTTTTTAAGGATAAAGAAAAGACAATTTTCTTAAGCAAGTTGTAGAACACGTTAAGATCGATGGTAATCGGGGGAATTATGCCCGAGTTACCGGGCTTAGCCCCAAAGCCCAAGGTTGACCCAAAGAGGGTTGACTTTAGTAACCTTAGAGGTTAACTTCGGTTAACCTAGCATGAAATAGGATAACGACGGTTGCGGAACTCCACATAAGGCAGCATGGATGGCTAGAGCACGTAAGGAGCAAGGAGTTCAGTACTCCATCCGATGGCGTAGTCTACGTCAAGGAGGGGATTTACGTTCTTGACATGGAAATTTTGGAGGATCAGACAATGTCAGCGGCCCATAAGACGCCATGTTCGGTACATACTGGAGCTTCCAAGATGTACAAGGATCTCCAAGAGACCTATTAGTGGCCCAACATGAAGGATGAAGTAGCGGAATACGTGTCGAAGAGCCTAACTTGTCAGAAAGTCAAGGCTGAACACCTACATCTCGGAGGAGATATGCAGGAAATAGAGTCTCCAGAATGGAAATAGGAGCAAATTACGATAGATTTCGTAGTAGGACTACCTAGGATTACAAGTAAGAACGACACGATTTGGGTCGTTGCTGATTGATCGACCAAATCGGCTCACGTTTTTGCGAATAGAGCCACCTTTTCGGTAGAAAAGTTGGTAGGAGTCTACGTAGTTTAGAACGTTAGACTATACGGAGTACTAAAATCGATCATTTTGGATCGTAATAAACGCTTTACTCTTCAAGCTTGGACGAGTGTTCGCACTGCCATGGAGTCGAAATTGGAGTTCAGTACGGCATTTCACCCCAAACAGATGGCCAACCAGAAAGAACTACACCAGTTTGTTCTAATTTTTGAGGAAGAAAACTTTTAAGGGGGGTAGATTGTAATACCTGACTTTTTCTATGTTATTCTTTCTTCTAGAAAGAGCTTGAATGTATGCCATAAGGGCATTTTGTGAAAAAGTTTGATTTAGAACTTTATTATGTGTGATGAGTTCTTATAGCCTTATAAGACTCAAAGATGATTGTTTAGAGTAGAAAATAGCATTTCCGGAAGAAAAGGGGCGATATTTGCATGATTTTAGGTCGGTCAAAGGTTTGACCGAAAAAGTCAACTTTGACCCGGGAAAGTCAAAGTTTGACCAGAATAGTCAACGTGATGACAGTATAGTTTTGTGACATGCAGTATGGAAGAAATACTGTGAAAACACATTTTTATGAGTAAGATAGCATAGATAAGATCAAAAACCACCATAGAAAAATCAAGCACGCTAAGTTAAGGCACAGTGCAAAAGGGTTTGAGAAAATAAAGAAAAATTTTTCCAGACCGATTTTTACACAGATGAAATTTTTACTGCAGTATAAAATATTAATACTATGTATTAGTACAACACAGTATTAGATTTATCTGTGTTTAGTTTAAATTAGACTGTTTTACAAAAAGTAGCCAAACAAGGCATTTTGATTTATGACATCATCACTATTTTAAATTATGACCTCATAAATATTTTGAGAACAAATCTAAGCAAGACAAGTGTCTTGTTCTAGAAAAATCCTTACTTGATCACCAAGAAAAGTTTCGGCCACCTAGGGCAAAAGTGGGGCAAAAGTGTAATTTTAAAAATTTGATGATTTAAGCCATTATGTAAGCAATGATGTAAGCCATGACATCACTTCCTTGTTCTCCAAGCATGGCCGGCCACCTCACCCCCCAAAAAGTGTGAATTTCCAAAAATTTAGGGACTAAATTGCAAACTTTTTTGTGTCCCACATTGCCTATAAATAAGGGTGTCTTCCACCCTTTTTAAATCAGAATTTCTAGCCAAATTCTGGCCATTTTTCGGCAGCCCAAACCGAGAGAGAAATAGAGAAAGTGAAGAAGAAAAACAAATTTATTTTCTTGAACCAAATCCTAGGGTGTGTTCGGTTTTGGTGTAGGAACCATTAGGGAGAGTTAGAAATTTTTTTCCAGCCATTCTAGCTGCTGCCGTGGGGGCTGTTAGCAGTGGAACCAAGTGGAAAAAAATCAGATTTTTGAGGGAAAGAGTTAGGGGAAGTTCGGGTGTGAGTAAGCAAGCTAGAAACCAAGTTTTGGAGTCAAAATTCTCCTTGTGTGCAGCCCACGGGTTTGGTGGAAAAGGAAAAGAAAATTTTCAGATTTTGGGTCCAATTTTGTGGTGTGTAGCCGAGCCATAGGGGAGGTCAATTTTCAGTCCAAAAAGAGCCAATTTGGAGCCACCTTTGTGTGTGGAAACCGAACCTAAGAGCAAGTGTGAGCTAGGGAGGTTTTGATCCAACCTTAAAGCCAATCCTTGAAGTAGTTCAAGGTAATTTTCAAAACCTTAAATCTATTTTCATTTAAGCTTTTAAAGTAAAGTTTAAATATATTTCAAGTTATGGTTTGTAAGAGCATAAGCTCACCATTTAATTTTGTGCTCTTAGCTAGTGCATGGTGCTTGATTTGCTAGTCTAGGGGGTGGTTGGTTCCTTTATGCATGTGCTTATGTGATAATAGGTTGCATGCTAGATTAAGGTTATATGTCCCCAATTATGTGTTTAAGAATGTGAATGCATGATAGGATGCTAGATGTGATGATATGGAATGATATTGTATAGAATGGTTGATGTATGCTAGGAGATAGGACCATGCAGCCAAGGTTTTGTGCAACCGGATTAGAGGGCTGCATGGGTACGTTGGGAAGGCATGTTAGAACATGCGGGACATTAGAAACATTGTATGTTTTGTTATTAAGCTCCCAATGTGATCGGTCGAGTTAGAACCCGCGAATTAGGACGTAAACCGGTTTAATTAGCTAAGGCTGCCAGTTCAGGTTCCACACTGGCCAGTCGCAGGAAAGTGGTAATTGCAGGGCCTTAGAGGCCGAATGGGCAAAAACGTAAAACATGAAAGTTGTAGATCAGGGTTTTTCCTAGGTGGCAACGTGGACCGATTCTCAAAATGAGGTTCCAAAGGCCTCCATTTTTATGAAAACCGAAGGTGGTCTGTTCAGACCCAGTTTTACACGACCAGCTTGTTCAAATAAAAACTGGTATTAAACTAAGCAGAATCAGATTTTTTGTAAAACACAAAAGTTTTAGATCTCTTCGAGAGCTAGAATTTTGGTGAAGACAACTTTTTCCAATTCCAAAGGGATTTTAAACTACGACTTGAAATCTGAAAACCATGCAGGGAGCAAGTAATTCCTGCACAGGATTTTCTGAAACCAGTTAAGAAAAAATAGTTTTTCCTGTTTTAAACACTGTTTTGAACCTGGAAACTGTTCCAAAGGCAGTTCCTAGCCTTAAAACATTTTATAAACCATGTTTTAAAATTCAAGGATTTTTAAGGGGAAGTATAGCAGTTTTTCGGTTTTTAAGCCAAAAACTTTTTCAAGGAAAAAGAAAAGATTTAAGAGTTTCAAGTTCAAGGTTTGCTAGGTAGATAGTTACGACACGTAACCGGGAATTACACCCGAGTTACAGGGCTTAACCCCAAAGCCGAGGTTGACCCAAAGAGGCTTAACTTTAGTAACCTTAGAGGTTAACAAGGGTTAACCTAGTAAGATGTAGGACGAATTATCCCATGGGTTAGTGTAACCCATCAGGTTATGGGATAAGGGTGTAGTAGAAAAGGTTATCCAACGTAACCTACTAGATTATGGTATACGATTTTATGGGGTTATGAGATATAACCCAAAGTGATAAGGTTACTTGAGGTAACCACACATATAACATGTTTTATAGTTAGGGGGACATATAACCAAAACATTGCATGAATGTTGGTTGAAAACCAACATATTATAGTCGAGATTAGAGACCTTACCTATGTCCTTCGGTTAAGCAGGACGTACCCTGCAGCTGAACCCAGAAGCGGAGCAGTTTAGTATCAGACGTAGACGAGGTAAGTACAACGCCGCCTACAGCATAGGCTATTAGGGTATTTTTACCTAGACATAGATGATGTGCTATGTGCAATGTGATGCGTTGTTATGCTAAGTGTTAATTGATATGCCATGGGGCATATCAAAACATGATTTATGCTTATACTATGATGTATGTTATGATATGTATGATTACATGTCAAGCTAAGAATGTCAGATGTTTATGAAGTAAGAATAAGTAGCATCATGATGCATGCTCACTAGTTCTAATAAGAATGACCAGAGTAAGTATAACATGGTTAGAAGATCAGTAGGCAGACGGCAAGCAGTACTTGCCGGTGTCGTATCCCCCGTCACAGGGCGGGTCGGGCTATGGCAAGTGTAAGTCCATGGTTGCGCGCCGGGTACGTTCACCTTAATAAGGGGCCCATTAGCAGACTAAATAAGAAAGACAGTAAGTAAGTTAGCAGCAGATAAAAGAGCATAATATGAACATAACCGGTTCATGCATATGTTTATCAGTACATGTTCAGTGCAGTAGTGGTTCAGTCTAGTAGTTACCAGTATATGTTAAATGCAGTTATGTTAGTAGTGTATATGTTGCGGTATAGGAGTTGTACTTGCTGAGCGAAAGCTCATTGTTTTAAGTTTATGCTGTAGGTAACCTACCTGTCAGCATTTGATGATACAAGATGGAGGAGCGTGGCCGGGCACTGTGAAATGTGGGGAATGGAAGCCGCAACGTGTTTTGATCTTCTAGATATATTATTTGAAATTGTTCCTTCAGTTTAGTTAAGTACAAGTTAGCACCGTATAAAAAAAAAAAATTTCCGCTGTGTTTCATGTACTAAGTAAGTAAAGTTTGTATGCATTCCCTTAAGAACTTGAGTAAGTACAAGAGGAAAGATAAGTAAGTAGATAAGTAAGGTAACGGTCCGGCGCCAGGTCGGGGCGTTACAGCATGAATGTTGGTGGATAACCAACATATTATGGTTATAGGCTAGAAATCTTACCTGGTCCTTCGATTAAGCAGGAGGTAACCTGCAGCTGAGCCCCGAGGTGGAACAGCATAACGTCAAGCATAGATAAGGTAAGTACAACGCCGCCTACAGCATAGGCTATTAGTTGTATACTTACCTAGATGTAATTGGTATGCTATGTGCTATGTGTTATGATCAAATGCCATGTTATATATATGATATGTCTATGTTATGAAATACATTAAGTAAGCAACGTATGCTTACGAGAAATATGAAATAGTTATGAAATACGATTAAGTGACATTGAATATTATGTTCACGAAATGAGATCATGTATGACACGTCTAAGAATGACAAAATGGAAAATAGGAAAAGGCGATGAGTCGCCTGTGTCGTACCACCCACACCAGGTCGGGTTGGACTGTGGATTGAGTTGGACTTGGTTTGGCCGCCCCAACCAATTCATAGTTGCGCGTCAGGTACGAACACTCATGTTAAGGACCCCTAAGTAGAATAAGAGATGAAGAGATAAGAAAGCATAATACGAACATAATTGGTTCATGCATGCTATATGTACCAAGGTGTTATGTAATGAAATGAAATGTATAGTTATATGTCGCGGATTAGGAGTTGTACTTGCTGAGCGAAAGCTTATTGTTTTAAGTTTATGCTGTAGGTAAGCAACCTGTCAGCTGATGATGATGCAAGGTGGAGTAGCGTGGCCGGGCACTGTGAATAGTGGGAAACGGAAACTGCTACGCGTTTTAATAATGGAATTATGTAATGTTTAATTATGGCTACTTAATGGTATGCACAATTAATACTATGGTTCATATTTTATGTTTCGTATTGTATATACGCCCTGTATAAAAAAAAAAAAAATTTCTGCTGTGTTTCATGTATTTAGTAAGTAAGTTTGTATAAGTTATCGATGTATGTATGTATGTATGCACGTTAACGGCCTGTGCTAGGCGGGTCGTTACATTTAATTAGGAGAGAAAAATTTTTTTTTTCAAAATTAAATAATTCAAACACAATCTTATTTTCAAAATTCAATTAACCAATCACATGTTGACAAATCATATTATTTATCTACACTAATTTCACATGTCCAATCATTTTCGGATTGCATGTTGGAGAGTACCATATCTTAATAGACATTACTAAATTCCATTTAAATTTACCGATCTCATTATAAACAAATCCCGAGACACTATATGGAACTATATGAGCTAATAGAGGAACCCGATGGAAATATGTAAAGAAACTCCTATAATTGTGAAAAATTAATCACAGATTAATTATTCATCAATTATCAACTTCAAAACTATTCCACTAAAAGTTTGAAGCTGAACTCCTGTTTACATGCCGTATTTCGAAAACTCCCTCACATAGTGCTTCTTCCATGATTTATTCATCGCTTGCTTAATCCCATATATTATCTATGATTGAATTAAGGACTTTTTCCGTTTTACCTTTTCAATCATTTTAACTTAAAGTTCCATTATTGTCCATTGAAAGAACCATCAATTATAAAACCATACAATTGGTAAACCATTAGAGAACACAAAGTAAACCGATGGTCAAGATCTTGTTATACTATCTTTCAATCCCCGAATAATGCCTTTAAGTAGATAACATGTACTATCATTAAGATAGCTATGGATTCTATATCTATGAATCTTGATTTCTCCATCCACAAGTCATGCACCCAAAACACAAGTATATTGACCATGAATTAACAGTATCTCACCTGTACTGCATTAAAGTACATAAGTCATGGATACAGAATTCAAGTAATCATTTCAGGAAAGAACCATCCACTATAAATTGAACCCCCTCAAATGACACCAATTGTCTTTCAGATCGGCGATGGCAATGGTGTATCCTCGATTTGTTGAACAACCTTCTGCTCTTTGGGCTCGTTGCCGAGCCCATATGTTTCTCTTCCTTTTTCAGTAAGAAAATCTCTGAGATGTCCCTTCTTCAATACTTGGTAGCTTTGGCTGATAGAGCCTTGCAATCGATAGCGTGGTGGCCGTGATCCTTGCAAAATTCATAATACTTGGTCATGTCTCTGGCGGGATTGTCTGGCAATTTCTTTGGCCAAGTAACATAGTCTTAACCCTTCAAATGAGCAACAAGCTCTAAAGGGCTAATACGGAGACCATACTTGGGCGGTGACAAAGGGTGCTTTTGTTTGCACTTTGATGATCATTCGTTGCAACGCTCATTGCGCTGTGGTGTCCGTGTACATTCGTGCCTAATCGTTCTTTCACGCTCCTCGTGAACCTTTGCTACCTCCTCCTGGGTTCGTGCTAACTCTCGTTTCCAAGTCTATGAATCCTTTCGCCCAGTGCATAGCATCTTGGATGGTTGGTGGATATCTTGTGCAAATTTCATTCTTGAAGAGGGACTTGTGCCTCAGGCCTTTCTTCAAAGCTTCCTCACCATTCCGTCGTCTAATCCAGAAATTTTACATGTTGCTTTGCTAAAGCACTTTATGTAGTGCCTCATTTAGTCCTTGGACCACTCCCCATAGGTCCTTTATGGTCTTCCCGGATTGAATGTGGAAGGAATAACTTCTCATAAATTCAAGCAAGAGTTCATCGAACGAATTAATGGATTTTAGGAGAGATTGCAAAACCATCGTAGGGCGGGTCTGTTTAAACTTTGTGCAAAGAGTTTGCACGTCATATCGTCAAGCATACCAATGGGAATGTTCGTCAATTGTACGACATGTTTATATTGGAGCAGATGATCGTGTGGGTCCGACATACCATCGAACCTTTGAAAAGAGACGCTACCAAATATAGGAGTAGGTGTGCTCGTTATTCGTTTTATTAGGGGTGTTTCACAGACCCCGCGTGTGAGGTCATCGAACCCCGTAGTTGAACTTGTGGCTTTTTGCAACTGTGAGGTGAACTGCTGCTCCATTTGCATTTCTAATGTCCTAATTTCCTCAGACATTATATTTCACATCACGAGTTCAATATTCATCGTCCCTAGGGGGAACAGAACCTTCTGGCGGCAGTGGTAATTCAATCGTCGATCGTTGAATTGGGGTTGAGTTTCTCCAAGGCCTGGGTCTGGCCGCTTGTTGTGTCTACATTCGTCAGTTATTCGCTATTGGGGTGTTCCCTGCCACAGAAAGAGGTTGCATTGGAGCCATGGGACTGTGAGTTGTGGTTCACGTCCCTTGAGGATAGTAGGGTGTGGCTTGTTGTTAGCCCCCGGCACTTGCTCTTGCCGAATATCCTACATATGGGTTGTAGTAGTAGGAGTACGTAGCCTGCATTGTTATTGGGGCCAACTAGCTTCTCAGTGTCTGATTTTCAGCATTGATGCTTTCCATCCGTGTCTATCGGTATTGTGCTTCTGTGTAAGCTCTATGACCAGATACATTAGGTTGGCAATTTGGGCATTTCCTCCGGATGTTAAAGCTTTAGACTAAGCATCAGGACTACTTTGCAATGGTTCCACCTACTGTTCATGATTGTCCGACATGGTTACTCTATGAATTTCCGGTGTATGGCAGCCAAGGGCCCCATGGTGGGTGCTAAACTGTAGAAGCTAGGAATCTATTATCAAATTTTAACCGAAGTTAGTTGATAAAGAAATTAACACACAATATTTGTTGGGGTCCTCAGACATTACATATGAAAGTCACATAATTGTCA
This sequence comes from Ficus microcarpa, assembly GCA_025413485.1. Classification (NCBI taxonomy): domain Eukaryota; kingdom Viridiplantae; phylum Streptophyta; class Magnoliopsida; order Rosales; family Moraceae; genus Ficus; species Ficus microcarpa. The sequence continues at coordinate 3,589,393 of CM046386.1, forward strand.
TAATTAGAAAACGATGCATATAAATTAAAAATGGAATTAGTGAAAGATAACAACACTAATATCTATAGAGGTTCGTCAGAATTGTACTACGTCCTCTAAGTATGTGGACTTTCACTATATATGAATTCTAAGTGTAAGAGGTTTACAATTTCTGGGTCTAATGCGGCATAATAACTGTAGGCAAAGGGCTCAAAAGTTCCCTAAATGAGAAAGATCTTTCCCTATTTATAGAAGAAAAGTCATGGGTCCGAGTTCTTAGGACAGTAGTGGGCGGTTCCCTACTACCCCGAGTGATTCGGAACATGTACAAGAATGTGGATCACGATGCCATGATTGATCGTGAGCTTGGCAATTATGGAGATTAATCTTTTCTCTGTTCGATGTTCATCAAATATGAGCACTGAACGACGAACTAGCCATCCAAACTGAATAAGGATCAAGCATTGTTTGTCGTTTGTTTGTTAGGCCAAATGCCTACCAAATCCACACTCAGTAAATTACCGAGCCTCAAGGAAAATTAGGCCGAATGGTTGAGGGCAATCATTGGTCGTCAGTCACTCTTGCAAATGGTAATCGTTTATTGGGCCAAGCCCAAATGTTTAAGAACGCTTGATCCATCGTGGTCCAATGTTCATCGTTTGTTGATTAGAGATCGTGATGAAGCAGTTATAATATTTTAGGGAGACGAAATCTCACCCCAACAGAGGAAAAAGTTGGTATTTTAATTTGTCTAGTCAAACTAAAAAATTGGTCAGTAATTAACATGGTTAGAAACCATGGAAATTATAGAAATAGCTCTTTTAATGCTTATGTTTATGATTTTTGCCCCACTGTTAGGATTTTTGTTATGTTATTTATTATTTTTTTTTTTTTTTGGCACTATATGAGAACAAAAATCTTGAAGTCATTACAAATGAGTCAATATTTTAGAGATATGCCCTTTTGGGGCTTCTTCAAAAACCCCTTCTATGTACGTGACTTGGGAAATTGGGCCCGGTTGAGGGCGATCATTCATTGTTCCTCACTCTTGCAAGTAGTAATCGTTTATTGGGCCAAGCCCAAATATTTGAGAACACTTGATCTATCGTGGTCTAAAGTTTGTTGATTAGAGGTCGTGATGAAGCAATTATAATATCTCAAAGAAACGAAGTTTGACCCCAACAGACAGTAAATTTATTTTAATTTGTCTATTGAAACTAAAAAATTGGTAAATAATTAACATGGTTAGAAAACATGGAAATTGTAGAAATAGCTCTTTTAATGCTTATGTTTATGATTTTTGCCCCAATGTTAGGATTTTTGTCTTTTTTTTTGGGCACTATATAAGAACAAAAATCTTGAAGTCACTATAAATGAGTTAATATTTTGGAGATACACTCTTTTGGGGCTTTTTCAAAAAACCCATACTATGTCCGTGACTTGGGAAATTGGGCTCATTAGTGGCTCTATTTCACTAAATTTTAGAAATAATTACACAAATAGTTTATTTTTAGAGACTTGTTTTAAAATATGTTCATTTTTTTTTAATAATATTACGTATATGTCTATGTTTTAATAAATAAATGTCTAAAGTACCTATTTCGTCATTTTGCTAATTGACTCATTTCTTTTTTATATAGATTCTTTTATTTTTCCTTTTTTGTTTTTGGACTTTAGTGATGAATATATTTTGTTGATAAATGTGAATTACCTATAATAAACTCAAATTACTTATAAACATCAAAGAAATTATAATAACTATAAATTATTTATTATAAAGACGATAATTCTGATAAGCACAACCCAAAATATTAACTATAAAGATTGTTGAAGTTAAAATATTCACATTTTTCATATAAAAAAAAAACTAATGCATTCTTTATGAAAAAAACTTATTTATTTATGTAATTTACTATAAATTAAAGGGTTGTCATTTATATCTTAAACGAGCAAATTGAAGAATAGCACAATAAACGGTACCAAATTCTTTATGAAAAAGCAATATTATCTATATAAATTAGTAAAAATGAAATTGAACCTAATTTTATGGTAAAGACTGATTTATTATACGAAATAATTTTTTTGCAATGTTCCTTTTTCTTTATTTAGATTATTCTCATTATCTATATAAATTAGTATACATGAAATCTAACATCTCTTTATAATAAAGATTGATTTATTATACGGAAAAAAAAAATTTTTTTGAAAAGTTTCTTTTTCTTTATTTAGCTTATTCTCATTAATGGAAAATCTGATTTTAAGAAAACATTCTCTTTTTATTTCATTATGAATATTTACACTTTCTTTACAATAAATCAATCAAATTTTCAAAGTTTCTTTTTATATCTTTTTGTTTTGCAATTTCATATTTTTGGTAAACATCTTAGATTCCCTTTCTTTTTTTTTTTTTTTTTTGTAATTTCTTTATTTGTTAATTCTACATTCTTTATGAAGAATAATGTTATTTTTATAATTACTCTTTTAGACATTTATGTAAAATAAAAGGAAAAATGGATATTGTTTTTTATAATTAATCTTTTAAACATTTATGAAAAATAAAAGAAAAAATGGACATATTTTAATTTAGACATCCATGTAAATAACCCTATTTTTTTCGCATTTTTTATAAATGCCATAAAATCATGCTTTGAATTGATTTGTATTACACAAGAAAAAACTCTTGCAAGAAATACCGTAAATCACATCATAAATATTTATTTATCTATTTATTTTTAAATACTAATTAAAATTACTTGTTGGTATCTATGATATAACCACCCAGGTTACCAGTTGATTATTGATCGCCGGTTGGTTACCAACAACCGATGAGTTTTTGGTTGGTAACCACCATCATCGACAAGTAACCAATTAATTATAAATGGTAACCAAATACTTACCGAGAGCCGATAAATAACCAATTGATTAATTAATGATAACCAATTGGTTATGGACTGTCTATGAGTAACTAATTGGTTATGGATTGACAACCACCTTGTTACCAACGAAAAATTATATATGCTGCTGGATTTTTCAAGTTTTTTTATTGGAATATTAAAGCAAATACCATATTTCAATAAGAAAATTCTACAAAAATAAAAATTCCACAAAAATGTGAGAAATTCAGAATTAAAAAAACAAAACAAAACCAAAAAAAAATAAAAAAACCAGATTTCGATTAAAAAATTCTACAAAACAAATTCATTAAAATCACAAAAACCAACAAACTCCAAGAAAATATACACCAAAATTAGGGGAAAAAAAAAAGCCTCACACGGCGAAAATATCGGCGGGAGATCCACCTTCTCGCCGTCACGGCTCGCTGGCGGAGAAGTTCCAAGCTCCACGCGGCCATGGCTCGCGCGCGGAGACCTTGTCGGACTCTTCGGCGCAGTCGCAATGCAGGAAGATCCGACACGATTGGAGCTCAGATCTAACACGAAGAGGACGACTTGACGGCTGGGAAGAATGGACGTTGGTTCAGCCGGAGAGGCGTGGCGGCGACCTCGTCGGAGCATAGATCGCGCTCGTCAAACTCGCCGTTGGAGCTCAGATCGGCCCGTCAGAGGTCAAATTGCACCATTCAGCTTGCCATCGGAGCTCAGATCTTGTCGTCAGACTTGTCGTAGCTCCGATTGCAGCTCGTCCTAGCTCCGATCACGGCATCTGGACGACGTTGCTGCTTCTTCCCGGCGTGGCGGAGGTGACGGCTGTAGAGGTGCTCCTCGGAGTGGGGAGGAAGAGAGTCAGGGCTGTGGTCTGGGGTCTGTGGAGAGAGAGGGAAGATAGAGGGAGAGAAAGGGGCTGGGACGATAGGAGGGAGAGTGAGGACAGAGAAAGAAGGGTGAGGAATGTAACCTTCATCATCGTTGGTTTCGCAACCAAGCTTTATTTATTTATTTATTTTTAATTATGTCTTTCTTTCTGAAGGTTACGTGGTTCATTACAACAAAGGCTTTCAGTGAACTATCGAAGCTATCGAGAGAGTACCAAATGCTGACGGTGACCAAATGACCACTAGTGTGTAAACCTCGAATCCGAAGATGAACCTAGGAAGTATTTGATAGCTTCATAGAAATGGGTGTGTTAAGACCGGTCACACAAGAACCATCTTCTGCAGTCATTGAAGAGATTGTCGATCACCAGATTTGACTCCGCTCGGTCCGCGCTAAGAACAAAAGTGTCCTTCGAAAGAGCTTTCCCTTGTGGGGAAAGAGAGGAACCCTTTATTTAAAGGTAAGGTTAGAAGGGAGTAAAAAATTGATAGAAAAAATACCTTCTCAAGAAAGACAGGGACGTGGAGATGAGAATATAAATTTTTAAAAAGTAATTTTTAAAATTAATTATGACATCATCAACATTTTTAACAAAACTTTTTATATCATGATAAGAATCAATCCAACTTTCATTTTTTAGGGGGTGTTTGGTTGGTTAGTTTGAGTTGAAATATTTTAGTTGTAATAGTAAATTTTTTTGAATTTTCAGAAAAGATAAAAACCTTTTTGAGAAAAAGATAAAACTTTTTTAGGAAAAAGATAAAAAATAATATGGTTTGAGTTGGAATGAACCAACTCTCCAAACACCCCCTTAGACTTGCCCTTGGTTATCTCAATTTTTTTGGTCAAAACTTTTTTTTGACCAAAATCCTCGCAGTCAAGTCTATCCGTGTACCGTCCAAGGCTATATAAAATATATATATATATATATACAATTCTTGATGTCCAATAACAATTTTGCCCTTTAAAAGTTTAGACACTTTCAATTCCTTTGTTTCACCACTTACTTTTCTCTTTTCACCATGACTTGATCCTATTCTAACAGTATAATTGTAAAGTTTATATTAAAGGCATTTCACAGCTAGGAATCTAACCATAATTCTCATTTTGACCATTTTACCCCTAACTTTTAATCTATAACAGTTTTACCCTTAAATTCGAAACTATTTTTCCTTAAAACCTTCGGTATGACAAAAGTGTCCTTAATAATGTTATTTATCTGCCCGAAATAATTTTTCACAACCAACGTGTCATTTTGACTCCTCTAGTGTAAAATCTTTATACTTTAATCACTTAACCAAAACCCTATAATTTATTACGAGGGTTCAATAACTTCTTACTAAGGATTTAAATTACCTTTTTTTTCCCCCTAATTGGTGTGAATTCGTAGTATATCTTTACATTGAGAAAGAAGGTCACATGATGGGTTATGTGCGAGTTGTTGTGAAGAATCTAATTGATCTGGACAAAGAGGATTAAATTTCTAATGTTTTAAGAGTTTAGCGGTTTTAAAAATAGGAACCAAGTCGTCATATACTAAACAGTTTGCAGACCAATAATGATGATTACGCTATAAGAAATGAGTAAGGGGAATACCAAATCTCACCCAAGACATTGATTTGTAATTTTTTTTTTTTTTTTTTTGATAAATTGAGAGAGTGGATAAATGATATCTAGGAATTGAAGCACATCTCAACTAAGTTGGTACCTACATGCAACACCTATCATCTACCGAATCCCTAACTCGATATATTATTAATAAAAGAGAAAAGAAAGAAATACAAAATGTTCAAACAAGACGGGAAAAAGAGAAAACAACCAAAAAAGGCAACAAAAACTGAAATTGAAAGTAACAAAAGCCAGAAACTAGTCTAGGAGATTCAAGCCTAGACTTTCATCTTGAGAGTAAGCTACAATTATGCCTCACTAAAAACCCTCCAGCCAAAATCCAATGGGAAAAAGACTAGGGAAAAAAGAATACATAATTACCACAAACGGTTGGCTTTCAAAAAAACCTATAGCAAGGAAAACAACCATATCATGACTGATAGCATTCAGGCAAAAATCTGGCAATTGGACAACCAAATTGTGTCTTGTAGAATATTGATTTCTAATCAAAGAGAATGAATTTATAATTTACTTGCATATCCTTAACAAGTTCTCATGTTATAATTGTTTAAGGTAATTAGAACTGTTAGTCCTTAAAGTATAAGCATCCTCTCACTTTGATCCCTGGACTTTTGATATTGAAAATTACTTTGAACTTTTATTTGTTGACAATTTTGGTCTTTGTCTCTCTTAAACTAAATTTGACAAAGGGTTTCTGAAGTTTAACAGAAGGAAAAATGTGTCATTTGCATGGTAACATAAAATTTTGCAAAAATAGTTACACTAGGTTTAGAATGTCCTTGTTATCATTGTTAACAAATAACAACCCTTGAGAACTAGAACATTTAACACTTAATGGAAAGATTTCTTTAAAAGTTTTATTTATTGTGTGATTGGAATGTGTTTATCTCTGATAAATGAGCTTTCACTCACTTATTTAATATCCTAAAATTGGATAATTTGCAAAATCTTTAAGTTTTTTTTTTTTTTTTGGTTAGTTTAATGTGAAAGAAAAATTGGATTTTGGAAGAAAAGGAGATGAAAATCAAGTTTTGGCCCGCAGTGGAGATGCGATCGTGCCCCTAAGCTTACGCGCCCACCAGCCCGCGCGCCCACCAGCGCGCGACCCAACCAGCACGCCCCACCAACACGCTTGCCCACCAGTGCGCCCCCTTGATTTCCATGCACACGGCCGCACGCTATAAGGCAAGATCACGCGCCTTCTCTCCACTTGAAGCTCCCACGAACAAAAAAGGAGAAGTTGGTGCGAAAAGGAGAGTTTTTGGGTGAGGACCCAGAACCTGAGATGAAAAAAGAGAGAAGATTTCTAGGGTTTGAGGGCTTTTCTTTGAAATTCAAGGAGATTGAAGACTTAGGAGCTTGTTCTTCAACTAGTTCTTCTTCTTTCTACTCTTCTCCCTCTTTGTAGCTCTTGAACTTGCATTTACTCTTTGATTTCATGTTTCAATATGGGTTTGATGTTTGTTTCAGATTTTGTTATGGATTTGAGAATTTTGATGTCTAGCGAACTTTCTAAGCTAAAGGGTATGATGTAGCTTGATGATGACTTTATTATGATAAATTTAATGCTTGTTGATTGAATCCCATTCCAAATTGTTTGTGTTTCTCTTTGCTTGTTCTTAATTTTATTTACCATTAAATTAGAGTTATTAGATGTGTGAATTTGTGCTCGGGAGAGTTACTTTCATATGTTGAGACTTGGGAAGCACAACCCATAGTAATATTGAGTTCGGGATGCTAATATAACTTGGGTAGTCACTAGAGTAGAGTTGCATAATGAGTGCTTAATTGGTGAGTTAATAGGGATATTAATTTGATTAATTTTTGCATATTATTTACTCAACACTCGGGAGAGGGAGTGAAATTAAAATTTGTTACCTACGATTAATGATTTGAATGAATTTGGTTAACAAGCATTGAATTGGAGAGGCAAAGTTAAGTCAAGTAAAATCAAAACCCTCTAGCCTTACACACCATCAAGTTCCCTTCAATTCACATTTTCGATTGCTTTTATTTTGCTTAATCTTAGTTTAATTTAATTGTCTAATTTAGTTGCTTGTTTCAAATCCCCTTAATTTCGTCAGCTTAGATAAAATTAAGTCATTTTAATTGTAGTACTTAGTTAGTTTTTTTTTAATTTCAATCTTTATGGGACGATACTCAACATTTTGTCACTTTATTATTTGTGGCGATTCGTTCACTTGCAAGCACACACGAAGATAAACATGTAACAATCTCCATTAAAATTCGAAAATCTTTCGTCAATTTTAGTGTTAGGGACGGAGAGTAATCTATTCAAATTAAAAATTTCGAATCAAAGCTTGACAAAAGATGTTCAGTTCCGGGACTAATATAGCTAATTACTTGATTATTCAATTTTGTGCAATGATATTTTAGCAATTAGGTTATAATAATTTCATTTTTAAGTTTTATATATAAACACTGAAAAAGGGTTGAGTTTTTTTTTTTTTTTTTTTTCTTTAACACCTTTAAATAGATAAGAAAACACTACAAGGACACAAAAAAAAAATAAAAAAAATCTTAATTCTTATTTTATTTTATTTTATTTTTACTTTCCTTTCTAATCTCATTACCTTTCGTTTATTCATGCTCATAATCTCCCTTTTCAGGTCAAGTTTTATTTACTATTTTTTTTTTTTTTTTGGGGGGGAAAAACTTACTTTATTGCAACTTCAAAATATCACGCGGTACAAAAGGCCTTGTTATTATCAAAGGCACCTTATCCAAGCAAGAAAGATCATTAGAAATGGCCGGGTTACACAATTCTCTTGCCGGAAGGTATAGAATAGCAAGTTCCACACACCACTAGACATTAGTGGCTTGAGAGTTGAGACATCATATCATGAATGTCCACAATTACATTGATTGCAATAACAAAAACCCCATGTAATTTATAATTAAAAAAAAAAACTATGTAAGGACAAATATTATTTAAAAAAAAAAAAAAAAAGGAAGGGAAAAGGCAACGAAGGCCAAGGCTGGGCATACATATATGGAGTAACCAACGTGGGGACCTTTATTTTTGCATGAACAGTGCATAAGATAATGAGGTGGGACTTTTGATTGTCTCAGTTATTCATTGCTGACTTACCTTTTTGCTGTCTGTTCTCTCATCTTATGCCATTTTTTAAAAGAATTTGAGGATGATCCCGTCATTTTTCATTTTTAATTTTTAAGATTATGTACAAATAATGACAACTCCTCTTTATTAATATAAGACAACTCCCGTTTTTTTTTTCCCCTTATGCTAGACTGTTTGTTTCAAAATTTGATGACCCAAAATCATGATCAACCGAAATTCTTTTGAATTTATTTCCAACAACTATTCCCCAAAAAATAATAATAATAAAAACAAGAAAAAAGATAATTGTTGTGGAATGTGGATACAACTATACTCCAAGTAAGAAAATCAATTTAATGATTTTTAAGTTCAATGTTCAACCATGTCAAAAAGGTGGGAATAATAATCAAGAACAAACATGTGGAAGAAAAATATGTAGAGGACTTTTCATTGATGATCACATGCATGCATTTTAGGAAAGCCATTAGAGCTTCTCCACTCTCTAATATTCTAGAAACAATGTCCTTGTAAATATACTTTGGGGTCAGATAAACTCTTCTCACCTTCTTCCAAATAAAATTCCCATTTTTATATTTGTATATATAATAAAGTATTTTTACTCTTGACTACCAAAATTATATTGGTCAAGTTCCAAATCAAATTAACTTTTTAAATATATAGAATGGCATCTTTATGTTGCATATGCATCTAGAAAACTAGATAAGCCGATCTTTTTAATTCTACAAAATTGCACCAACTAAGTGGGACATAGGCAATATAGTACAAGGCTTTTGCTATGATTTTTCCGTGAGGATCATACTTACAACATAATATATAAAAATAAAAAGCCTAACATAATTTTTTTTAATACAAAATTGATATTAAAAGATATAATATTATATTTATTCAACGTAACTGAGTTAAAAGAGTGTTACATCAAGAAACTTAGTACTCCAAGACTATTACTATGAGACCCTACCAACATCAATGTTACTCTTCTCACTTTTATATGTTACATTAAATGTAACATAAGCCTTTGCTGTATATTTAAAAAATAAGCCTATATATATAACCTTTTGCTCTATATTTATGGATACAAAAAAAATTTCCTATCGACAATATTTTGTTTTAAACCATTTGATATAGAAAGTTGTTGGTTCTGGAATTTTTTCTTCTATGTTATGATTTTAATTAGATTTAAAGTTGAGAAATATATAATGATCTATGGAGATTTGTTAATGCGGAAAAGGCACTCATATATATATATATATATATATATATTTGGTCTATAAGTGCATACGTGCTCTCCACATCTATAAGACTGAAATTAAAACGTACAAGTTTGTGCAGTATCTATATCTCAATCCTCGACTCGAGCAATCCTACTATTCTAAAGTACTTCTTTATTAATTCCTTTTTGGGTTGCTTGAGAATGCCACTGCGCTTTTCAATTTGTAGTGGGTTTTTTTTTTTTTTTTTTTTTCATCATTGTATATAAGTTTTCTTTTCTTGGAGACCATAATTTACAAAATGATCAAACCGTAGATAGAAAAGGGATTATTATAGTCGTCGAAATGACAGGTTAGCACCCCAACATAAAAAAGTACGTATAGTTTATCCTTTGCAATTAATAATAAAATTAAATGTACAATAAATTGCAATACTTTGCATAAATTGCAAATCCATCCGAATCTATAAATATTAGGCAAATAGAAAAAATCAGCCACCAAAGTCCAACGGAGATTCTTATGACATTTTTAATTGAGAAGTGAGGAAAAATGGCCTTCTTAAATATTTTTTTAATAAATGTCAAAAGTTTTATTAAAGTAGTAAAATTGTTGTTTTCTTAAGAATGATTACAAATGGTCAATAGCAATAGATCACTTAATATCACTTAATAGTGAATCACGAATTGACTGATGTCAAAATGTGTTTGATCAATACTAATCAATGATTTATTATCATTTAGTGACTAGCTTATCAACTATTTTAATGACTACCAGTCATATTTTAAAAAAAAGTTTGATATTTTTTAAAGGGTAAATTGCTAGATTGATCATTTAACTTTTAACTTTATGTAACTTTAGTTCACGAACTTTTTCTTGTAGCATAAATGCCTCTAAACTATTAAAATGTTATTACAATGGTCATTTATGTTAATTTTTTGACGAAATCCGTTAGTTAGCATTACTTTTTGACTAAATTACTAACATATTTCATTTAGAAATTAACAGAAATGACTATTATAGCAATATTTAATTAGTTTCTGGGCATTTTCTGTTATTTTTTCAAAACTGGAATGACCATAAACTATTAAAAACTACAGTAATTATTTCCGTTAATTTTTTGACAGAATCCATAGTTAACATCACTTTTTGACAAAATTACTAACAAATTTCATCCAAAACTTTACGGAAAATGACTATTATAGAAACATTTTAAAAGTTTAGGGCTATTCCAGTTATGAAAAAAAAAAATAAGGACTGAAAGTTGCACAAGGTCAAAAGTTTAGGGACTAAATGAGCAATTTATCCTTTTTAATAAAATTAATATCCAAGAACTATCATGTGATCTAACTTAACTATCTTTTTAAAAGATTAAAAAGTTCAGGGGAAAAAAGGAGAGACAGAAAGAGCATTCACTCTGTCCCTCTCATTTTTCTTGCTGTCTCCATTTTCTCTTGGGTTATTTTCACACTAATCTCTAGGAAATCCACTTATCTCACATCAACTCTCAATATTTATTTTAGAGGTCTAGCTGCTGTGATCCTTGACATTTCACAAATTTATGGTATGCTTGGAGGACACGTTCGCTCTACATTATTACTACATACTAAAAAAATGCATGAGGTTACTGCTCTTTGAATAGTGCACAAATTATTCTGCTTCTTGGACAAAGTTGTTTTTACCTCTAGTTATAGTGAACGAACACAGTTGCTCTTTTTTCCTTATTGCACGGACCAATTTGCCCTTTGACCAATGTTACTTTTCCCTTCCGCCACGATAAACGGATAGTTTTGCCCTTGGTTTTTGTTCTTTGACAATTTTGCCCTTATCAGATGTACTGAATTAGGGTTTCACTACAGTGGATGGACGAAATTGCCCCTTTAACCTTTTATTTTTTTTCCCTCACTTTTCTCTCCACCACTCTTTTACTCTCTCTATTTTCTCTCTCTTCTATTTACTTTCTCTCTCTTCTGGTCGCTCTCTCTTGCTCTCTCTCAGTTCCTTCATTCTTTCCAAACCCTAAAATTTAATTTACGTTTTTCTCATCGTTAGTTTGTGTTTTTTCCAACATCATCTTCTCCTTATATTGTTGCTTGCTTCTTTTTTTTTTTTTTTGTGTTTTTTAAATTTTTTTCGAAGCATTTTCTATTTTGATTTTTTTGTAACACAGTTCATTTTTCTTCTCGGTTTTTTCCTTTTCTCCGAATCGAAGTTTTGGTTTTTTGTGTTTTTTGTGTTCGTGATTTGTTTTTGCCATTATTTTCTTATTCTTCAGTCGTTATTATATTACATTTGTTTTAGTTTTTTTTTTTTAATTTTCTTTGCAAGGTTTTTTCTTCTGCTTTTAGGTCTTCAACTTTAGATTTTAAAATTTTTATTGTTTTTTCCTATGTATATAGTAGTAGAGAAAAAAAAAAATTTTGTTTCTATATGTTTTTGTCTTTTTGGAATTTTTGTTTCTATATGTTTTTCTCTTAATTTTTTTCCTTTTTTTTTTTCGTTTTTGGGTGATTTTCCTTTTTTTTTTTTTTTTGGTTTTCTTATGGTTTTTTTTTTTTCTCTGCATGCATATAATTAAAAGTGTCGTTTTTATTTTAATTTCTTTTTTCAGGGTTTTGATTGGTCTTTTTGATTGTAATTTTTTCCCTTATTATTAATAGTGAGGTTTTTTTTGCTGCGTATGTGTTGATGGATTTTTTTTTTTTTTTTTGTTTCCGTATATTTTTGTTTATGGAATTTTTTGTTTCTCCATTTTTTTTATCCTAAGTTTTTTTTTTAGAGTTTTTGTGTCATTTTTTCTTTTCGTCTTTTTTTATATTTGTTTTTTCTTCTGTATGTGCATAATCATAGAAAAGTATTTTTGTTTTATTTCTATTTTTTGTTTTTCTTGTTTATTATTATTGTTATTTGTGCTCCCTATATTTACTGTACAAAAAATCATGGTTCAAAAAAATCATGGAAAAAGCTAAAGAGCAAAAAATTAAAGAAAAAATGGGGTAAGAATCTGGTTTTGCTGTACTTTTTATTATATATATATATATATGCTGGTCTTTATTTCTTATTTTTATTAATTTTGCTTTTGTAGATTGTAATAATAATGGTAGATTGGGAGTATGTAGTGGAAAATTCAAACACTTATTTATGTGATATTTTGATTTTTTTGATTTTTCTCTTTTTTCCCTTCCCCCCAGGTAAAATTTTACTGAACTTGGGTTTTAAATTTTATGACTTGATTGTTAGATTTATATTTTTCTTTTTGTTGTTTTTAAGATTTACAAATTCTTTTCGGATGATATTTTATTTGTTAGTTTTATTTAAATGAATTACTGGATTTTCTTATTTGTACTATTTAGTTAGATTTGAATGACTTGTTAGACTATTTAAGTCTTTAAGCTTCTAGACCTCTTACATTGTTTTTTAGCTACAGCTTTTGTACTGAAATATGTTGTTATGATCTTTGCTGATTTGTCCAAGACATTTAATGCTTCTAAACAATCTTTTTGGATCTTTAATTGTATCATTGCTGTGATTATGTGATTTAGTGTTTACTTTCTTAAGTTTCACTGCATTTTTACATCTATTACCCTATTTTTAATGCTTCTGGGATATGATTGTGGATCTGCAATATCCTACCCAAACTCTGTTATTTATTATGACTAACCATGTTTTTCTTTAATATTTTACTGAGATTACTTTGTTATTTGTGTAATATTTTTGGTTTTTTTTACTCACCAACATTTGAAAAAAAAAAATTAAAATTTTATTTTATAATTTTTCTGTTATAAATAATCTTATTTTTCATTTACTGTTTTATTCCTATGTTTCACTATACTGCTTCTGCAATATTCTTTTACCCACTGTCTTTACACCTATCATTTAGTTATTACTATCTCTATAATATCTTCCTATTTACTCTGCTCCCAACCTTCTTTAATTGTTATCCCAACTTTCTTATTCCCTCATTTCTTACTTTATAAGAGCTAAGCTTTATCAACTATTATTTTCTGTGAAAAGGGCCTTTTTGATTAAGGTACTACTACTCCTATTTATGTCTTTTGACTGTTATTAAATGCTTTTATTGACTGATTTTGGTTTCTTCCTTAAATATATATTTTTTTCTATTTATTTGTTAATGTAATATTTTCCTATTTCCTTTACTGTTTAATAATAGTTATTAATATATTTTGAAAGAATTTGGTTTTGTTGTTATGTTCTCTTCCTTAGTCTCTGTCTTTGATTTTTAATATGGTCTGACCGACTCTATTTTTTCGAAACTTATATTTGTCAATGTTTTGATTATGTCACTGTTATTATATGTTAGCTGATTATGAAATAGGATATGGTAGTATATATGATTGCTATACATATAAAAAAAATATGACTCTATTTGTTTGAATTATATTATCTCTCCATCATTTTGCTATTCATGTTTTTGTGTTCTTATAATTTGTAAAATCTATATGTATACCTATATGATATTGGTCTATGATTGTTATTGTCACTGTTTGCTTTAATTGTTATTTTTTTTCCTGTTATAATTATTTTTTAAAAATAGTTTTTTTTATATAGATTTAAGCTTACAATGATGATCTCTATTTTGGTATATACAAACATATATTTTAGAAGAATTATTTTGCTTCGTAGATGTTGTTAAAAATGATACTGTTGTTATCAATTGTTAGAGAATTGTTAAATACAATTTGATGGTCTTTATTGTTGTTGTAAATGTTTGACATTTCAGTTGTTTTTTGGTTTGTATATATAATTATATGATATTGTTTTGTTACTATTGTTGTCACTGTTTTTTTTTTCTTTTTAATTGTTTTTTTTTCCCTGTTATAAATAGTTTTCTAAAGAGTTTTTGTACAAAGATTTAAGCTTGCTATGATGATCTCTATGTTGGTATATACTATTGCGTATACCGGATGCATTATTTGGTTTGGTATATGTTGATGAATTGATACAATTGTTATTAGTTGTTAAAGAATTGTTAGTTATGATTTGGTAGTATTTATTGTTGCTATAAATGTTTGGGATTTGAGTTATTTTTCAAGTTTTTCAAATATATAGTAGCATTAATTATGCTATTGGTTTTGTGTTATTTTACTTCTAATTTTGATCACTCTTTTTCAGCTTTTTCAATATTCCTTTTATATTTGCAATAAACTATACTATAATTAAAACTTTTTAATTAGAACTTTATAATAACTTCATAATAAAGGAATAAAGGTTGTTACTGTTCTTTGAAAACATTTTGTATGTATTTTTAGACATTTTCATATTATATTTCTGTTATTCTTAACATATATTGATAACAATATAAGATATTTGAGTTTATTCTAATAGTTTTTACTTTTTATATATTACGAATATCATATTTTATTTATTTCAACACATGTTATTGTTACTGTTTTTAATTTTTAATTTTTAATTTTTTTTTTTGCAAATTTTAATAAAAACATGTTTGTTTTTACACCCAAACATTTCACTTACTAACTAAAGACGGCGTCAAATTATATTTTTGTTATTCCTAACAATATTGATAACAATACAAGAGATCCGAGCTTGTCTTAATAATTTTATTTTTTATGTAACAAAAATATGAGCTTTTAACACATATCAATACATGTTATTCAATAAATGATGAATCAGGAAAATTATTCTTCCTTTTTTGTTTTATTATTGTTAAAAATATGTGGTATATATGTTTTCCTTAATATACATTGATACGAACTACACCAACAACGTGACGAAACCCGATACTAAATTTAGAAACAATAACCCAAGATCTTTTAAGTTTGATGGAAACTGCGACCCGTTACTTAGCGAAGCAAGAACCTTGGTATGGTGAAGATGCCACAAATGGATATGGAAAGGCCGTTTGATAAGTCGATTTGAACGCCACAACGAATCCTTGATAAATTCGGATAAATTTCTTCAAGAACTCAAGAAGAATACCTCACAATATGAATAAACATCAAAATCTTCATTCCATAATCTGCAAAGTCAGCCTTATATAGTGGAATTTACACCTGTAAAATTCCTAATCTACCTTTAAGGATAAACATGACAAAAAACCTAAAAAAAGATCAGATTTATCTAAAAAAATTCGGATTTAAAAAGATACCTAAATTCAAATTTTAAACTAGAACTTTAAAACTCAAATAAGATTACAAAGAAATTAAATCTTGATCAAATCTTATAAACTTCTTGAATTTTGTTTTGAATCTTGAACTTCTTGAAATTTGAAAACGTAATCTTGACTTGATTCTTTGTTGGAACACGTCCCTCTCAGTTGGAGTCCTCCTTGCACGGTTATCCACATCATTCCCCCCTTCTTGAGAAGGATTTGTCCTCAAATCATCACCTCTTCCGGGTAGCAACTTAAAATGTCTTTGTGCCGGAAATCTTTATTTCCTTAATTGTAACCACCGCCAATCTCCGAGTTAAAAAACCAACCTGTGAAATCCTTTGTGAGCTTGCTTTATGTACCGTTCTGTTCTCCCCCCAATGTTGATTCATTTTAAAATCAACGCTCATTTAACCTCACTTGTTATTGCATAGAAATTACTTTGTTTTCTCTTAGTTTTAACCTCCTTGGTTGAATTCTTCTCCATCTTTTCTTCCTTACCAGATTCAACATTACTCTCAATATACATGTCCTCACTCCTCTTTTTACTCAATTTTTGCAACATCAGTTGATCGCCATAGACTTGTTTTGGTGTCATCAGAACTAGAGTGATCATCCATTGATTGTGTATGAATGAGTACTTGTTCGTGAAGCCATCATGCTTAACTCCCCGGTCAAATTGCCACGGTCGGCCTAATAACAAATGTCCAGCTTGCATCGGAATTACATCACACAAAACTTCATCATCGTATTTCCCAATGTGGAATGAGACCAACACCTGTTTATTCACTCCAACCTCACTACTATCATTGAGCCATTACAATTTATAAGGCCTGGGATGTTTAATTACTGGCAGTCCCAATTTTTCAACCAAAGTAGTGTTGGCAACATTAGTACAACTGCCTCCATCGATAATAACACTACATACCTTGTCTTTCACGTGATAACGAGTGTGAAAGATATTCTCCCGCTGTACTTTTTCTTCCTGTTCTCTGGCTTGCAAACTCAAGGTTCCTCGTGCGACTAGTCCAAGCATCTCACCTTGATCTGCCTCAAACTCCTCATCCCATATTGGGGCGTCCTCCAATGGTGGCATATCCTCTAGAGCAGCTTCATCCTCAGATTCCATGTCACCATTTTCCCGAATCATCATTACTCACTTATTTGGAGATTGACTTACTATGTGCCCTCTCCCCTGACATTTGAAACACCTAATCTCACTATTACGAGTCGAAGTAGGGGCTGATTTACCTTGAGAGGCATAGTAATGGTGGCTGGTTTGGATTTAAGTTTGGCCTCGGACATGGACTGGTTTTCCTCTTTCTCTCGGTGGTTCAACCTTGCTATACCCGAATATTTATGGGAATGGTTATGCCCGTGTACCACCTCTCTTAAGTTGCCTCTCAACCTTGATTGCCATATGTACCAAATACTCCAATTCCACGTAATGGTGCAACTCGACAGTGTTAGCAATCTCTCTGTTTAAACCATTCAAAAATCTGGCCATTGTCGCCTCCCGATCCTCTTCTACGTTGGCTCTAATCATCGCCATCTCCATCTCTTTATAATATTCATCAACACTCCTATTACCTTGATGAAGACCTTGCAGCTTCAAGTAGAGATCCCGGTAGTAGTGACTCAGTACAAATCGTCGTCCCCTCACTCTCTTCATCTCATCCGAAGTTTCTATAGGACGTTCTCTACTCCGTCTCCTATTGATGCACAACTGATCCCACCATACAATAGCATAATTAATAAATTCAATTGCGACCAGTTTTACCTTTTTTAGTTCAGAGTAGTTGTGACAATCGGAAACCAGCTCCATCTTCTTTTCCCACTCGAGGTATGCTTCGGGATCACTTTTTCCTTGAAACATAGGGATTTTCATCTTAATACTTCCCAAGTTGTTGTCTACCCAATTCCTAGCTTCTCCATCCCTACCGTATCTCCTACGGCTGCCCATTGACATCCTATCAAATATCTCCTCTAAATCATCCCCTTCAAATTCGCCCAAATCCTCAACTTTCCTTTGGTGCAATCGGTGCCTTCTTGGAGCATTCGGAGCAAACGGCGGCTGTCCCCGTTGTGTTCCCTTTTCTACCCTATCCAACCTTTCATATATAGGCTCCAACTCCACCCTCATCATCCGTCTCATCTCCCCCAATAATGCTTGCATTTGCAGGTTTGGAAGATTGGTTGGTAGAAGCTCTTTGTTTGTGTTTTTCTCTTGATCTTGCGACATGATTGAAATCTGCAAACAAGGTTAAAACAATAAAAAAGAACAAAGGACCTCACTACACTCCCTTACGTGTTTCGCTTGAAGAATGATTCACTCAATTTCACTTGTGTTTCACTCAATGTATTCGGCTTCTACCCTCTAATATGCTCACCACTCTTGCCTTTTTTCACTTGTATTGTTCTTTTAGTTCTTTCAAAACTAATCGAACAAGAATAACAAGAATTCACACAGCAAATTAAAACGACAAGCAAACCAAACAGACCAAATTTGTCACGGATTCTGAATTTTTTTTTTTTCTGACTCTCAAATGTGGGTTATGAACAAAAAGGGGTCTGGGACGTACGAAACAGGATTAAACACAATTTTATTTTATTTTTCAAATTTTTTTTGTTTTTTATTTTTGTTTTTGTTTGCTTCTTCTCTTTGATTTTGCAGAAACAAATAGAAAGAGCAAAAAATAAAAACGTAAAATTTTGAAACCACCAGATCCTAATTCACGTTTTTAGGATTTGTAAACCTTGTGGGAATTGGATTAGAGTTTCTAATTCCTAAAAGAACTCAATCTTAAAGCAAGTAATCCAACTCTGAATCAAACAGTAATATCACTTATTTAAGAAGAGAAAACCGGATTTTTTTTATGCAGCAAAAATTTTTTTTTTTAGGGCGAAAATTTTTTTTTCTAATGAATTTTTTTTAATCGAATTTTTTTTTTAATATAAGAACGAATTAGAAGAAAAAAAAAAGCGAGATAAGGATAGGCAAACCAGAGAAACCTAGGCTCTGATACCAACTGATATGAACCACACCAACAACGTGACAAAACTTGATACCAAATCTGAAAACAATAACCCAAGATCTTTCAAGTTTGATAGAAACCGTGACCCGTTGCTTAGCGAAGCAAGAACCTTGATATGGTGAAGACGCCACAAATGGATATGGAAAAACCGTTTGATAAGTCGATTTGAACGTCACAAGGAATCCTTGATAAGTTCGGATAAGTTTCTTCAAGAATTCAAGAAGAATAACTCACAATATGAATAAACATCAAAATCTTCATTCCATAATCTAAGAAGTCAGCCTTATATAGCTGAATTTACACCTGTAAAATTCCTAATCTACTCTTAAGGATAAACATGACAAAAAACCTAAAAAAAGATCAGATATGTCTAAAAAAATTTGGATTTAAAAAGATGCTTAAATTCAAATTTTAAGCTAGAACTTTAAAACTTAAATAGGATTACAAAGAAATCAAATCTTGATCAAATTTTATAAACTTCTTGAATTTTGTTTTGAATCTTGAACTTCTTGAAACTTGAAAACGTAATCTTGACTTGATTTTTTGTTGGAACACGTCTCCATCAGCTGGAGTCCTTCTTGCACATTTATTCACATCATACATGTTGTGTTTTTTACTTGCTTTCGTGTGTATTACATGATGTATTATATTCCTGAATTTTGATTTCTTCATGGTATTATTTCCTTTTTCATTATTAGTGTTTTCCTTTGTGTTTTGTCATTCCATATAAAATTTTCCATTCTATTTTTTTTTACCGGGATATTCTTATTTTATTCAATTTAATGGCCATGTATTTAACTTTATTACGATGATGTTTGTATATGAACATTTCTATAATTAGAAGGTATTGTAATTTAGGTTGTATGATTTAAGTTTTCTGTATTATGTGATTTTATAATGTAAGAATAAAATTTTTCTTTACTTAACATAAAGATATTTATGTATTAATTTATTTAGTATTCAATTTAACAAACATAATTTGTTATTCATAAAAATATATAAAAAAGTTTAGAATACAAAGTACATATTTATTTGGTTCTTTATTATGTGACATTCAAAAAAATTATAAGCACAAGGTCCTACCATCTAAATATTTAATAGGAAAGAAATAAAAATATCAAGATAAAATTACCAAATTTAACAACAGTAAATACCACATGTAAAAGTTAATTGATTTATTATCTGGCTATTAAGTGTCAAACAAATTTTGCTAAAAAATATAGAACATACAAATTTTCTATCAGAAAAAATAAATTGCATAAATACAACAATTAAGACTGCATAAATTGACTAACATGTAAAAATACAAAAACATTGACTTTATTTAAAAATTTATGAAGAAAAAAATAAGGAATTCAAACAAACGGTATATGATATAAAAATTTCAAAACAACTTAAAAAACCTTAAATTAAAAAATAACGTATAAAAATTTACAAACATTGGAGCTTTGTTAAATTATAACAAGATAAGAATATATATATTTTTTTCAATAGTGATTGGATTTCTTTTTAAAAAATATATGTGTAATTATGATTAAATATTTTTATACATTGTATTTTAATGTTACACTTTTCATTTACGTTTAACTTCAATATATAATAAATATTTATATTTATATAATAATTTTATAAATTATTTTTGCCTTATTTGTTTATTACGTCAGATTAAATTGTTAGTGTTTTTTTTTAATTATTGAAACATAAGAATTTATTTTATTATAACAAAAATAACTTAATGGCTAATATTTAATTTTTATTTTACATGTACCATCTGTTTTTTCTATTTTAATGTTAGTTTTGTTTTACCATAAAAAAATATTTATTTCTTCCCCTCACTTTTTATTTAGAATTTCTATTTTTTTAACAATATTACTTTTCGTTGTCTTTTCGTTTCCTACAAAACATTAGAATAATAAAAATGGAACAATAATTCTCACGAAAATGTTAATTACTCAAAACATTCAAAACGTCAAAAAAACCAAAATGATACAAATAATAATGAAGTATCTACATCTACAAATTTACAATATTCAAATAATCAGTTTGAAGAATAAATATAAAAATTATATATGGTTATCAAACTAGACTCATATAATTATCTCCAATTTATTACACAAGTCAAGAAACATCAATCTTATCTGTGGAAGGCTACAATTTGCCATCAATTGGAAAATGTAAATCCTTAATCTCAATTTTTTTTTCATTTTTCTTTTTACAGATTATTAGTTTAAATAAAATTTTTTGGTAACAGTTTTGAATTTTCTTTTTATTTCGCTTATAAACTTTTTCTTCAAATTCAAATGATGAATATATTGACATTGGATATTGTAATTGTACATGTGAATATTGTGGAGTATTATTTTTAAAAAAATGAACAAACACGAAATGCAGATCCACCACAATTTCTTTCATGTTGTCAAAATAGAAAAATTAACATAATTTTAAATAAAAAGACACCAACAATTTTAGATCAGCTATTAAATTATTATGGAGGATCTTTAAGTACAAATTTTAGAAAAAAAAAAAAAAACATTAGAATTTATAATTCTATGTTTGCTTTTATTTTATCTGGAGCAAATATTCAATTAGATATCAATAATTCATCAGCACCTTAGTTTTTTTTAAAATCAGTGGTTAAATACATCATTTAATTGGATTTTTACTTCCGACAAACAATAACCTTCCAAGATTTGCGCAATCGTTTATTTATGATACAGAAAATAAAATTCAAAACAGAATAGCAACATTTCAAAATAATAATGATCTAAACAATTTAAATGAGACCATTATCCAAAAACTAATTACAATACTAGATGAGACAAATAAATTAGTATAATTTTTAAAACTGTTAGAGATACTTATAAAAATAATCACATGCCATAAATGAAAGTAAGATTAATACGAAGATGACAATGAGATAGTACACAATATGATCTTCCAACTTTAATAGAAATAGTGCTTTAATTGTAAGAGATATTGGTCAATATGAAAAAGGTAGAAATATTATCATTCATCATCAAACTAGAGAGTTATAAATAATAAATAAACTTTATCAATATTAAATGACATTATAATATCCATTATTATTTCCTTATGGAGAATATGGATATAGAATTGATATAGGATGAAATCCAAAATTTTTATTGGTAAACAACCACGTAAAAATCGAATATCAATTAGATTATTTTATGCTTTTTAACTTTAACAACAACTACATTAAGGAAATTAATATTTAGAGCTGGCAAACTTTTTCAACAATATATTGTAGATATCTATGCTTCTTTTGAAGAAAATTGTCTAGATTATGTTAGATAAAATCAAAACAATTTTACGATCTGAAATTTATAAAGATATTTAAGATGTTACATCTTATAATTAGAGGTGATACGATGTACAAGTAATTGGCAAAAGAATTATTTTTACCATCTTCTTATATAGGAAGTCTAAGATATATGATTCAAAATTATCAAGATACAATGACAATTTATAGACATTGAGTAAATCCTGATATATTTTTAACATTTACATGTAACCCTTATCATTTTAAAATTTTTTTTTTTGGCAACCATGCATCATATGGGTATTAAACTAGTTATATTATAATGCAATGTAATGTATATTAGAGATATCATATATTTCATTTTAATACAAATATATCTAAACAGTAACCCTACTTATTTTACTAGTCATCTATTTACTTTTTCTATCTACTTATCATTAACCACATCATGTACTTTTTCTCTCTCTGTCTCGCACCAATATATATTAAAATGACTATTCAAATATAAACAATCCAAATATATATTACATTTAAAAGGGGATATCCAAATACATATTATATTTCATTTATTACATCAGAACATTATATAAAATGAATGTTGCCTTTCAAACAGATCATTACAATTTTGATAACCCTCTTAGGGGGGTGTTTGGTGCTAAGATTTGAATCATAAAATACAACTCAATTTTTTTTCCTAAAAAGTCAATCTTAATTTTACTATTTACATAGTTTTATAACTCAAATTTTAAAACTCTACAACTTTACATATACAAATTCAAATAAGATTAATTTTTTGTTAAAATTACAGAGAATGTCGATATGAACAAAACAAGCTCTGTATTGATATATATTTTTTCTGAATACATTTTAAATTTTATGTTTTTTAATTCTAATAATTTAAATGTTTTATCAAACATATAATTCAATTTAAATCTAAATTCTATAATCAAAACCTTAGCACGGATCCCATGTTTAATATTCTGTCTATTTCAAATGAAATCTTGCATACGTACGTCATACTGATGTCTTAATAAAAAAGATAAATTTTTTTTTTAAAAGGCACCCTTTTGGGGAAACAAAAAGAAAAGAAAAGCAGATTTGTCAAAAATATTCTAAAAAGATTAAAATATCTAAATACACTCTCTCTCTCACTTTAATAAATACGAATTATTTATCATCTTTAGAGCCCAAAACATATACTATAAATTCTTTTCCACATGTTTATCAATTAGAACAATATAAATTAATATGTTTATACAAAGGCCTTACGAGAATGACTAACAATAATTAATAAACATGTGGATTAAAATTTACAATCTGGAATCTCTGCTACATGAAAACCGGGCCGGCTGTGGTCAACCCTGAACACCCTTGGCGGTCTGCACAAAAACTCCCAAAAAGATAAACCATTAATATTTTATTAAAATAATTTGACCATTTCATTGCCTACATTCCGCGGGGGCTTTGAACATAGAATAACATTATTAATCATTACAACAATCCAATGGTATAAAGAAAAAACATACAACACAAAATAGCCCCTCCTTCGCAGGAATATTCATGTATCTTTCCAGGAAATTAATTGATTTAATCAACCATATTCCTCTGGGACCACACACCCAACGAAGAAAAGGAAAAGAAAAAAAGAAGGAAAGAACGAAGGAAAGAAAAGAAGAAAAGTAAGACAAGAAAAGGGGGGAAAATGATGATGACGAGGAAGAAGAATATGAATGGGGGAGTTTGGTGGAGTAGTTTGAGTTGAGATTTTTAAGTTGGAATAGTAAATTTTTTTGAATTTTCAGAAAAGACAAAAAACTTTTTGGGAAAAGACAAAAACTTTTTGGGAAAAAGACAAAAAAATTTTTGAGATGAGATGAGATGAGTGGGTGTACCAAATGAGGCCGAAGAAAACTTCAGGATAGTTCTATAGAGTTTCGTGGAACAAAAGAAAACTACTAAGTGAGTATAGTAATTTGCAAGTATTACGAGTTTTTTTAGTTAATAATTACGTAGAAATTGTAATTTAGTGAGGACTTTTTATGAGTCCATTATGATTCCTTTTTCTAAAAGGTCTTATGGTTAATTTGTCTTATAAGATTTTGTATGTCTTTGTTTATTGACAAAATAATATCAACATATTATTTAGATTTTCTTTTTTGAATCTCGGATGATAAATTCAAACTCTATACTTTTAAATAAAATTAAATATAAATTTACTATAAGATTATGCATATAACCACATTATTTAGATCCATTTGGAACATATATTTAAACCCATAACTAAAAGAACAAATTTAAAATTTTATAAAACAAATGACTGTAAAAAAATTTTTTGAATAAAATATTGGACCCTGATATTTCTTTTTTAGAATAATTAACATTGAGTGATCCCTCTTTTAGGAACACATATATTGTATTATAATCTTACACTCCTCTCAGTAGATAGAGTTTCTAGACACTTAATTTCAAAAAGCGGCTGATTTTTTTTATTGAAAAAAAAAAAGATCAATTATCATCTAAGGCTTTATTTATTCGAAATTTAAGTTTTATTTTAATTAAATTATATTTTTTATCTCGATTTAAGTCAATAAAATTTATACTTAGTATTTGAAAGTCCAACTTAAAATTTTCATCTTTAACTGATAAATCAGACGTAAATTAAATATTTATTGACCACTATCATAATTAAATAATAATCTATTAATAAAAACACATGTTGATATGGATCGATTATCAAATGACAATATATAAATAATCGATGTTATTTTAAAAAACGATCATTTTTTTCCTTTTCTTTTAATTTACTTTAGACTATTTAGATTAGGGGTGACAATTCGTGTCGTGTTCGGGTACACGGGTCCAATCCGAACACGACCCGTTCTTTTCCGTATCAATTTCGGGTGACCCGAATTTGACCCGTTCACTATTCGTGTCGTTTTCGATTCGTGTCGTCGTGTCGCGACCCGTATTGCCACCAGGGGTGGCAATTCGTGTCGTATTCGGGTCACACGGGTCCAATCCGAACACGACCCGTTCTTTTCCGTGTCAGTTTCGGGTGACCTGAATTTGACCCGTTCACTATTCGTGTCGTTTTCGATTCACAAAATTCTTGTCGTTTTCGATTCGTGTCGTAGTGTCGCGACCCGTATTGCCACTCCTAATTTAGATATACGGTATACCTACACATCCCGTATTGTTCTTTTAAAAGTAATTTAGCAAATACAAATACAGGGGGAGTTCTAGTAGGTTGGCTTTCCTCGGTAAAATTCAAGGGTCCATATTTAATCTGAAGAAGATTTACAGATGTTAACATACACCCCACTATACTCGATAACAACTTCTCTTTGAGATATGATTACAGCTTCAAAGGTGAAGACTTTATTATTATTATTATTTTTTTAATTTCGAAAATAAACTTTAAAGGTTTTTTGTCTCTCATCGGCACTACGATGCCGGTGGTGCTGTGGCGAAACAGCAGCAACGGAGAACGTAGCCCCCCCTCACAACAGCACCACGTGCTCAACCCCGAACTGCGGCTAAATTTCTGGCTTCCCCGTGCGACCGCCACCCACGTTGGCTTCACAACCCACCATTCTCACTGCTCCTTACCCCTGAACGGCGGCGAAATTACTGGCTTCCCCGTGCGAGCCCCACTCACGCTGGCTTCACAACCCGCCATTTTCACGGCGGCTCAAACTACCCCCTTCTTCTCCTTGATAATTATTTATTTATTTATTTTTGGAAGGCCCAACTTAACAATCTAAGCTTTTTCCTTGGTTTTCTTCCATTTACTTCTGCTGCTACAAAAGCTCAGATATGGCGGAAAACAAAATTTATCCTGCTGATGATTAATTTTACACCCAAAACAAAACAAAAATAATGAAATCTTTTATCTTGTACCAATATGCTCTTCCATGCTTTTACTGTTATTGTGTTCGGGTTACACACAAATCTGAGAAGATAGAACAAAAAGGGCAAATGGAGTTTGTTATCACTAAGCACATAAAAGTGATAATGGAGTTTGTTTTGCCGCCGGAGCTCGAAAACGGAACAAATTGTGTGTCAGATTAGCTTTTTGCTTTTTTTTTTTTTTGGCTCACAGTTTGTGTGTCAGGTTAAAAGAAGTTGTTTTTCTAAATGGTGTGGTCTAGTTAGATGTGCACACGTATCTATGTAGCCGATTGATGTAAATCGATGAGGTAAAGTAAGTGTCCCTCGTTGTAGAATTCCCCATAAGATATTTCTCACATACAACATATACATGATAATTCTACCAAAGAAAAAAAAAAAAAAAAAGTACATATACATGTTCACACAAATTTAAAACAAACAGTGGCTGCCGTGAAAAAAAAATAATGAAATAAAGGGAAAGGGTAAGGTAAAGCCCGTTTTATATATTTGATCGGTAGAGTTTATTTTATAAATAGTTTCATGTGTTTCAACAGTTGAGATGTTATTTGTGCATGATACTTATCATACACCTTATTCTAATCTAATAAATAAAAAAAATCAAAGCAAAGAAAAAAGAAATTAAAAAAAAAAAAACCCAATCCCTTTGGCCGGAAAACCACCCCACCCCTAACAACTAGAGCACTCCCCTCCGACGGCCCCCATCTGAAAAATTGCCCCCATTCAGGCGACCTTATGTTGTTCGGCGATGAAATCCCACGTTTGTCGACGATGAATTGCCCCCAAGCCCCAACCTAACCTGCAAAACTGCCACACCCCACCCCTTTTATATATCTGATCGGTAAAGCTCATTTTACAGATCGTTTATGTGTTTCAATGGTTGAGATGTTATTTGTGCATGATACTTATCATGCACCTTGTTCTAATCTAATAAACAAAAAAAATCAAAGCAAAGAAAAAAGAAATTAAAAAAAAAAACCCAGCCCCTTTGGCCAGAAAACCACCCCACCCCTAACGACTAGAGCACCCCCCTCCGACGGCCCCTACCTAAAAAATTGCCTCTATTCTGGCGACCTTATGCTGTTTGGCGACGAAATCCCATGTTTGTGGATGATGAATTGCCCCCAAGCCCCAACCCAACCTGCAAAGCTGCCACACCCCACCCCTTTTGTATATCTGATCAGTAAAGCTTATTTTATAGATCGTTTAATGTGTTTCAATGATTAATATGTTATTTGTACATGATACTTATCATGCACCTTATTCTAATCTAATAAATAAAACAAATCACAACAAAGAAAAAAGAGATTAAAAAAAAAAAAACCAAACCCCTTTGGCCGGAAAACCACCCCACCCCCAACGACTGGAGCACCCCCTCTCCGACTGCCCCTATTGAAAAATTGCCCCCATTCTGGCGACCTTATGATGTTTAGCGACGAAATCCCATGTTTGTCGACAATGAATTGCTCCCAAGCCCCAACCCAACTTGCGAAATTGCCACACCCCACACCCCACACCCCCCCCCCCCCAAACTAAAGTCCGTCGATGGTGAATCGCCCCACACGCCCCAACCCAACTTGCAAAGCCACCACCCCAACTTCAGGGAATCGCCCCATGCACCAAAGTCTATCTACGGCGAATCGCCCCCCATGCCCCAACCCAACCTGCGAAACCCTCCCTCCCCCTGGCCCATCCAGAACGACCAATGAAGAACAATCATAGGGACTTCAATTTTTAATTTTTTTCCTGTAATTCTATAGGTAAGAGCTTATTTTTGTTATCATATGCGATTAATTTCTTATTCATTCAATTAAATTTTAACGGATGACATTCTACTGATAAAATATATAAAAATAGTTCTCTTTTTTTCTAAAATAAATTCTCGGAATACTAATGGGATTGTGGGGGTAGTTGGTTTGGTTTTGAGAAAAAGTAAAAGACGAGGATAAAAAGCAAGTCAACCCATCTAATCTTTCTATCTCTCCGTGGTTGGCGACCGTCTAGAAAAGCCACCAACAAAGAAAAAACTCCCCCATTTTCATGACCCTCTCTTTCTCTCTCCTCTTTCTCTCTGCTTAACCTTTTTGGTAGCTTCTAATCCAAAAAGCAACTCCAAAACAAAGGAAAAAGTGTATACCAAAAGATCTCTCTCTCTCTTTACTCCTCAATCATGTGTACTAGTAACCATTATGGCTGAGGATCTGAAGTACTGAGATCGAGGAGTGTCAAAAAAGAAAGAAAAAAAAAAAACACAAAAACCAAAAAACAAAAGGAAAATTAAAGTTTTGATTTTTTTGGTCATCTGGGTTCACTGTCCTTTTCAGGAAGAAAGAATAAAGAGAGCAACTTGGCAATTTGTTCCCATCTTTTACGCAGAGAGAAAAGGAAAAAACAAAAGAAAAGAAAAGAAGAAAGAAATCCCTGTTGGGCACAAGATCTCTGTGTTTCTTCCTTTTTTATAGTTTCTCTTGATTCTGGAAAGAGCTTACTGAGATTTTGGAAAGAAATTCTTGTTTTAATGGGGGCTTGTTGGAGCAACCGAATTAAGGCCGAAAGTCCTTACAATACAGGTAAGCCTCTGCTTCTTCTTTCTGTTCATATATACACATATATACATATGCAAATACGAAGTTGCTTCATCAAGCTTTTGTTTTGATCAAATTTTCTAAAATTTTCTGTTTTGCACAATGTCTTCTTATTGATTGATGAACTGGGTCGTGGTCAAGATGAATCATTTGACTAAGTCAAAAGCTTTTTTTTTTTTTTTTTTTTTAATCTAAGAAGAACATTTTTTTTTTTTTCATATGTCCTTGGAATCGTGAATTGTGTATGTGATTGCTTTGAGAAATTGTTTTGGAAACCTTCGTGAAGTGATCTTCAAATCTGAATGGGAACATCACTTTCATTTGTTTCCCGGAAAACGAAGTTGAAAATGGAAATTGATGTGTTCTGCTCTGTTTCGTTTAGATCAGTTTTTTCACTTAAGTTCTTGTTTGGCAATTGAAATTGTTTTCATCTTCACAAGGTCTAGCTTCTTTTTCATTTTTTTACCCTTCCTGAAGGATTATTAGTTAATTTTTGTGTTCTCAATTGTCCTTTTTTCAGTTTTTACTCGGGTTTGGCATGTGAAAGCTAATTCTGGTGATTAATGGTGAAATTTCTAGTGAATCTTTATTGACATGTCTCACTGGCTCTTATTGAAGGGTTTAATTCAAAAAGTACGAACTCGAGTAGCAAATTATCATCGTTTTCGGCACCATTAACTCCTAGGAGCGAGGATGATATATTACGATCCCCTAACATAAAGAGTTTCAGCTTCTCTGAACTAAAAAATGCTACAAGAAATTTTCGCCCCGATAGTGTATTGGGGGAGGGTGGTTTTGGATCAGTTTTCAAGGGTTGGGTCGACGAGCAATCACTCACAGCGACAAAAACTGGGACTGGAATAGTAATTGCCGTGAAGAGGCTCAACCAAGAAGGTTTCCAGGGCCACAAGGAATGGCTGGTCGGTATAAATCTTGGTCTTGAGTGTGTGCATTGTGACTTTATGATGTTGGCATTTTATAACTTAATTTACATGGCGAAACTAATTAATTCTACATGCTTTTGCCACTCGATATACAGACGGAAATAAACTATCTGGGGCAGCTTCATCATCCTAATCTTGTGAAGTTGATTGGTTACTGCCTAGAGGACGAACATCGGCTTTTGGTGTACGAGTTCATGCCCAAGGGAAGCATGGAGAATCATCTTTTCAGGAGTGAGTGAGCTTTTAGTCCAACTTGTGAATTGTGATTTCATTTTGAACTTTTTTTTGCCACTCTTACCTCTCCTCGCAGAGAAGTAGTCTTTATTAATATTCTTCTAAAATATCATCCTTGTTCTAATAGGATCTTTACTTATAATTTTCCAACAGGGGGTTCTCACATTCAGCTGCTTTCTTGGCGTCTGCGGATGAAAATTGCACTTGGCGCTGCAAGGGGGCTTGCGTTTCTCCACGGAGCTGAAATGCAAGTCATATATCGTGACTTCAAGACTTCTAACATTTTGCTCGATTCAGTACGTGACTTGCCCCGACTTATTCTTGTCACATTTCATTATGTTAATGGGTTTATCAAATTCTTGTATGCTTATTCTCTTCTTCCTCGTTTCAGAACTACAACGTGAAGCTGTCTGATTTTGGGTTGGCCCGAGATGGGCCAACCGGTGATAAGAGCCATGTCTCTACTAGAGTCATGGGAACTTATGGATATGCTGCGCCAGAGTATTTAGCCACAGGTACTTGAATTCTTTTATTTCTTTTCTTGAATCCTTGACTTGAATGGACCACTTTGACTTTCACAAAGTAATCTCCACACCGAAGTTTAAATATTTCAGTTGATGACACTGACTTCTTGACATATATACTTTCTCTGGCCAACTGTTTTTTTCAATCAGATGCATTTACATCCGATATGTCTAAAAATTCTTTGGACCAGAGTCCTTTCGTACTTATTAAAGCGCAAAAACAATCCATAAATTCTGTCTCAAAGCCTCTTTTTCTCTTTTTGTCTGCTTTAGTCTTCCTTCTTTTGAACTTCATTTGTCAGTTATTTATTTGCAATAGTCGTTTACTACTAAATCACGTTTGCATATAGCAACTAGAAGCATGATGTGAAATATTAAAACAGAAGCACTACAAGAACATATCATAATGATCATGTTTGAGAGAGTTAAATATCTATCATCTCTCTCGGTGTTGACAGACAAAAGTTTGAAGGATTACCCTCTCACTTTGATGATCCTTTTAATTAGAAGAATGTTGTGCCTCACTATTTCTCTAAGGCCAGTTTTAGTTTTTTTATTTTGGTTGCCGCAAGGATGTCTTGTCCTTGGTTTAGTAGTCTGGTTTTTGGTTTCTGTTTTCACCAATAAAATTTCATCACTTGCTAAATAAAGGAAAAAGAACTTAAGTTTTGTATCCTGTTTCTTCCTCTCATTATAAATTGCAACTTTTGCTCTGAAGGCCATCTTACTACCAAGAGTGACGTATATAGCTTTGGAGTCGTTCTTCTAGAAATGTTATCTGGTCGACGGGCCATAGACAAGAACCGACCAACCGGACAACACAACCTAGTGGAGTGGGCAAAACCATACCTCACTAACAAACGCAGAGTCCTTCATGTTATGGATACTCGTCTCGAAGGCCAGTACTCCCTTAGCTTGGCCCAGAAGGCAGCCAACCTTGCGCTTCAATGTCTAGCTATAGACTCCAAGATCAGGCCTAACATGGATGAAGTGGTAACAACATTGGAACAACTCCAGGATTCAAAGGACATTCCTAAAGGTGCTCATAAAGAGCACCATGTAAACAGTGAAGCACGCAAATCCATCAGAAGTAGTACTGCAGGTAATTCTAAAGTCACTGGTTCTTATCCTAGGCCTTCTAATTCTCCGCTTTTCGCTTAGGAGGGGGGGCTTTTTTTTCAAAGTGTATCTATGACTTCAGTGAGAGTTTAGGGAGGGTTGTCAGGAGGTTGAGAATTCAAGCATGTATCATAGCAAAGTTTGTTCATGTAATGTATAGTTCTTTTGTTTTAGTTATGTGAGTCTGTTTCAGAGGACTTCTGAGCACTACTAAGAATCAAGAACATGCAAATTCCTGATTTGGGCTAGAAGTTTGTCCTCTACATTCGAAAATGTGAATTTTTTTTATCTGGCTTGTCTGAAAATGTTACCGAGTTAATTGGAGATTTATGAATTAACTTTTGGCGTGGGGTTAATCTAATTTCATTCATTGTCATTTTTTCTTGGTTGTGTGCAAGATTATTAAGATTTATCTTCACGAAAATGGTATAGAACTATTTTCATTAAGCATACACATAACACAATTTGTACTAATTAATCTGGAAGTTGAATCCAGTCTTTATTTTAATTATATTTTCGCAGCCCTCTCTGAAGCAATCAAAACTAAGGCTTCTTTTGGTTCCCTATTCCAAACTTAAAATTTTCATCTCAGTTTTTGTCTTTTTCTGAAAAAGTTTTTGTCTTTTCTGAAAAGTCAATACAAATTTACTATTGAAATTTAAAATTTTCAACTCAAACTTATTCACTAAACGGATCCTAAATAAAGCACTACGAGAATAAAAGAATCAATATTAAAAGATTTTGCTTCTGTTTGGAATACATGTTCAAACTTAAGGGGGTGTTTGGTGGAGTAATTTGAGTTGAGATTTTTAAGTTTCAATAGTAAATTTTTTTGAATTTTCAGAAAAGACAAAATTTTTATGGAAAAAGACAAAAAAAATTTTGAGATGAGTGTTTTGAGTTGGTGTGCCAAACACCCTATAAGTTTTTTATATCAATTTTTATTTTTATTTTTTGAAAAATCAATAAAAATTATAATTAATTTTTGAAAAATTAATTAATTTTGACAAAAAAAAAATCCATTTCAATTGGTGTTCGAAACGGAAGTTTCACTTTCTTTTTGATTAAACACGGTTCACTTTCTAGTAAATACCTCTCTGTTTCTCTTACGTTGACCTCATTAACAAACACCATGTCCACCATCAGCACCAGCACCAGCGAGTCCCGTCGCTGCAAAACGACATCGCCTTGCAATGTCTAGCTTGAGTCCCGAGACAGTATCACCCTGTCCTGGTGCCGGTGTCAAAGCTCATCAGATCTCTCGTCAACTCCCCGGAGTTCTTCGCCACCTGATTAGCCTTCAACTGCACCCAACTCCTGCCTTACCTCAGAATCCGAAACCGATACTGCCAGCCCAAAGGTTGGTTCACGCTCAATCCAAGACCCAATCCTAACTCCTCAACGGGAAACATCATTATGGCCCGGGTCCTTGAAAATCCCTAGGACCTGCTAGATTGGTCTGTTTGGGCCACCTTGGGCCCCAAGATTTACATCCTGGGCAGTGGATTCTATGATCACTCAACTGATGTCTAGATATTGGACTGCCGGTTCCACACGTGGGAGCGCAGTCCGAGCATGCCAATGGCCCAAAAGGGGGATGCCAAGACCGTAGTTTTCGACGGCAATATTTAAGTGATCGGAGGGTGGAGGTTCGAGGACTCATGGGCCTATGTGTTGGACACGGTGGCTGGGCGTTAGGAGGTCCTTCCTCGGCCGAAGCTTGGCATCTACGACAAACAGGTTGTCGGATGTGCCATTAGGTGCGGTAAGGTTTGCGTGTGGCTGTAAAGAGACGGCATATTGGCTTTGGAATTAGAATGAATTATATTAATTGGGCACAACCTGCCTGAAGGAGGTTTGAGCAACGGGCTAAGGTTGTAGAGCTCGCCATGTTCCACATTCATCAATGAGCCTTGACTACTGCTTCATGTCTGTGAAGAATATTTAAGATAGGCAGAGACGCAAGACTGAGTTTCTTGTTCGGAGTTTACTGTTAGAATTACTGGAGTAGATAATTTTAACTCAGATTATTGATAGGCTACAGTTAGTTAGCTGTTAGGCAGTTAGTTAGCTGATTTGCTACTTGGTTAGAAGTTAGGAGTAAGTTAGGAGGTTAATTAATCAGAAAGATTTGAGCTGATGTGTTGCTGCTAGGACTCTCGAATTCCTGTCAAACTTGTATCATTCTTTCTTCTTTTGTTGATTCAAGTTCTTCTATTCTTTCTCCAACTCTCCCACTGAAATCCTTGGACAATCTAGGGTTTCTATCGATCATAAGCACTGGATGTTGGAAGTCTATGCTCTCAATTTTCGAGTCCTCGATAAGTTGCAGGAGATAGATCGTCATCAGTTTTTATTACATGGCCATCCTTGTTGTGCTTTAGAATTAAAAATTTTTGTAGTGTGCCCCTCATTTCTATACTTTTGCTTTCTCATTCATCTCAACCAATATGTGAATTTGCATTGCTTGAACCAAAAACCTTTGTTGATAAAACTGCATTATCTGGTTGATAAAGCATCTAGGAATGGATTTGCTAAATCGAATAAATCTAACCAATAACCGAGTTGTTTTGGTTTTTCGGATGAAAGAATTTAGTCCGGAATCCACTTTTGAATCACCAAGATTTTCAAGAATGAAGTGTTGATAGCAACAGAAATGATTAGGCCATTCAGACCTTTTATTTTTTATTTTTTGCTGGAAAATAGAGACTTATTTCATATACATATGAGTTCAATTACACATTCCTGCTTTCATATAGAATCACTATGCAATCTTTGCTTGAATTTTGAAACCCTTAAAGATAAACCCTCCCTTCCATAATTGGTCCTTGTGTTCAGCCATTACGATTCTCATATTTCCAAGATTTTCATGGAAAGTCCGGAACTTGGCTACAGGAATCTCTACCCATTGTTCTTTCGGCAAATTTGACATCTTGACTTTTTGTTCGTGCCTGCTTCCATCGGAGTGAGAGATTTGAACGGTTACTGGAGTGTCCCAACCAATGTTGTTTTTCATTGTTAGCGCAAATGAATGCGTGTGCCTACTTCCATCTGGTTGAGTGGGTACTAAGGTCACTAGAGTGTCCAATCCAGTTTCATTTTTCATCATTACAACAAATGATACCTCGTGCATGCTTCCATCTAGGAGAGTGGGCACGATGGTCACTGGAGTTTGCCACAAAACTTTATTGTTCATCATTAGTGCAAATGACAGCTCAGGTTGGCTTCCATCTGGTTTACTGGGGATGAAGGTCACTGGAGTGTACTGCCCTACTTCATTTTTCATACTTACCACAAATGATAGTTGGTGCCCGCTTCCATCTGGCTGAGTGGGTACAAAGCTACTTTTAGTGATTTTTCCATCATCATTTTTCATCGTTAGCATGATCGATAGCTCGGGGGTACTGAGTTCTCCGGTTACGGTTGCTGGAGTGTCTGTTCCATCTTCGTTTTTCATCATTACCACAAATGATAGCTTGTTCCTCCTTCCATCTGGTTGAATGGGTACAAAGGTCACTGGAGTGTTCGTTCCGTCCTCCTTTTTTATCATTAGAAGTACATTGGGTACTTGTTCCACACGAGTGTCCCATTCAACTTCATTTTCCATTGTTACTACAAATGAAAGTCCGCGCCTGTTGTGTCCATCTGTAGGTTGAATGTGTACGCTGCCTGCTGGAGTGTCCCACAGAACAACTTCAACATCTTTCATCATTACAACAAATGATGCTTCGTACAAGGTTTCAGGTGACAGCATTATTGTATCAAAACTTCCGCTCACATCTAGCCAGCTTACTTTTATCAGTTCAGCCATCTCAATAGCATCATCACCGCTGCATCAGTATCAATTCAGTACGTTAAAAGTTTCTCTACTTGTTGTAACATTGTCTCTAGTTGTTCATCTGACCAGCTTACAACTATGAAAACACGAACTTTCCACTTGTCCCATATTTCCCTCTAATTTCAATACTTCCTAGCAATGACCATTAACTTATAGAGACTTCTCAATTAAGTCCAAACCATGATGATGCTAGTTTAACACACAAACAAATTAGTAAATAATTCTTTCTTAACAAAAATAAAATTACTAAATAGTTTGGCACGTGATAAAATTAATAACACACGGTTAATATGAGTTTAGCTTCTTTACTGTCGGTAATTTAAAGCGTCATCTTGAGTTTTAAAGAGAGGCCGATTGGAACTCACCTTGCTTCTTCTGGAAGAAACCAGCCCCAGTGCCTTTTGTCATGACTCCAAGTGATCTGAAAATCTCTTGGGTAGATCATAAAGCAGTTCTTGCCCATCTTATCGACCCAATACTTCTGTCAAATAAGAGTAACCTTAACGATGAGCAACAAAACAATTAGAGATGATTAAAAAAAAAAAAAAAAAAAAAATCGAAAACATATCAGAACTAAACTGGTTGATCTGAGACATGCCTGCCTTTTTTGGTTAAAAAGTATTCCACCTTGGAGCGTACTCAGTAGCTTCTGTGGTGAGAAGTCTTCTCTACTTATGTTTGCATCTTTTAAAATGACTTCCAATTTCTGCAACGAGTCCAGTATTCTCTCTGCTTGCTTTCCTTTGCTTGTCCGAGGCCCTGCTTCTAAAGGGTTGCAACCAATCTTGTCTTTGTTACTACCTTCTGTTGGGTTTTGTGAGTTCTTGCTATCTTCTTTTTTCAGTTGTGGCTGAGATTTTGACCACCATTTAGTCCTCCCCATCTTCGAGGTGTCACTGCAGGTATAGTGTCAATTATTAACACTTGAATGTCATTTGATTCTAATATATATTATATACAAGTGTTTCATGAAAACATTCGGGAGTTAAAAGTTTAAGAAGAGTTTGATTAAACCAGTAGTTGAATAACAGCTTGGGTAATGTGGTGCTAGGTAAAACATTTTTGTGGAAAAATATTAATTTAGTGGAAAAAGCCTCTCTAATGGCCACTAGGTCAAGACATTCAGGTAGTCCAATAACTACCACTGAGAACTCAGGCAGGATAGAACATTCAGGTACACTCTAGTTGCTGGATCGAGTTGGGACTGTAGTGGTTGTTGGGATATATGGACAGTCCACTTCGAGATGGTCCATATATCACGCCAACTGCTACACCACCCCCGCAATTGATCTATATACCACTGCGGGTTTATCTGGGTATGACATTCACTATTCTTAGAACTCTTCTATTCATGAAAAAAAAATTGAAAAAAAAAAAAAAAAAAAACAAAGAAAAGATACTCCAATAACCCTTTATCTAAATTTTCCATGCAAAATTTTCAAATAGAGTCCCAAGTAGTCTTGACAAATTAGAGTACCGATATTGCCTGACCAATACTCCCTGAGAACCCAATAACATATTATATGTCTAGCCACACCCTCCCTTTTGCTATAGTCAAAGTTAATGAAAGTGTATAGATCTACCGAAAAAAAAAAAACCAGAGTTTTTGTTTTATGCAAAGCGAGATAAACAAAATCAAAACATAAAAGCATTAACATGACCAACGATTAATGCTCTTTTTTCCTAAAAGTTGTAAAGTTGACCAAGGACTTACATGTTATATCTTCGAAACACAGAGAGAGAGAGATTACAACTTTACAAAATCAGATCTACCGGGAAAAAAAAAAAAAAAAAACCAGAGTTTTTGTTTTATGCGAAGCGAGATAAACAAAATCAAAACATGAAAGCATTAACATGACCAACGATTAATGCTCTTTTTTCCTAAAAGTTGTAAAGTTGACCAAGGACTTACCTATTATATCTTCGAAACAGAGACACAGAGAGAGAGAGAGAGAGAGAGAGATTACAACTCTGGACTTTGAAAACGTTGGGGAAGAATCAATGGGAAACAAGATTGGGAAGTCCCCCTTTTATAGATATTGCATCTATTATTATTTATTTATTCATCTCTCTCTCACGGGTAAACCTTTTAAATGTAATTAATAATTGATATCCGTTTTGGTATCTAAACACACAAGTTTTTTTTAAGAGGGTTTTCTCATCTCTTAACCAAGACAGGAAAGATGGTCTAAAAAGAGAGAGATTATTGGTGTAAGTGAGGAGTGAGAAACAAGAGAGAGAGACAGAGAAAGATCCATATGGGGAGAGGAAGGGTAGAGCTGAAGAGGACAGAGAACAAAATCATCAGGCAAGTGACATTTGCCAAGAGAAGAAATGGGCTTCTCAAGAAGGCTTATGAGCTCTCAGTTCTTTGTGAAGCTAACGTTGCTCTTATCATCTTTTCCAACCGTGGCAAGCTCTACGAGTTCTGTAGTGGTTCTAGGTACATACATACATATATATACACAAACAACTCTCTCTCTCTCTCTCTCTCTCTAGACATGCATAAAAAATGAGAATAATGTTGTCACAAACTCATTTTGGTCCAACATCTGGGTTTTTTGCAATCGGGTTTTTGTCTTTGGAGACTCAGTGTGTGAAAAGGATGAGCTTTTCAACCATTTTCTGTTGTTAATTTGCAAAAAAAAAAAAAAAATCAGACTTTTTGGTTTTGATCTATTAATGAAACTGGAATTTCTCTCTTGAAGATCTGTTGCTAATTTCGTAGATGACTAAATTGTTACATGGGTTTTTATGGGTTTCTTCAAAATTTTATGTTTTCGGGGGTAGAGATTTTGGTGTTTGGTTTGTGGGAAATTTCCTCTTTTTTGGTGGGTGCACATAAGAAATGATTTCTCACCAAATTTAAAGCGATTTAGCGGGTTTTATTTAGACCCAAAAAACAATTCAAAAAACATGAATTGCTTGGTTGTCGAGAACCCACAGCCGGCGGGGACTCACCAGCGACGACAAAAGGAAGAAAGAGAGAGAGACGAGTCTTACCAGAATCAAGAGTCCACCAAATTCTCGTCGGGAGGAGCTTCGACTTCCCCAAAATCAAGAAACGATGAGGGAGACACCAAAATGTCCCCAGCAAGCATGATAAATCTCTCAGAGATTATGAAAAACTATAGAAATTGGAGAGAAACGAAAAGAGGAAAAGGAAGAGGAAAGAAAAATGCAAGTTTGAGAGAGAAAGAAAAGGAAAAGGTAGTTTGGAAAAGAGTGGAGGGCCAGAAAAGGAAGACGCGGTATGGTCAAAATGCATAATTAAAAGAAAACAAAAACAACACTCAAAGAAGAAGAAGATAGAAAGAAAAAATAATAATAATAATTCCCTGGTCCCACTCACCTCTCTCTTACCTCATACTCTTTTTCTCTCCTCTCACTCCCACCCTCCCTTCCGCTTAAGATAAGAAAAAAAAAAATCCACCAAAAAAAAAGAGCCATCCCTGATCCCACTCACCTCACTCTTTCTAAAAAAATAAAAACAAAGAAGGGTCTCACTTCCCCACGCCATTTTTTTTTCTTTCCCAATGCATCCCTCCCCCCACTCTCCCTGCACCCTCCCACGCATCTCTCTTTCTCTTTCTCACCCCACCTCTGCTCTGCCATCTGTCAGCCAACCCAGGAGAAGGGAAAAAAAATGACAAAACACGCGTTTTAAACGAAAACGGTGCCTTTTTTTTTTTTCTTCTTTCTATATATATGTTTGTATGTATATATATGTATGTATGTATATATATGGATTAATGGTGGGTTTTGAGACATCATTCAGTTATACATTGTATTGATATGTGTTTAACTACCTTATATATTTGTTTGGTGAAACCGTTTAAACTCAAATTAAATTATATTTTTTTATCTCAATTTTTATTTTTTTTTTCTGAAAAGTCAATAAAAATTATAACTAATTTTTAAAAAGTAAATCACTCAAACTTAAAAATTCAACTCAAAACCGTTTTATCAAACGAACCCAAAATTTTAATATAAATATATCGAATAGTTTATTAATTTATATTTTTTATCTACTTTTATCAATCACATCATATATTCTCTCTTTCACTAATATATATTAGATGACTTTTTAAATGTAAATAACATTTGAATACAATATATAAGAAAGACATTCAAACACATTATATTTCATCTATTACATTCCAAATATTCAAGATAGTAAGCAATAGCAATCAAACATTATAATTTACGATCGGAAGTAATATTATATTAGGAATTAATTTTCATAACCAAATGTCAAATTTTGACTTTGGTACATCAATTATGCATTGTAAGACGCTTAAGTAGAATAATGCAAATTAAGTCATGTGCCGTATATATAGCGAATTTTGTCAAAATTATACAACGTAACGTTTTTAGTTATATTAGTAATTTCAACTATATCAATAACTTAGAGATTGATTTGTTAATTATGAAATTATGGATCAAAATGTCATTATCCAAAAAAAATTAGGATATGATGTGCATAAAGTTCAAAAGAAAAAGAGATTTAAAAAAGAAAAAAAAGAAAAATTCATAGGAAATGGTAAGCACCAAAACGTGATAAAAAAAAATCTCTAACTTACTATGTATTTAGAATCAGGATGTATTACTCTAAGGTTTTGTTTGTCTCGTCATCTCATTTGAACTCAAACTGTACTTTTTTTTGTCTTTTTCCCAAAAAATTTTTGTCTTTTTCCCAAAAATTTTTTTTTCTTTTCTGAAAATTCAAAAAAATTTACTATTACAACTAAAATATTTCAACTCAAACTAACCAATCAAACGGACCCTAAAAGAAAAAGATTAGAATGTATTAAAAAACTAAAGAGAAGGAGAAGAAAAATCCGTGAGAAATGGAAACATTTTTAATCAAATATAATATTATTGATGTAATTTGAATATAAAAATGGTTTCTTTTAACTTGAACCCAGCGAATATGAATATGTAAGTCGCTTTGCAATCAATATGCTTGCATTCCCACATATATATATATATATATATATATATATACATGCCTGCAAAAAGTTGTTGCCATTCGTGCAGTGTCTGAACAAAAGTTGCGAATACATGTTTATAAAACATATAAATCGTACTAAATTCTAGGAGAACACGAAAACCCAAAAGGGCAAAGAAATTAAAAAAAAAAAAATACAACGGCATCTTTTTATAAAGAAGGGTACGGCAGCAAAAATATGAAAAAAAAGAAATGAAGCACGAAAACGATGCGGATTTGGCAACCATAAATGAATAATAACCCCAATATCTACTTTTTTTATTATAATTAATATTAATATATGTTGGAAAAGGGAGCTGTTAATTAGACCAAAAAAAATAATCGTAATAATAAAGGGAGTTGTTAATATCATCGTAGAGT
The DNA here is from genome assembly GCA_025413485.1 of Ficus microcarpa. Lineage (NCBI taxonomy): Eukaryota > Viridiplantae > Streptophyta > Magnoliopsida > Rosales > Moraceae > Ficus > Ficus microcarpa. Next base: position 3,630,051 of record CM046386.1, read on the forward strand.
TTGTAAAGCTATATTATTTTTTATAATTAATTATCATTATTATGGGTCCGTTTGGTTGGTTAGTTTGAGTTGAAATATTTTAATTGTAATAGTAAATTTTTTTGAATTTTCAGAAAAGATAAAAAAACTTTTTGAGAAAAAGACAAAAAATTTTTGAGAAAAAGATTAAAAAAAAAAGTACAGTTTGAGTTGAAATGAAATGATAGACAAACGGACCCCATAAGTCTGGTATGCGGATTTGTTTTCAAGACGTGTTTGTATTATTATTGAAAATGAGAAATGTGTCAATTGAAGGCATTTGATGAATGAACGATGGCAAGCATGAAAAATGAGGTCCAAAAATGATTTTAGGAATCTGATCTAAGACCAACAAAATATACTTCCGCAGGCATTTTTCCCTTCAATACAATTTCACCTCCCTACATGTTAAGAACTAACGTGTATATACAGTCCCTAATAAGAATGTGGAATTAGGAGGAAAATTGAGGTCTCAAAACAATTTTAAAAATTGAAATAGAAATGGGACACACTCTAAAATTTTGATTACCAAAGAAGTTAATTAACATTTACATTGATTTCATGCATCAATTATTACGCAAGAAAACTATCCTAATTGCAAAATTTACAAATTCAAATAATTAAAAACCTCCTCAATAAATATATATATATATATATATTTTTTTTTTCCTTGAGAAATGCTAAAGTCAAGCATAGGTTTCCCAATTAGCATGACTTTTCTTCGAGAATACATAAGGAAAAAAAAAAAAAAAAAATCAAAGGCATCATATACGGATTCCCCAACGTTGAAAAAGCCTACTATTTTATAAGTTGGATGACGTCGATTCGATTAAGTAATTAATACGGCTTTTTTACATGGATGCTTCTTGGACTTTTTAAATTTGATCTCATTTCTAATTTTCTTTTTCTTTTCTAATAATCAATTTGTTGAACTTATAAATTTTAACATTGTCAGTCATTTATGCTCAAATCCATTAAAATGTGGATGGTTTTTTTATAGATGTCTTGCACATTATCGTCTAAAAACGGCAATGCTAATAATTTTTACTTAATTTTAATACAAATTCCTTTAAAAACATGAACATAGTTCGATTATCAAATTGAAAAATTTAGAGAACATCCATATGAAGATGCCTATCAATACTTTCTTCTAGTTTTCACATTGAATTTCTGTTTTAAAAAAATGGTAAATCTGTAATAAAGTCCCACTTATATGCTTTATCGATATAATTCATTTTTAAACCTACCCGATATAATTGAACAGTTAAAATGTTGCTTATGTTTAATAATTATAATGTACCTGAACTCATAATATTATATATTATAAATAAAAAATAGATATTCAAAAAAAAAAACTAAAAAAAAGATTGGTCTTGCGACTGTCCCCCGACATCCCCCTTACGACGGTGACGATGCCAAGGAGGCCCCCCTTATCGGATGCCGATGCCCCCCCTAAATATTGTTTAGATCTATCTTCGGGGGGGGGGGGGGAGGCTCGTTGGTGTCGGGTGGGGGGATTGAGTTGGTCAGCGTAAGTGGAGGTACTGGCTCATCGACCGGGGAGGGAATTTGTATGTTTTCTTTTTAATTAACTTTTTTTATATATTATTTTTAAATTCTTTAGTTTATACGAGTATGAGATAAGGTGCATTCTAACTATCGCAACATATTAATCGTTTGATTATATCTCAACGGTTTAAAAAATGACTCTACTGATAGGATATCTAAAAGGGATCTATCGCAACCTTACCCTTTAAAAAATTGTAGTTGCATAAATTGACTTTATTTTTCTCATCAACTACTTGGAAAGTAGCAGTTGAAGACCAATATTAAATCTGATTATTGATAGTAACAAGTTAATGTACTATCTGACTTTTTGGCATGTTGTTGATGGGTGAGTCATTTATTTATTTATTTTTATTTGTTTCCTCTTGGATGTTTACATGTCTTCTTGGAAATTTCTGGCATTTGAACACACTTTACTATATAACAAAAGGGGGTTGTTAATTAGACCCAAAAAAAATAATAATAATAATAAGGGAGTTGTTAATATCATGGTAGAGTTTGTAAAACTATATTATTTTCTATAATTAATTGGCATTACCATAAGTCCAATACGTGGATTCATTTTCAAGGCGTGTTTGTATTATTACTGAAAATAAGAAATGCGTCAAGTGAAGGCATATGATAAATGAGCAATGGCAAGCATGAAAAATGTGGTCTAAAAATGATTTTAGGAATCGGATCTAAAACCAACAAAATACGCTTCTGTATGTACCACAGGCATTTTTCCCTTCAATACAATTTCACCTCCTTACATGTTACGAACTAAATTGTATACACAGTCCCAAATAAGAAAGTGGAATTAGGAAGAAAATTGAGGACTCAAAGCAATTTTAAAAATTGAAATAGAAATGGGACACAATCTAAAATTTTGATTAACAATGAAGTTAATTAACGTTTACATTAATTTTCATGTATCAATTGTTACACAAGAAAACTATACTAATTGCAAAATTTACAAATTCAAATAATTAAAAACCTCCTTCGTAAATATATATATATATATATTTTTTTTTTCTTTTCTTGAGAAATGCTAAGTCAAGCATACGTTTCCCAATTAGCATTACTTTTCTTCGAGAATAAATAAGAAAAAACCAAAGGCATCTCATACGGATTCCCCAACGTCAAAAAAGCCTACCACGTTATTTGTACTAAGTTGGATGACGTCGATTCGTCTAAGTAATTAATATGGCAATTTTTTTTTTTTATATGGATGTCTCTGAAATTTTTTAAATTTGATAATCTCGTCTCTAATTATTTTTTTGTTTTCTAATAATCAATTTGTTGAACTTGAAAATTTTGACACTGTAGATCTTTTATGCTCAAATCCATTAAAATATGGACGGTTTTTTTAACATATGTCTTGCACATTATCGTCCAAAAAGGGTAATGTTGATCATTATTACTTAATTTTAATACAAATTCCTATAAAAACATGAACACAGTTCAATTATCAAATTGAAAAAATCTTCACGAATCTCGATTGGTTCGTGGTCCAGTACGTGTGACGGATCCGGAATGTACTTCTTTAGCATCGACACATGGAATACATTGTGCACATATGCTAACTCTTGGGGTAAAGCCAACTTGTAGACTACGTTACCAACTCTTTCGAGTATCTCGAATGGCCCTATATACCTTGGACTCAATTTCTCCTTCTTTCCGAATCTCATAACTCCTTTGAACGGAGCGACTTTGAGAAAGACCAAGTCTCCTACTTGTAATTCTAGAGGCCTTCTTCGTCTGTCGGCATAACTCTTTTGTCGACTAAATGCAGTCTCCATCCGTTGGCATATAAGCTTTACGGCTTCCTTGGTTTATCGAATGAAGTCCGTAGACACAAGCTCTTTTTCTCTTGTCTCGTACCAATGGACCGGAGATCTACATCTTCTTCCATACAAGGCTTCATAAGGAGCCATTCCAATTGTAGTTTGGAAACTGTTGTTGTACGAGAACTCAATCAAAGGAAGCTTCTTATCCCATGTTCCTTTGAAGTCCATCACGCATGCTCGTAACATATCCTCTAGAGTCTGAATGGTCCTTTCCGATTGTCCATCCGTCTGAGGGTGAAAAGCTGTACTAAACGTAAGCTTTGTACCCATCGCTTTATGTACACTTCTCCAAAATTTGGAAGTGAAACGATCGTCACGATCCGAGATAATCATTTTCGGAATTCCATGATAGCGAACGATCTGCGCTACGTATAACTCCGCCAGTTGTTCCACTGAAAAACTGAGCTTGATGGCCACAAAATGTGCGGACTTTGTCAATCGGTCAACGATCACCCAAATAGCATCGTTGCCGCTAGGAGTTCGGGGTAGACCAACCACGAAATCCATCGTCACTTGGTCCCATTTCCATTCTGGGATGAAAATTTTCTGCAATTCTCCTCCTGGACGTTGGTGTTCCGCCTTCACTTTTTGACAAGTAAGGCATTTTATAACAAATGTAGCAACGTCGTTCTTCATTTTGGGCCACCAAAAGCTCTCTTTCAAATCCTTGTACATTTTTGTGGCTCCGGGGTGAACGGAATATGGAGTCTCATGGGCTTCTTTCATGATTCGTTCCTTCAACTCTTATTCATTAGGAATGCATAGTCTGTCCTTCCGATAGAGTATGCCCGCATCAGATATGTTGAAATCCGACTCCTTTTCTTCTAAAACTTCATTTTTCGTTCTAAGCAGCGAGGCATCTGCTTCTTGACGCTCCTTCATACCCTCGAAAATGATAGGTTGGAAGGTTAGGGCAGCTAAACCTCCCGTAACAAGCTCGATTCCGGCTTCTACTAACTCTTTTTGAAGAGACTCAGTCAATTACCGGATTGACATCATTGAGGAAGACGACTTCCGACTAAGGGCATCGGCTACCTTGTTAGCCTTCCCAGGATGGTATCGGATGTCTATGTCGTAATCCTTCACCAATTCGAGCCATCTCCTTTGTCTCATGTTAAGCTCCTTCTGTGTGAAGATATACTTCAAGCTCTGATGATCCGTATAAACTTCACACTTAGTACCATAAAGGTAGTGTCTCCAAATTTTTAAGGCAAATACTACCGCTGCAAGTTCCAAATCATACGTCGGGTAGTTCTTCTCGTGTTCCTTAAGCTGTCGTGAGGCATAAGCGATCACTTTCCCATTCTGCAGAAGCACGGCTCCCAATCCTATCTTGGAAGCATCGCTGTATATCACGAAATTCCCTTCCTCCACGACTGGAATTGTAAGGATTGGAGCACTCGTCAGCTTACTTTTGAGCTCTTGAAAACGCTCTTCACACTTAGCCGTCCATTCGTATTGCTTTCCCTTCCCTGTAAGTGCTGTGAGTGGCGCCGCGATCTTGGCAAATTCTTCGACGAATCTTCGGTAGTAGCCCACTAAGCCAAGGAAACTGCGTACTTCGGTGACGTTCTTAGGGGCTGACCATTTACTTACTGCTTCAATCTTGGCCGGATCTACGGATATGCCTTCCTTAGAGACCACATGTCATAGGAAATGGACCTTCTCCAACCAAAATTCACACTTTGTGAACTTGGCATAAAGCTGATTTTGCTTCAAAATCCGTAGTGAGATCCTTAAGTGCTCCTCATGCTCCTCTTTCGATCTTGAATAAATCAGGATATCGTCTATAAAGATAATAACAAACTTGTCCAAGTAGTCCTTGAACACTCGATTCATCATGTCCATAAAGGCGGCTGGAGCATTCGTCAGTCCAAACGGCATAACAAGGAACTCGTAGTGTCCATATCGTGTACGAAACGCCGTCTTCGGAACATCTCCTTCCCTAATTCGGAGCTGGTGATATCCTGATCGTAGGTCAATCTTCGAAAAGACTGAGGCTCCTTTCAACTGGTCGAACAGATCGTCGATCCTAGGCAAGGGATACTTGTTCTTGATTGTGATCTTATTTAATTCCCGATAGTCGATGCACATCCTAAGAGTGCCGTCCTTCTTCTTAACAAACAACACTGGGGCTCCCCAAGGTGAATAACTCTGTCGGATGAATCCTCGATCCAGGAGTTCTTTCAACTGGACTTGCAATTCCTTGAATTCAGCAGGCGCCATCCTATAAGGTGCCTTGGACACGGGTGCTGATCCAGGAAGTAACTCAATCTCAAAAGAGATATCTCGTTCTGGCGGCAATCCTGGCAAATCTTTGGGAAAAACTTTCACAAATTCCTTGACTATCGGTACTTCTTCCGGCTTACTCTTGGTCTTTTGCGTCTTATCCACCATGTTGGCTAGAAATCCAATACATCCTTCGGCCAACAACTTTCTAGCCTTTAGTGCCGAAATAAACATCTTCGGCTGTTTTGGGGTTGATCCTCTGAAAATGAATTCCTTGTTGGGATCTATAGGTGCCCTAAGGATAGAAAATCTTAGGGATTTTCTGTAAATATGACATTTTGATATTAATAAGAGGAAATTATTCATGTTTAATAAGTTGTGTCCTATTTACTTTCATTTGTTGATTGTATAATTATTTTGAGCAAACATAAAATACTCCTAGGCTGTTGGTAATATATCGAATTACCATATGTATACGGGGCATGCATAGAGGACGTGGTAATTTGATAACAGTCTAAATAAATAGTCCGCAATCAACGGAATAAGATTTGGGGATCTTATTCATGATAAGATTGTAAAGGTTGTCTACTTCCTTGGAGGGATGGTTTGTCTTGACCATCGGATAGGTTCCGAGTAGAAACTTTAATGTATACCAGTATTGAGGTATGACATTGGACTGGACCTAAAGTGTTAATTGATTCGGTTTAATAATTCCGTTTATAAGAATCAATGATACTTTGATTATCATCCTGCATTAATCTTAATCCTGAAATGATTACTTGAGTTCGCATCCATGATTTATGTACTTTGATGCACTAAAGGTGAGACACTGTTAATTCATGGTCAACATACTTGTGTTTTGGGTGCATGACTTATGGATGGAGAAATCAAGATTCATAGATATGGAATCCATAGCTATCTTAATGATAGTAAATGTTATCTACTTAAAGGTATTATTCGGGGATTAAAAGATAGTATAACAAGATCTTGGTCATCGGTTTACTTTGTGTTCTCTGGTGGTTTTCCAATTGTATGGTTTTACAATTGGTGGTTCTTTCAATGGAGAATAATTGAACTTTAAGTTAAAATGATTGAAAAGGTAAAACGGAAAAAGTCCTTAATTCAATCATGGATAACATATGGGGATTAAGCAAGCGATGAATAAATCATGGAAGAAGCACTACGTGAGAGAGCTTTCGTAATACGGTATGTAAACAGGAGTTCAGCTTCAAACTTTTAGTAGAATAGTTTTGAAGTTGATAATTGATGGATAATTAATCTGGGATTAATTTTTCACAATTTTAGGAGCCTCTTTACATATTTCCATCGGGTCCCTCTATTAGCTCATATAGTTCCACGAAACGTCTCGGGATTTGTTCCTAATGAGATCGGTAAATTGTAAATGGAATTTTATAATGTCTATTAAGACATGGTACTCTCTAACATGCAATCCGGCAATTTCGGACACGACACGAGAACGACACGAAATAAATGGGTTTGGACCGCACGTTTAATAATTGGGTCGAAATTGGGTCGACACGTTTAACACGAAAATAAATGGGTCGGAAATGGGCTAACACGATTAACACGTTTAACACGTTTATGTTAGAATTTTCAAACTATTCTAAAGCTCTTTCATAACAAGTATAGGCCTATTTGTGTGTTTAATATAAGATCAGAAAACAATTATTGAAGAATTTTCACTACTGAGACAACATAAATCAGAAGTTACGGAGATATTGCTTCTGATATAAAATAATAATCTTATAATTAACTAGTTAATAATAATATCATATAATATAGTAAATGAATTATATTTATATTTAACTAGTTAATAATATAAAATAGTAAACCTAATATTAAATGCTTGGCCATCGCTTCTTTCTCGAGCTCGATAAGTCTTTGCTCACCAAAGGTGAATTTTTTATATGCGGAAATTCTTTGCATTTTTTTTATGTATTTGGATTCTTGGAAAAATGAGCTTTATCTCTGTCTTTTCAAAAATAAAAACCTATGCATTTCCTCCGTAATTGCCGGCCCTATGCATAATCCATAAAGCTAATGACACGTAAAGTTCCTACAAAATAGAACCCAATCTTTTCTATTTTCATAGAAGGTTCTGGATAGATTCTAAACAATTTTTTGTCCTTTCTTTTTTGTTACAAAAAAGTTATTGTTATCATATACAAAAATAATAATCTAAGATTCATATTACTATATTTTTCTTACTATATTTTAAATTTTTATATATTTTTTAAATTATTATAATTTATTTTTATAAAAACACATAATTTCAACTCTAAACATCGACTCATTTTCAATAAATCATTTTCATAACTTCAATTACAATGTATTCTCCATATGCTTTTTTACACCATAAAAAAAATGGTTAAACTTTTAGTTGTTATTTTAAAAGAAAAATAATTTAGCTGTTTACCACTCCTAATTTAGCTGTTACTCTAAAAGAAAAATAATTTAGCTTTTAGAAAGAAAATTGATTGAAATTTGAAAGTTTATGCTAAACGGGCCATAAACGGGTTTTTCATGTTAAACGGGTTATAAACGTGTTCGTGTCGTAAACGGGTTTTTCGTGTTAAATGGGTCATAAACGTGTTCGTTTTCGTGCCAACCCGTTCTGGACCGTTTAATAATCGTGTTTGCGTGTCGTGTCGTGCTGCCCGTTTATTAATCGTGCCGTGTTCGTGTTTACATTCCTGGCCCGTTTATTAATCGTGTCGTGTTCGTGTTGAGGCTAATCGTGTCGTGCCGTAATCGGGCCGGCCCGAACACGGCCCGCGAACACGATTTGCCAGGCCTAACCATAGTCGAGCGTCTTTCTTCAGCATGAAGGACGCACAGAGGACTCTCTCTTGATCATTGAGCCCGAGGAAGTTCAGGACAACTTGGAGGTCGATCAACCAATTATCGGCCTCAATAGGGTTTGTCGACCCTTCGAATTCCGGTGCCTTCATGCGCCGAAATTCGTGGTATAATTCTGCCGGAGTCCGTGCTCGTGGCGCTGGTGGAACAGCTACAGGCGCCATAGGTACTTCAGGGGCCGCAAGGTGTTCCGGAATCACCGGGTCCACATTAGGAATTTCCAGTGCCTCAGGCTGGTCTTCATGTGCCTGTGGTACCCTGGCCTCAGGAGGTCCCTGATTCTGCTGGGTTAATTGAGCCCTAAGCCCACCTATCTCCTGTTGTTGGGCTAATATCATCTCCCTTAACTCGTTCAGCTGGGCCACTAGATCGACGTTTTGGGCTTGTGCCGTTCTACGCTTCGGTGGCATGGTTCTGTATAGAAGTAATAAAATAAGTTTCTTGTTTTCAAAAATTTAATGAAATCATGTCTCTTATACAGAACCATTATCTTCATAAATACATGATCATAGCTTTTAGGAAAACACATAGCTTCCTCATCATGGGCATACATTACTTAATTATCACCACCAAACTAGGGCACAACCCAACGTCGTCCGTACGCCCAACATTTCCTTTGTAACCATCGATGAGAGTTGCGTACGAAAAAAAAATCTAATTCTAAGCGTAAGAAAATAATTTAACTTACTTGGGCTATTGCGGAACGATGTAGAGAAAGACGAAGTAGGTTGGCAGGATACCGCTCTGATACCAACTTTGTGATGCCCTCATCCTACGTAGGGCCGTCACCTTACTTATACTTAACTTACTATACTTAAAATTTAGGAATATATATTTTTTTTGACTACATATATATATATAAAAAGGTTGCTCATAGAAACTTATCTTACATACATACTGAAATGAAAGGGTTGTTTAAAGTCTTTAATACCATAATAAAATACTAGGTAACATAACTTGTCTTCACGATATAGACATATATACATAAACTTTTCAATTCAAAAGTAGGTGCGGAATATATGCGTAGTGGTATCCATATCGCCCTTCATCCGCCGCATCGCCCGCATATAGCTCATCACTTAGGTTGCAGGTTTCTTACCTACAGTATAAAATATAACTGAATGAGCTTTCGCCCAGTAAGCACAAACATAATCTCACTAAACATTTTTATTTAAAGCATCTTGAAAACATGACAATCATCATATGCATATGCGTGAACCATTTATGTTCATTTATGCATCCATTTTTAACTTGATCTTATTATCTTCCTTTAACATTTGGGCCCCTTGTGTACGTACCAGAATTATAGCGTGCCTCCAGATAAAGTTAGGGGTTGCAAGGTCCCTAACAGTTCTGGGAAACATGATTGATTACACCCTCTCGCATCAACGAGAGGTTGATAATCATAACTTGAACATGAAAACCCTCCACCTGATGGGAGGTTGGTACGACACCTTACTTGTGATTTCTTACCATGTTGTTTATCTTTAGTGAACATGCCTGATGATGTCACTATATGATAACATAACTTTTATCTCATTCATAACATGGTATGGCATTTTTACAATCATAGTACTTTTGCAAACATAACATTTTTGTAAATATAACACTTTTGAAAACATGACATTTTGCAAATATAGCACTTTTTAAAAACGTGACATTTGCAAATATAGCACTTTTTGAAAACATGACATTTGCAAATATAGCACTTTAGTAAACATAACATTTTGCAGACATAACATTACTTAGCACATAGCACAAAACATTTCATAGCAGATTTGAAAATAGAATACTATTTTTCATACTGCAGGTGAGGTTTGTACTTACCTCTTATGTTGTGTCCCGAATGTTGCGCCCTTAATTCGATTGGCGACAGCAGGTCACTTCCTACTATATGAAAAATATAGGATCAGGATCCTATCATAAAGTGTTGGTGACCTAACCAATATTTACACCTACTCTTAGTGGTATGTCCCCGTTAGTTGTTACTTTACTTGGTCTCAATAATCATCCTTCTCCATTAAGGATAATCAAACTTTGATTATTCCTTAAGAGGTCACGTTGGATAACCTCTCATTCTTGGTGTTAAGCCTTTAATCTTATGATTAGGGTTAAGGCTCTTCATTCCACCTTTGGACTTTGCTCATACATCCTTATTATTGGGTTATCTCCATTAACCCTTAAATCCTAGCCCCATCATATATTTTGTGTATCCCTTAGGGTTATATTGGGTAACCCTTAAGGTCAACCTTATTCAACATTGGGTCAACTAAAGTTAACGTTTGGGCAATTAATAGTCCACCCTTGGCTATCCTTGGCTTGACCCCGTAACTCGGATATAATATCCGGTTACCGTCCGTAGTCGGCTTGATCACCAATTTTACTTTAAAACTCTATTTTCTTACTTTTGGAAAATCTTGTGTAATTATCTTCAAAAATCCTTCAGTTTCCTTGTAAAAATTCTTACTTCTTTGACTAAAATTTTATAAAACTATTTAGGACTTAAAACTGCCTGTTACGTTCATTTTGCTTTATCTTGGCTTAAAATTCCATTTTCCATATCTAGAAGACATTTGGTTTAAAATCTCATTTTTCTTACTTTTGTAAGTTTTGAAAATTTCACATCCGAAACCTTAAAATTCATGGTTTTCGAAATGGAGACTTATAAAAATTTATGCTTTTGAAACGGATCTTTATAAAAATCATGTAGGGCCAGAAACTGCCTTTGGGACAGTTTCCATAGTTAAAACAGTGGGTTTTAGAAGAAAAACAGTTTTTCTGAACTAGTTTTAGAAAATCCTGTGCAGAAATTTTTGGTTCACTGCACACCCTTCGTAAAACAGTGTCAGTTTAAAAATCGACTCCGAATTTGAAAAACTTGTCTTCACAAAAGTTGTAGCTCTCAAAAAATGCTAAAACTTTCGTGTTTTGCAAAAAATCCAGTTCAGCTTGTATTAGTGCCAGTTTTTGTTTGAAGCCGGCTGATCCTAAAACTAGGTCTGGGCAGATCAGCCACGGGTTTTTGTAAAAACGGTGGCCTTTGGAGCCTCATTTTGAGATTCTTCCTGCGTTATCCCCTAGAAAAAACCCTTCCGAACAACTTTCATGTTTTGAGTTTTACCCAGTTCGGCCTCTAAAGCCTTAAATTTTCACTTACCCGAAACTGGCCAGTTTCGAATTCGAATTGGCAGTTTCGGTTGTTACGTCCGGTTTACGTCCTAACTCGCGGATTCTACCTCGACCGATCACATCGGGAGCTTATACATCAATCAAGTAGCGTTTCTAACATCCCATATACACCCATGAGCAGCTAGAACGGATCCATGCAAACCAAACCCGAAAGCCATAAACCTAGGTTTGCATGGCTCTAACCTTGTTGCATTCATTCACACAAGCATCAAACTTTCATCCTTGAACTAGCAGCCACACTTCCACTGCCTAGGGCAGATTTTGTGACCAAAAATCAGGGGACATACCAATCACACCTAGCATGCATCCTAACCATTTTTCAAGCACAAAATCAAGTAAGCAAACATCATGAACAAGCCAACCACACCCTAATCATTAACCAAGCACACACTTATACATCTAGGGCTGAAATAAAATTGTGGACTTATGTCCTTACAAACCATCTTAAACCACAATTAAAATGCTAGATTTGAGCTTAATTGAAGGATTGGTTCAAGAGTTTACATTAAACCCAAGTTAGGGTTTGAAATCCCAAATCTCCTTGTTCCTCCCCTTGGTCTCCTAGCTCACGGTTTTGGGTCTAGGTTGGATACCTAAAATTTTTCTTGGCTCCTTGGTAGATCCACTCAACCCCAACACTCACTAAGGTTTTCCCCCAAAATTTCTCAACTTTCCTCTCCTTTTTCTCCTTCCCAAACCCACGGCTATAACTACCCAAAAATGGGTCTCCAAGCTTCCAAATTTTTTTCTTGTTTCTCCCTAGCAAAGATCTAACTCTCCCAAGCAAAAGCCCTCTAAAATTTCTGATTTTCTCTTCTTTTTTCTCCCTCAATACCCACGGTTTTTCTTGAAAAAAAATGACAAGAGTTTCCCTTGGTTTTGTGAATTAAAATGGGTATTTGGTGCATCTATTTATAGAGGAGGGGGAGGGGATGTATAGTCGGCCAAGGGGGGTATGTGGCAGTCAAAGGGTGGTGGGAAGGCTCTAGAGTCTTCTAGAAAATTTTTTTCTAAGCTTACTTCACCCTTGTGAGGTCATCACTTAAGAGCCACATGAGGTCATCCCCTTAAAAACAAGAGCCTTGTTTGGCTCTTTGGCTTTTCTCCAAAATAATTCATTTTTCTTGTGCCACACAGATATTTCTAATACTGTGCTTAGTATTTTCATACTGTACTTCGGTCCGAAATTTTTTTGTGTAAAATCGGATCGAAAAACTTTCTTTCTTATTTTTCGGAGACCTTTTTGCCCTTAATCCTAATTCGGTGTGCTTCATTTTCTAGGGTGGTTTTAAGGCTTATTCCTACTATCTTGATCATAAAAATGTTTTTGCAATCTCTTTTCTAAACTGCTTTCCATCATACTTGTAAAGTCGATTCTTCGACCCGTCTTGGTCAAATTTTTGACTTTTGTAAAATCACATACTTTTTCGTTCTTTTTGACTCAGAAAGCCGGTTGCTATCCTCGGCATTCTATTTTGAGTCTTCTAGCAATTTCAACGAGAAATCAAACATTAACAAATAAAATTATGAATTTCTCATTGCAATTCATAATTTTTCATGAAAACATCTTATAAACACATAATTCGGACTTTTAATTCCTTATGAACAAGGAAATCATAAGTACATGAAAATTCGGGTCTTACAATTATTCTTCATTGAAAGAACCACTAATTGTAAAACCATACAATTGGTAAACCACCAGTGAACACAAAGTAAACCGATGGCCAAGATCTTGTTATACTATCTTTCAATCCCCGAATAATACCTTTAAGTAGATAACATTTACTATTGTTAAGATAGCTATGGATTCCGTATCTATGAATCTTGATTTCTCCATCCATAAGTCATGCACCCAAAACACAAGTATGTTGACCATGAATTAACAGTGTCTCACCTTTAGTGCATCAAAGTACATAAGTCATGGATACGAATTCAAGTAATCATTTCAGGATTAAGATTAATGCAGGATGATAATCAAAGCATCATTGATTCTTATAAACGGAATTATTAAACCGAATCAATTAATACTTTAGGTCCAGTCCAATGTCATACCTCAATACTGGTATACATTAAAGTTTCTACTCGGAACCTATCCGATGGTCAAGACAAACCATCCCTCCAAGGAAGTAGACAACCTTTATAATCTTATCATGAATAAAATCCCCAAATCTTATTCTGTTGATTGTGGACTATTTATTTAGACTGTTATCAAATTACCATGTCTTCTATGCATACCCCGTATACATATGGTAATTCGATATATTACCAACAGCCTAGGAGTATTTTATGTTTGCTCAAAATAATCATACAATCAACAAATGAAAGTAAATAGGACACAACTTATTAAACATGAATAACTTCCTCTTATTAATATCAAAATGTCATATTTACAGAAAACCTCTAATATTGATTTTCTATCCTTAGGGCACATACAGATCCCAACACACCCGCAGGGATTAAATTATAAATATTTTGTCCTTAGGGACTAAAGTGTAATTTTTGAAAAATATGAGGTAAGCAAGTGATGTCATCAAGATGATGTCATCATGGTGAGGTAAGCATGGATAACTAGGTGAACAAGCATGATGATGTCATCAAGATGATGCAAGCAAGATGATGTCATCATGGTGAGGTAAGCATGGATAACTTGGTAAACAAGCAAGATGATGTCATCAAAGTGATGTAAGCATGGGTAGCTTGATGAACAAGGCAAACAAAGCTTGTTGAACAAGCCAACTTTTGGTTCACATCCAAGTGCATGGCCGGCCATTCCAAGAAGAATGAAGGGAAATTATGTAATGATGATATCATCAAGATGATGTAAGCATAATGATGTCATCAAGATGATGTAAGCAAGTGATGTCATCAAAGTGATGTAAGCATAGTTACTTGGTGAATAAGCATAGGTTGCTTGTTGAGCAAGCCATCTTCGGCTCACAACCAATGCATGGCCGGCCACCTTAAGGATCAAAGGGCAAATATTTTTGCTTCATTATGGACCATTATGCAAATTCAAGAAGAATTATGGAATTAAAAATAATTATGGAAAATTGGAAATTCCACCTATAAATAGGGGTGGTTAGTGAACTACCCAAAGTTTAGTTTATCTTCAAGTGATTCTTTCTCTTCTCCCTCCCATAAAAACCAAACCCCAAAGAGAGAGTGAGTGGTCGGTTTTGCTTGAAAAAGAAAGAAGAAAAAAAAAAAGAAAGAGAAAGGAAGGTATGGTGGCTGAAAATCTTGAGAGAAATTCCATAGAGGGAAATCGGATTTTCTTGAGAAGAAAGTTAAAAGAAAAAGTTTGGATCCAAAAGTCTAGATCCAATCTCAAAGAGTTAAGGTAACAATGGCAATCCTCCAAAACCCCTCTAGTTCTTCAATTAAGTTTTGATTCAAGTTTTTGTGTGTTTTCATGTGGGTATGGCCGAAATATTGGAACCCCATCAAGCTAAGGGTGGCTGAAATTTGGAACCCCATCTAGCCAAGGAAAGGCCGGTTGTGGTGTGGAAAGTAAGGGGAAAAAAGTTTAGATCTAATCTAGCATCAACTCTTGTGTTGATTAAGGTAATCCTCCTTAGTTCCCTAAGCTTTTCATTTAAGTTTCAATTGGAAATTTAAGTGTATTTAAAGGTTGGATGTAAGAGCATAAGCTCACTCTTTTATTTGCATGCAATAGGTTTAGTTGCATGATTTTATACTTTAGAATTTTCATGCTAAGGGTGTATGCTTGTTATATGTCCCAACATGTTTGAATAATATATGGATGCATGATGATGAAAATTTTACGTTAGAAAAGTGCTACATGCTTGATATTAGACTCCCGAGTGATCAGTTGAGTTAGAATAAGTGAATTAGGATGTAAAACGAATCTAAGAAGAAAACTGTCAGATTCGGGTGAAAACTGGCCAGTTTCCTGGAAAGCAGGATTTGAGGCCTTTAGAGGCCGAATTTGAAGAAAGTTAAAACTACAAAGTTGTAGAGAAGGGATTTTCCTAGTGGACAGCATGAATAGTTTTCAAAAATAAGACTCCAATGGCCTTGGTTTTTACAAAAATCCGAGCCTGACCGTGCCCAGACTTCATGCACGGCCAGACAGGTTCAACAAAGGATTTGAGTAGGATAAAGTCCGAACTGGGTTTTATGTAAAACATAAAAGTTTTAGGGCTTTTCAAGATCTAAAACTTTTGTGAAGACAACTTTTTCAGATTCAACCCAGATTTTTAAATAAAAATTTGATTTCAAACATTGTGCAGGAAACAGGAAATTCCTGTACAGGATTTTCTAAAACAGTGCAAGAAAATGACATTCCTGCACATACATTGATAAATTAACTATGGAAACTGATTCTAAGAGCAGTTTTCAACACTTAGTAATTTTTACAAACCCTACTCCAAGAGTTATAATTTTTACAAGTTGAACCAAGGATTTCTGTACAAAAATAAGACAAAAAATGATAAGTTTTTCCAAACAAAGAAAAACAAATTTTAGACACAAGTTGTCTTAAAATTTAGTAATGATATGATGACCAACGGTAACCGGAAAGGATACCCGAGTTACTGGACTGGGCCCAAAGCCCAAGGTTGCCCATAGTAAACTAATAGGAAGTTGACTTAAGTGGACCCAAGTTAGTTCACACCAAGGGTTACCTAATGTAACCCAACAGGATACTAAGTTTGTATTGGGCCTAGAATCTAGGGTTACTTCTTGTAACCCAATGGATTATATATGATTGGGCTTAGCACCCAAGGTTATCTTAAATAACATAATAAGTTATGATCCACGTATGATAAGCCATGAACCCTAAGGTTACTATTTGTAACCAAATGAGTTAGCATGTATATGTATGGAGGGACATATAACTAAGGTTATGTATGGATGTTGGTTAGGTTACCAATACTTTATGATTATGACAGGATTCTTATCCTTATCCTATGTTGTTAAATAATCAGGAAGTAACCTGCTATTGCGACGTGTTATGGAATAACGAAACGTAAGACATAGCATACCAAGTGAGTACAAACCTCACCTACAGTATGAAAAATAGTAAGCTATTTTTAAATATATGACATGTTTCCATGTTATGCTATGATATGCTATGTTATGCTATGATATGCTATGCTATGTTAAGATATGCCATGTTAAGTTATGATATGTCATGCTATGCTAAGATATGCCATGTTATGATTAATATTATTTTATAGTGACATCATGAGGCATGTTCACTAATATTAAGCCACATGGTAAGAACATACAAGTAAGGTGTCGTACCAACCACCCACTAGGTGGAGGATATATGTTTCAAGTTTAAATTTAGATTATCAACCTCTTGATAATACGTGAGGGTATAATGATAATCAACCTTCCGCTAGATCGTGAAGGGTTATGTTATGTTTATGTTCTCAGAATTGTTAAGGGCCTTGCAAACCCTGACGTTCTGAGGATTGCGCGCTTTTGGTACGTATACAAGGAGCCCATATGTTAAGCAAGATAATAAGTTCAAGTCAATAATTGATCATAAAAGATTCATAAATCAATCATAAATGGATCATGCATAAATTATATAATGTTGACATGTTTTTGTGAGATTATGTTTGTACTTACTGGGCGAAAGCTCATCAGTTTATATTTCATACTGTAGGTAAGATGCCTATAGCATTACTTGGTGGGCCATGGAGACGATGCAGCAAGTGAAGGGCGGTATGGGATACCACTATGCAGATTTTCCGCAAATTATTAAGTTGTACATGTATGAATAAGAAACGTGTTACGTTTCATGTATGTAATGTTTTCAAGTTACGATTTTAAAATGAAGTTCAAAAAGAAAAAGAAAGAAAAATTTTATTCTGAAATTTCCTGATTAGTCTAAGTATTAGATTTAGAAACTAAGTTAAGTACGTTAAGTAACGGCCCACATTTACGTAGTCGATTCTACGTGGATGGTCGGACGTTTAAGTTAAGAAAGCATGGTAACAGCCCTACGTACATAGAGCAGAATTTGGGGCGTTACAGTCAAGGGCGAATTTCTTAGATATTTCGATTCAAAAAATAAGGGATAAGAGATTAGAAACTTGAAAAAACAAATATTGGGTTGTGCTATACATATGAAGGAGTATACAATAATGTTTCCTTTTAAATTGTTTGTTAGTTAGTTCTTTATTTAAGTTTTTTTAGTTATTTTAGAATAGTTAAAAATGTGAAGTAGCTAAAATCCTACTAACTAATTAGATTAATTTGGTAACCCTAATGAACTTGGAAAAAGGAATTTTGTGTTCAGCCTTAGATAGAATGACATATGATCTATGTGCGGAAGCCTTGAGTTAATGTAGGATAGGAATATACCTATGTAACATGTGTAACCATAAAGGGAGCTTATACTTAATTAATCTTTCTTAATCTAATGCTCTTAGGAATATAGTGAGTTAGTTAAGGGGGTACTCTATCTGACCATCGGAAGAGGCTTTTAAATAGCTTAGGGCTCTCGGTTAACAATTCAAATTGATTAATTTATCTAGGGTTCGATAAGTTAGAGTTAATATAATTTCGATAATTGGTAAACAATAGTTCTCGTGAGAACAATACTTAACTCATTATTTTATTTCTTGTTAACGATAATATACACTTGCATTAGAAAATCTGTAATAATTATTAGAAAAGAAAAAACATAGAAACGAGGGTAATACATTTAAAAAATTCAAGAGGCATCTATATTAAAAAGCCTTATTAATTACTTAAACGAATCGATGTCATCCAACTTAGTATTAATAAAATAGTATGCTTTTTCAACGTTGGGGAATCCGTATATGATGCCTTTGATATTTTCTTATTTATTCTCGAAGAAAAGTCATGCTAATTGGGAATCCTATGCTTGACTTGGCATTTCTCAAGGGAAAAAAAAAAAACACAC
This sequence comes from Ficus microcarpa, assembly GCA_025413485.1. NCBI lineage: Eukaryota > Viridiplantae > Streptophyta > Magnoliopsida > Rosales > Moraceae > Ficus > Ficus microcarpa. The sequence goes on from CM046386.1 coordinate 3,648,666, forward strand.
ACACACACACACATATATATATATATGTATAGATATTTATTAAGGAGGTTTTTAATTATTTGAATTTGTAAATTATGCAATTGGGATAGTTTTCTTGCATAATAATTGATTCATGAAAATCAATGTAAATGTTAATTAACTTCATTGTTAATCAAAATTTTAGACCGTCTCCCATTTCTATTTCAATTTTTAAAATTGTTTTGAGTCCCCAATTTTCTTCCTAATTCCACATTCTTATTTGGGACTGTATATAAACGTTAGTTCATACCATGTAAGGAGGTGAGATTGTAATGAAGGGGAAAATGCCCATGGTACATACAAAAGCATATTTTGTTGGTCTTAGATCAGATTCCTAAAATCATTTTTGGACCTCATTTTTCATGCTTGCCATCGTTCATTCATCAAATGCCTTCAATTGACACATTTCTCAAAACACGTCTTGAAAACAAATCCGCATACCAGACTTATAATAATGATAGTTAATTGTAAAAAATAATATAGCTTTACAAACTCTACGACGATATTAACAACTCCCTTTATTATTACGATTATTTTTTTTGGTCTAATTAACAGCCCCCTTTTACTGCATATATTAATATTAATTATAATAAAAGAGTAAATATTGGGGTTATTATTCATTTATGGTTGCCAAATCCGCACCGTTTTGGTGCTTCATTTATTTATTTTCATATTTTTCCTTCCGTACCCTTCTTTATGAAAAGATGCCGTTGTATTTTTTTTTTTTTTAAATTTCTTTGCCCTTTTGGCTTTTCGTGTTCTCGTAGAATTTAGTACGATTTATAAATGTGATAAACATGTATTCACAACTTTTGTTCAGACACTGCACGAATGGCAACAACTTTTTGCAGGCATGTATATATACTAGTTTGGACACGTACGTTGCACGTGTTAAATTGTAATGAAAATTTTCATAACGTTTAATATAAAGAAATATTTTCTAGATATTATAAAAAAATACACATTAATAAACAAAATTAAAGAGTTAAACTTCATGATATAATCATAAAATACAAAATAATAACAAAATCAAACATTCTAATAAATAAGATAATAACACACAATTCATTTATTTTTTTTTTTTGTTTTTTTCAAAACAAATAAAGTTGCATTTTGTTATCTCAAAAAAAGGTTTTAATCCCATTGTTGGCTATATACAAAATAAAACATTGCAACAGGAAAAAAAACAATTGGAAAAAGAAAACTAAAAACGTTTTGAAAATATGATAATGAAGTAAAAGGTAAATAATAAATAAAAAAAAAGTCAATATGAATATTTTACACATATTTTAATTTATATATAGAGTCACATACACACATGCATCTATAAACAAAGTTTAAAAAAAGCAAAACAGTTTATTTTTATAAATATTTTTAGCTGTAGAACAATATGCTAGCGACAACATTTATTCCTACTTGTTCAAAGTTTTGCAGTAAAAATAAGTATAGATAAAATGCTAATATATTCTTAAACCTGAGTTCTTACATGACAAATTATAGTAGGCGTTATCCTAACTAATATTGGATATATGTCTATTTCCTACGTAATGAGCTACTACAACTATAATAGAACGGATGATCATTCTAAAAGTAAATAAAAATAGGAAATTTCTAAACAAAAAAACTTGATCCAAACACAAATTTAACATGAATATGTCCGAAAATAATGATAAAATGATATAAAAATAAAAATGAAATTTCAAAATGGGTGGCTGTGAGGCAGGAAAGCCAAAAAAAAAAAAAAAGAAAAAAAAAAGCACATAAACGTTGCTGTGAGGAAGGAAGGAGGGAAAAAAAGAAAAAAAAGGAAAAAACACCTAAACTAAACGTTGCTGTGGCCTGTGAGGAAGGGGAAAAAAAATTTAAAAAGCACCTAAACGCACCGTTTTTGACTACGAAAATGAACAGTGGACCTGATATTTACTCTTTTATATATGTAGGATATATATATATATATATATATGGGAATGCAAGCATATTGATTGGAAAGCAACTAACATATTCATATTCGCTGGGTTCAAGTTAAAAGAAACCATTTTTATATTCAAATTACATCAATAATATTATTTGATTAAAAATGTTTCCATTTCTCACGGATTTTTCTTCTCCTTCTCTTTAGTTTTTTAATACATTCTAATCTTTTTCTTTTAGAGTAATACATCCCGATTCTAAATACGTAGTAAGTTAGAGATTTTTTTCTATCACGTTTTGGTGCTTACCATTTCCTATGAATTTTTCTTTTTTTTTTTTTCTTTTTTAAATCTCTTTTTCTTTTGAACTTTATGCACATTAGTTCCTAATTTTTTTTTGGATAATGACATTTTGATCCATAATTTCATAATGAACAAATCAATCTCTAAGTTATTGATATAGTTGAAATTACTAATATAACTAAAAACGTTACGTTGTATAATTTTGACAAAATTCGCTATATATGCTGCTCATGACTTAATTTGCATTATTCTACTTAAGCGTCTTACAATGCATAATTGATGTACCAAAGTCAAATTTTTACATTTGGTTATGAAAATTAATTCCTAATATAATATTACTTCCGATCGTAAATTATAATGTTTGATTGCTATTGCTTACTGTCTTAAATATTTGGAATGTAATAGATGAAACATAATATGTGTTTGAATGTCCTTTTTATATATTGTATTCAAATGTTATTTATATTTAAAAAGTCATCTAATATATATTAGTGAAAGAGAGAATATATGATGTAATTGATAAAAGTACATAAAAAAATATAAATTAATAAACTGTTCAGATATATTTATATTAAAATTTCAGATTCGTTTGATACAACGGTTTGAGTTGAATTTTTAAATTTGAGTGGTTGACTTTTTAAAAATTAATTATAATTTTTATTGATTTTAAAAAAAAATAAAAATTAAAATAAAAAATATAATTTAATTTGAGTTTGAACCGTTGGACCGAATAAATATATAAAGTACTTGAACACATATCAGTACAATGTATAACTGAATGATGTCTCAAAACCCACAATTAATCCATATATATACATACATACATATATATACATACAAACATATATATAGAAAGAAGAAAAAAAAAAAGGCACCGTTTTCGTTTAAAACGCGTGTTTTGTCAATTTTTTTTTCCCTTCTCCTGGGTTGGCTGACAGATGGCAGAGCAGAGGTGGGGTGAGAGAGAGAAAGAGAGATGCGTGGGAGGGTGCAGGGAGAGTGGGGGGAGGGATGCATTGGGAAAGAAAAAAAAAGGGCGTGGGGAAGGGAGACCCTTTTTTGTTTTTATTTTTTTAGAAAGAGTGAGGTGAGTGGGATCAGGGATGGGTCTTTTTTTTTTTGGTGGATTTTTTTTTTCTTATCTTAAGCGGAAGGGAGGGTGGGAGTGAGAGGAGAGAAAAAGAGTATGAGGTAAGAGAGAGGTGAGTGGGACCAGGGAATTATTATTATTATTTTTTCTTTCTATCTTCTTCTTCTTTGAGTGTTGTTTTTGTTTTCTTTTAATTATGCATTTTGATCATACCGCGTCTTCCTTTTCTAGCCCTCCACTCTTTTCCAACGACCTTTTCCTTTTCTTTCTCTCTCAAACTTGCATTTTTCTTTCCTCTTCCTTTTCCTCTTTTCGTTTCTCTCCAATTTCTGTAGTTTTTCATAATCTCCGAGAGATTTATCATGCTTTCTGGGGACATTTTGGTGTCTCCCTCATCGTTTGTTGATTTTGGGGAAGTCGAAGCTCCTCCCGACGAGAATTTGGTGGACTCTTGATCCTGGTAAGACTCGTCTCTCTCTCTTTCTTCCTCTTGTCGTCGCTGGTGACTCCCCGCTGGCTGTGGGTTTTCGGCAACCAAGCAATTTTGTCATGTTTTCTGAATTGTTTTTTGGGTCTAAATAAAACCCGCTAAATCGCTTTAGATTTGGTGAGAAATCATTTATTATATGCACCCACCAAAAAAGAGGAAATTTCCCACGAACCAAACATCAAAATCTCTACAAATTAACAACAAATCCCCCGAAAACATAAAATTTTGAAGAAACCCATAAAAACCCATGTAAAAATTCAGTCATCTACGAAGTTAGCTGCAGATCTTCAAGAGAGAAATTCCAGTTTCATTAATACATCAAAACTGAAAAGTCTGATTTTTTTTTTCTTTTTTTGCAAATTAACAACAGAAAATGGATGAAAAGCTCATCATTTTCACACACTGAGTCTCCAAAGACAAAAACCCGGTTGCAAAAAACCCAGATCTTGGACCAAAATGAGTTTGTGACAACATTATTCTCATTTTTTATGCATGTCTAGAGAGAGAAAGAGAGAATAGAGAGATAGATAGTTGTTTGTGTGTGTGTGTATATATATATATGTATGTATGTACTTAGAACCGCTACAGAACTCATACAGCTTGCCACGGTTGGAAAAGACGATAAGAGCAACTTTAGCTTCACAGAGAACTGAGAGCTCATAAGCCTTCTTGAGAAGCCCATTTCTTCTCTTGGCAAATGTCACTTGCTTGTTGATTTTGTTCTCTATCCTCTTCAGCTCTACCCTTCCTCTCCCCATGTGGATCTTTCTCTATCTCTCTCTCTCTTGTTTCTCACTCCTCACTTACACCAATAATCTTCCTCTTTCTAGACCTTCTCTCCAGTCTTGGTTAAGATATGAGAAACCCTCTAAAAAGAGCCCGTGTGTTTAGGATACCAGAATGGATATCAATTATTAATTACATTTAAAAGGTTTACCCGTGAGAGAGAAATAGGGAAACCCCTGAAAAACGCTTTTGTGTGTCGTGTTTGTTTTGTAAACGTGTGTGTATATATAATTGTTTTATGTGTGTTAATAATATATATATATATATATATATTGCTTTTAGAATATTGAGTTTTTTCTTTTATTTTAGAAAATTTCGTTTAAACAACAGGAAAAAGAGTTCTTTTTTATTATGAGTTAATGATGCCTTCAGGTTTCAAAATAAAATTAATAGAATTCTTTAATTTTGGAATTTCATTTTTGTTTTTACGTCATTTTTTCATTATTTTTGGGCATATTCATGTTAAATTTGCGTTTGGATTGAACTTTCTTGTCCTAATGTAGTTTTAGGAGCTCATTATGCAGGAAATAGGTAAATCCAATATTGCTTAGGATAATGCCCACTACAACTTGTCATGTGAAAACTCAGGTTTAGGAATATATTAGTATTTCATCTATACTTATTTTTGTTGTAAAACTTTGAACAAATAGGTATAAATGTTGCCACTAGCATATTTTTCTACAACTAAAAAAGTTTATAAAAATAAACTATTTTTTTTTAAAACTTTATTTGCAGATGCATGTTTGTACATAACTCTATGTATAAATTAAAATATGTGTAAAATATTCATATTGACTCTTTTTTAATTTATCTTATACTTCATTATCATATTTTCAAACTGTTTTTAGTTTTCTTTTTCCACACATTATTTTCTTATTGCAATGTTTTATTTTTTGTATAGCCAACAATGGGATTAAGACCTTTTTTGAGATAACAAAATGCAACTCTATATGTTTTGAAAAAAAAAAAAAAGAGTTGTGTGTTGTTATCTTATTTATTAGAATGTTTGATTTTGTTATTATTATATATTTTATGATTGTATCATGAAGTTTAACTCTTCAACTTTGTTTATTAATTTATATTTTTTTTATAATCTCTAGAAAATATTTCTTCATATTAAATGCTATGAAAATTTTTATCACGACTCAACATGTGTAACGCACGTGCTCAAATTAGTATATATAAAAAATACAGATTAGGGTGAGTTTGGTTTCCATCTCATCTTAAACTAAATTGTACTTTTTTCATCATGATTTTTGTCTTTTTCTGAAAAAGTTTTTTGTCTTTTCTGAAAAAGTTTTTTGTTTTTTCTAAAAAATTACTATTGAAACTTAAAAATCTTAAACTAAACTCATTTACCAAACACCTCTAAAGCACTTCAAAAACGTATCTGTCATGGAAATTACAAAAGTTTTACTCTACCAAAGAAAATAGTGGAGGTGGGTCCCATTGGAAGAAAAAGTGAAATCACAATAAGGGCTTGTTTGGTGAAATGGTTCAATTCAAACTAAACTGTATTTTTTTATCTCAGTTTTTTTTTTGGTTTAAAAAATCAACAACAATTATAACTAATTTTTAAAAAGTCAACCAACTCAAATTTAAAAATTTCAATTCAAATCACCAAACGGATCCTAAGAGAAGCTGCTTTAGTGAGTTGAGAAGCATGGTGATTTTCGGGCAGATTCAAACATGCCCTTTTTTTTTTTTTTTCCTTCGTCAACTTAAGCTGACAAATTATATAGGGGGTGTTTAGTTCGCTAGTTTGAGTTGAAATGTTTTAGTTGTAATAGTAAATTTTTTTGAATTTTCAGAAAAGACAAAAAACTTTTTGGGAAAAAGACAAAAATTTTTTGGAAAAAGACAAAAAAAATTTTAGTTGGAACGGAGATGAACTCGCGAACCAAACAGGGCCATAATCTTTACCACACCTCAAACATCCAAATATAGAGCTTGAAAAGGACATTTTAATGATAAAAAACTAGGAGCAACATTCCAGGTACAATTTGTACCCCTCTTGGAATTCTACATATGGATAAGCTCTGGGTTGTTCACCTTCCTCAGTTCGCCACCTAAAAAAAAGCAAAAAGTGTACCACAAATTTTTTTTTTTTTTTTTTTTGAGTATCAATTGGACACGTATGCATAAAGACAACAATTAGGAATGAAAGTTGCCAGAGTCTTTTAGGGAGTGTGATGAATGAGTTTAGTTTAAAATTTTTAAGTTTTAATAGTAATTTTTTAGAAAAGATAAAATATTTTTTTAGGAAAGATAAAAAAATTTTTTCAAAAAAAAAAACAAAAATCATGATGAAAAAAGTACAATTTAATTTAAAATAAAAGAGAAACCAAACATCTCCTTAAGTTCGTCTGGATCATGAGTTAACTTCAAATTTTCATAAGAGAAAATAATGTATAAAATGTTTTAAATTTTGTTTAAAAACAGTTTTCAGATAATGATCTAAACTGTCATTTTATTTTTAATTAATTATTTGTGAAAAAGCTCATTTTCCCTCTTTACTTTGATTAACTAGTATTTTAAAAAGAGCTTTGACGACGTTGTCGCCTTGAAACAGTGCACGCGTACGTTGTAACATCATTAATATTTTTTTGTTTTGGTGAATTGTAACGTCATTAATATGCAGCTTCGTAAATTTTCACGATGAATTTCTGTTAGTTAAAAAAATTTGGTAGAATTGCAGTTAATTTGCTTTAGTGTTCTCATATGTCATGTTCCACTTGGGAAGTAGTCGTTGAAAAGACCAATGATATTAAATCTAGATTGTAACAAGTTAACGTACAATATTCTGTGGCGTGGAAAAAGAGGGATTGCATTCGCAATTGTTGCAATTTTTCTCATCCGTGAAGTCATAACCCACTTGAAAGTTAGTTGAAAAGTCAACTAAAGACATGGCAAATTTGATTGGCTAGAATATATATATATACGTGTCTATATATATATATATATATTGTTGAATGAGTTTAGTTTAAGATTTTTAAGTTTCAATAGTAATTTTTTAGAAAAGATAAAAAAAATTTTCAGAAAAAAATAAAAATCACGATAAAAAAAGTATAATTTAATTTAAAATGAAATTGAAATCAAAACAGCCCCCACAGAGGACCCTTAGCTATAACCAATTATATCTCTTCTTTTAGATCATTCATGATTAATTGAAGTCCTTCAAGAACATCTATGGCTGGAGAAGGTCAGGCGTTGTTCTGTCCCCTATATTTCTAGCAATTTATTTATTTATTTTGTAAAACCTTTTTTCTTTTTTCTATTTTCCCTTTTGTTCTTTTTTCTTTTCATTATAGACCAACTGCCAGAAGAAATAGTAGGCATATGTCTATGTGGGTGTTTGGTATTTCTTAAATTCAATTTTTTAAAAACTTTTTTCAGAGTGTTTGTCGAACAAAGAGTTTGAAATGCGACTATGAAGGAATTGTTGATAAATCAACAAATATATTATTTCTTTTCAGCATATTACTTTGCTCCTTCTTACATTCTAAACTCCATATCTTATCCATTCGACAAAAAGGGATGGATCCGCCTTCATATGGGTGTAATTTTTGAAATAAAAATATCTATAAAAACAAAAAATGTAATTTTTTAGTAATTGTTTGAAATAATATTTTTGAAATTTAAAAACTCAAAATAATTGTAAAAATTTCTAGTAATAACCAAAAATGTCTAAATGAAGTTTCTAATATTTTACTTAAACTGTTACGCAAGTTTTAAAAGCTACTTAAGACAACTTTTTTTAGACGCATATGTTTTTGGGTTTGACTGAAAGAATTTTAATTTGTAGATAAAAAACACTTCTTAGAGATCATTTAAACTCTTTCAGAAGTAGTTTATGAAATCAAAAAATTGAAAATAGCTTTTTAGAAGCTCTCTTAAAGATGTCCAAAAAATAGCACGAGATTAAATTTTTATTTTTCTTTTATTTTTGTTTGCTACTTCCAGAATGTTAATATGTAGATTTTTAAGTGCTCTCTTTTGAATAGTATGCAAATAAATCATTTGAAGAAAGGGTCAAATATTAGACATATAGAGCCGCAAATAAAAAATTATTGTTTGTTTCCCTTGGCTTTATGTACCATTAAATTTTCGTTTAACACTGAGGTGGGAGCTTTCAAAGCAAGATCTCAATAATGTGGTATTGAACTATCGTCAAGTCTTAGGTTCTGTCTGGGAAACTTCTCCAAACATGTCTATAAATATATATATGTATTTGGGGTGTGTGCTTTTATTTTTTTTTAAACTCGAAACTACTTTTTAATATTTATATATTTAAATGTCTACAATAAAGTCAAACTTTAAAAGTTCATAATTTTGTTATTTCAAGTAAAAAAAAAAATGAATTTTTTCCAAATTACATAAAATTTCGAGGGGAATAAAATAAGACCTATATTGATATTTTTTTCCAAACACATTTCAAGTTTTTATATTTTTTTTTTCACTCCAAGCAGATTTTTTTCAACCAAATACAGATTTTCAAAACTTATCTCAACTTAAATCCAAAACTCCGTCTCCAAAACCTCCACCAAATGGGCCCCAGGCTGCAACCATTTTTACCATATCTATTTACAATAGAAATATTAAGCATGCGCTTGGTGTTAAGGTTTGAATTGTAGAATTTAGGTTTAGATTGATTATGTGTTTATCAAGATATTTGAATTGCTGGAGTTAAAAAAATGTAAAAACTTAAAGTGTGTTTGGAAAAGAAAAAAATCAATATGAAGTTTGTTTCGTTCATCTTGAAATTCGATGCAATTAAAAAAGAAAAAAAAAATCTCATTTGGACTTGTCTATGCAAAGTTATGGGCTTTTAAAATTTGAGTTACAAAACTGTGTGAACAGTAAAGTTGAGGGAAAAAAACAAAAATTTGGTTATAATTCTAAGATTTGGATTATGCATCCAAACACATGCTAATATTGCCATGCCTATTTTCACTATTCCTTTTCCTACAATTGGTACTTGTTTTTTAACAGTTATCAAACCTTGCTTAAAATAGATGTTGATTATAATTTTTATTCTCAGACTAAAATAAGAAGGCAGCAAGAAATTCAAAGGAAAAGAGCAATCAGTCAAACATTTACGGTATGCTATTACTTTCACAAGTCCAACGTAAGCTAATAAAAGTACATAAATACGTTTCATGAGACAACTTTAATTTAGTACGTACATAGGTTTCATGACATTAGGTTCTCAAAAGAGGTTTAGCCCGCCATTATGTTACTTTCTTATTCTTTTCTTCACTACCTGTGCCATAAAATTTTAAAGTCAGCTAAAAACCCAATAAACGGAACATAGTTAAATACAAAATAATTAAACTACGATATGTACTTAAAATACATTTTTCAATCAATTTTGAATCTTCTTATTGCAAATAGAAATTCAAATCAATATTTAAAACATATTATGAAAGCCCATGAGATACGATACATATTGGGTTTAAGCTACAGAATCGTTTACTATTCATTTACTTTAAGTTTGGCCAAACATTTTCATTACTGTCATTGGAATCCCAAACGTTAGTATCAGTCATGTCTCTTTTGGGACCCATCTATAGGTATCAGTCAGTCTTGATAACACTATTATTGTGGGGTTACCACGTTCTGTAGATATTTCCATCATTTCATAGGCCACATCTAGGATTTGTAAACATTTAAAACATTATAAACATGTCATAAAACCTTTCAATAAACCATACTTTCCTTTACCTTTGGTACTTGCAAATCATATTCTCTCCAATAAGGGAAAACATTATATACGTAGTCTCATTTTAAAATATTAAACAAGTGTCAAAACCAATAAACGCTATATCATATACTTTTTAAGTTTATATGACATAGTAAGTAGAATTCCTACTTATCTCTTTAAAGTTGAACTACCGCAGAGAAATTGACTCTACCGTTTCGAGAAAACTGATCGTGCTTGCCCTAAGGTCCATGATTAAGTCATTTTACATTTAAACGTATCTTCAATCAATTAAAAGTCATATAAAATAGAAATATATGCATTATAGTATCACTTTTCAACGTTTAAAACCATTTAAGGTCCTTTAAGATAAGTTCTAAGCACAAAGAAAGTCTTTACATAGTTGCTGTCCATAAATTTCCAGCAACAGTAACTAACTTTTGAAAATTCACCAAAAATCCAATTTATAACATTTTCACCTGTGATTTTGTGGAGAGCAAAATTCATGTGTCTACTTTAACTTCACAAAATTTCATCTTCAAATACTGAGTATAAACAGAGAAAAAAAACTCGGAATGCTACTATCCTGTTATAGAAATATCAGTTTCTCAGTCAAAACATTTTCACAAACACCTTATATATAACTTCATAAAATACTTTAAAAACAATAAAGCTCTTTTCCAATCCGACCTTACAATGTTTTACATCTCAAATAACATAGAATCATTAAGAATCTTGAATATAATCAAAAGTTACACACTTGGAAGAAAAATCAAAGCACACTTTTAATATAAAAGCATTTTAAGTAAATCAAATTAAACAATAACTTAAAACCTTATATTTCTAGCTTTGAATAGCTTCAAAATCCAGTAAAAATCCTAATTTAAACTGACCTTAGGTAGCTTATAAAATTCGGACCCCAAAAATGATGACAAACTTCACTTTGATCTCAACTAACTTGAACAAAAATGGTGTTTGGTGGAATCCGAGAATGAGTTTTTGAAGGAAGCTTAGTCTTGATTTGTTTTGTGATTTCGGAGGGGAAGAAGGGGAAGAAGGTCTTGTTGAGAAAATCTGATGAAGAAGATTAGTTATTGGAGTTTTTTTTTTTTAATTTATTATTATTTTTTTAAAGAGACTTAGAACAAAGGCACCGTTTGGAACAAAGGGGTAAGGAAGATGAGAATTTGGTTATATCAGCTTATTATCACTTATAGGCAGGTGTAAAACACATATAAAGACAAGAACAAAGCAAATATTTAAAAAATTACATAAAGTGCTCAAAAGAATTCAAAATTATGCTAGATCTTTAAAAATATAATTTCTTTGCAATTAAGTCCATAGAAAATTTTAATAAACTCCATTTAAAGTATATTCCATAACTTTAGATTACCATTCTTATATAAACGATCTTATGGACTAAGAACATTGATTAGCTTCACTTCCAATGGTTGTCAACTCTTCCATGTACAGTTGCTTAAAAAAAATATAATTAAATAATTTTAGTAACACATAAATTCTTAAAAAAAAAAAAAACATTTCATATAAAATGATTAACAATACTACTAATAAACACTTAATAATAATAATAAGATACTGAACATACTTGCTAAACTTATTTATTTTAAATTAATTAAACTCGACATTACACTCCTCATTGTCATAGAATACTCCAAAACTACTAATTTTCATACTGCTAAAACTTTTAAAATACTATGTTTGATGATTTGAGAACTTTCCTATACATATATCAATTGGTCACTTTTTACTATTCAAATCTTTTTGAATAATAATATGAACCTAAAATTCATTTCATAACTTTAAGTTAAAACTATAACCTAGACTTTAATATACATAAGAAATTTTAAGTCATTAACTCATTAATTCATAATAATTCTTTATAAAAAAATTTGGGTATTACAACCTCAAATAACCTAGATCAATTTGACCCTTTCTCGTAACTTTCTACTGTGCTGCCGAAGACACTGCTGCAGTAGCAGACGATGGAGATGCAACCGGAGAATATGACGCCGCGAATTCACCCAGTGGCATGTAGCGGGGAGTTTGTCAAAATCTTGACGGGAATTGGAGTTTCACGCGGAGACACAGATGACGAGCGATGAGGAAGCGACAAAGATGGAGACGATGAGCTACGACGAAATGCTGGAGATGGGGACGACACGAAGCGACGGAGATGCAAACGATGGTGAGGACTGGAACTGTGAGCGTGAGGGAGATCTGAGGAAGAACGAAGAATAGGGGACATTTTAGTATGTATGAAATCGTAAAAGAGATTATGCAACTGTTATACATCCTAAAATATTATGTTATTTATTACCATCAGTCTATCACCTCCTATAAATATATAAATATCCCTCTTTCTCCCTGTTTAAAATTGAAATAAACTAGAAACCTAAAATAACTAGGAATGAACAAACTGTAAATCAAAGGATTTTTAGTCAAAACGCTAATGCTAAAATCCTAAATCGTTAGGACAATCTTGAAGCAAATTCATTAAAATCCTACAATCAAGGAAATCTTAACCTAATACAATTCTAGAATAATTAACAGCAAACTACTAAGTATAAAATTAAATTCTAAACGATAATAAAATTACATAATAGTATAAAAAGAGTAATTATATTGACAAAAACTACAACGAGGGAGGGTGTCGAAAGGTAGCTTAACGGTGGTCGAGGTGGCTTATGGTGGTTGTAGAAAGCGGGAGGGAGGTTGTCAGTGGTCAGGAGAAGAATCTATGGTGGTTCGAGGTGGGATGAAGAGGAAAAGGTATAAAGAGGAGGAATAAGGAAGCGACTAAACGAACAAGGGTAGGTGGCTACAACGAGGGTCCCTACGATTTCATCGAAGGGAAAAAACCCTAAGTTTTGGTTTTGTGGGAGGTTTAAATGAATGATTTCACTGTCAGCATTCCACGTCAGGTTCGTAAAATCTTATCGAAATCAGACGTTCCAAATCCGTTCAAAATCCAGAGTGAAACAAAATGTCTGTATTTTTCTAAACTTTAATAGTCATTTCACAAAAAATAGTCACGAAATCTTGGAAGTCCAATTTTTTTTTTTTTCCTTTTAAATCTGCCATGTCTTCCTCTTCCAGTTCTCACTATAGTAGCTCAATCTAGGTCCAAGTGTTGCATAATATGCTTCACGTAAGGAGTCCTTGCCAAGAAGGAAGAGATTGAATTATCAACCAACTCATCTCTTTAGCCTCTTGACAATTATTAAGGTCCTGATCAATATCAAATACAACATCCGTGTATTCCGGGAAACAATCTAATAATGAAAATTAATATCCAAATATCAGACACAAAATATACAAAAAACACACGAAAACTCCCTTTGTCAAAAATACAGAGAGCCTCACTGCATTTCGTAGGTTGTTGTTGGAGTGAGTTATCAAATTTACTCCTTGGTACTTCATCAAGTATGAAATTATATGAGCTTGACTTCTCCATATTTGTAGGAACCAAAGAACATGTACGGCGCAATAGTTTCCGTAGCTTTCCAGTTTCTGAGATGTTTCTCAACTCCAATCACCAAATGTTGGACATATCACAGAGGCTTGAAAAAAAACTTGGTTAGTCTGGACAAACAACTTGAAGAATTGAAGGTCCGAAAGAGAGATGTAGAATCGAAAGTAGCTGCCCAACATTGGCCAAACGAAACAGAGTTGATGGAAGAAGTAAAACATTGGTTGCAAAAGGTGGAAAATATTGAGGGCGAAGTGATGACTATCAAGGAAAAAGTAATAAATGTAAAATTCTTTTCCCGTGCTAGTGTCTCCAAAGATGTTGTTGAGAAGATAGACGAGGTGAAAGATCTCATCAATGAAAGAAGTACATTCCCTGAAAGTTTGGTCTTTCCATGTCCACATCATGGACACGTCATGGCGCAAAAAGTACTGCGAGGACCTACATTTGAAAGGAAACACGAAGAAATATGGGCATGCTTGATCAATAATGAAGTCACACGGATTGGAGTGCATGGCATGGGCGGGAGTGGCAAAACAACTCTCCTAAAAGATATCAATGACCGTCTTCTAAAAAGCAAGGACAAGTTTGACAATGTGATATGGGCAACTGTATCAAGAGATTTAGACGTTTTAAGTTTACAATATAGACTTGCACGTATGTTAGAGCTAGATCTTTCGAATGATGATGATGAAGCAAAAGCGTCAAAATTACGTACAAGACTTGAGGCTAAAAAGCGGTTTGTTCTAATCCTTGACGATTTGTGGGAGCCGTTCGATTCTCTTCATGATATAGGAATTCCCGAGCCTACTCCCCAAAATGGATGCAAGTTAATGCTCACAACTCGATCTCTCGATGTTTGTAGAAAAATGTTATGTGAACCTATCAAGATGGAGCTTCTATCACGGACTGAGGCGTTGGACTTGTTCTTGGAAAAGGTTGGGCATGACGTTTCATCTGTTCCGAGTTTGAAAAATGTCGTGGATCAGATTGTTGAACAATGTGCGAGATTGCCTCTCGCAATTGTTACAATAGCTGGAAGTTTAAGGGGTTCAGTCGATCATGATGAGTGGGTGGTTGCGTTAGAAGAACTAAGGGAGGCTGCAAAGGGATCGGCATCTGACAGAATGATGAAGAAGTTGAAATTTAGTTATGACCGATTGAGTGATCAACTTCAAGCTTGTCTCTTGTACTGTACACTATTCCCTGAAGACCATGAAATTCAAAGAGATCTTTTGATAGAACAATTGACAGTCGAGGGGATAATTCCAAAAAAGCCGACAAGAGAACTTGAGATTAAGAAGGGTCAAGTCATGCTAAATAATCTTGAAAATGTTAGCTTATTGAACGGAATAATAACTGAAGGTGTAAAGTATGTGAAGATGCATGATTTGATTAGAGATATGACACTACAAATTGTTAGTGAGAGTCCTCGATATTTGGTGAAAGCAGGTGTGGGACTGAAATCCGTACCAACCGAAGAAAGTATTTGGAAGGTTGATATTGCTAAAGCTTCGTTGATCAGCAATAACTTATCTGATATTCTTCCGGATACTATATCACCAAATTGTCCTACTCTTTCAACATTGTTGATGTCTAGAAATTCTGGCTTGGGAAGCATCTCAGACAACTTTTTTCTTCATTTCAAGGCACTCAATGTTCTCGATCTGTCCGATAATCCAGGTCTCAAGAATCTACCCGACTCAATCTCTGATTTGGTGACTCTTGGGGCATTGTTTCTTAGAAATTGTTTAAAGTTGAGATGTGTTCCATCTTTAGCAAGACTCAAGGATTTGAAGAAGTTGGATCTGTTTTCATCAGGAATCGATCAAGTTCCCCACGGTTTGGAAATGCTAGTCAAATTGACGTATCTTAATTTCTGTGGCTGTCCATTGAAGAACATACCAGATGGGATATTATGCAAGCTCACCAATCTGCAATTCCTTGCTCTTAGTCATACATCTGAAGGACCAACAATGAAAGGAGAGGAGTTAGCGGATCTTAGAAAGATGGAGAATTTTGAAGGGGTACTATGTGACAGTGAAAGTTTTAACGAGTATGTTACATCTTTGGGAGAGAAAGGGCCTGCCCGTTACTTGCTCCAACTGGGATTCTCTGATTCTTACGTGCACTATGCCTCCAAGGAATCTGGAGATAAAATTGTGTATTTAACAAGCAATTGGCAACAATCAAGTTCTGTAACATTGCTGCTCCCTAAAGATGTGAAGATGCTAGCTATCCGCCATGTCCTCGGAAACATGAGTAGTTTATGTGAACTCACTTCTGACTACAATGCGGCTAAATTGAGGGTGTGCTATATCGAAGATTGTAGCGCAACACGGTATTTGTTCTGTCATTCAGATTCCGGGGTGCCCCTTCTTCCAAGCCTCGAGATATTGCATCTTGATGGAGTGAAGGACTTGTGGGGGCTGATTGAGAGGAGAATAGCATCCGAAGCATCGTCCCAACTCCCACCCGCTGGCTCCTTTTTGTCTCTTAAAGAGTTGCGAATTTGTGATTGCAATAGCGTAAAGAAACTGTTTGGATTTGACATCACATCACTTCCAAAACTTGAACAACTCACTCTCTCGAGATGCGAGCAGCTAGAGGCAATTGTATCCATGAGATCAGATGATGAAGAACACCAAGCGGAGGGTGAAATAACTGAACATGCCATCAGCACTATATCTCTTCCCAAACTGAGGAGATTAGTTATGTCGACGCTACCAAAATTACATCACATACCAGTAATTGCCGATTCCCTACAAGAAATCCACATTGATGCGTGTCCAAAGTTGGAAAGGATCTCTTTCCTCGACAGAGAATCATGTCCTCCGAATCTTCTATTTGTTGACATTGATCTATCCATGTGGAGTTTGTTGAAGTGGGATTATCCCAATGCAAAGGATGTTGTCTGGTCCCTTATGAACGTCGCTTACGATGGTAATATTCCTATCTTCTGTCACATATTATTAATAATTTTTTTAAGATGTCTTGGCAGGAGTTTAGTACTTAGTTTAAATAATTTTTGTTTAAATTTTCAGTTGCAAAATAATTATATCCTAAACTCTCCTTCTCAAAATTTGGTCTTTGTGTTTCCATTATTCAATATATAGACATATACGGTTTTTTATTTTTCCCTTTTTTCTTCACGTTATGCTGTAGTAAAAAGAATCGACATTCGTATGGGGATTAGTTTCCAGCGTACTAAGAAATATTCTAGATAATACACAGATGCATGGCCTATGGTTGTAACTAAAAGGTGAATATTATCAAAATTTTAATTAGAATATATAGCAAAACTGTGTGAATTGAATTAGGTAATTAATTTAAGTTGTAGCTGGTTCAATAAAATTTGTCAATTAACCTTGCTTGCATGTCAATTCGAAAGTATATCTTTCAATCGAAATAATAACTGCTATTACTGATGCTCTTTATTTGTGCTGAAATTAAGCCTCTGGGTTACAAAGTTGCTATTCTGTTCAGCCCTATGTGCAATATATGTTTCTATGTTTTCCTTTTTTTGGTGTCCATTGCTGACATTTTCCTCTTTTGCTTTGCCTTTTTAAAATTTTTTTCCCCTGAAACCTGTTTTCTCTTTTGCTTTACTTTGGTGGAAAAAAAGATGATCAGGTTGCTGAATTATAGAGCCTCTCATATCTATCGAGAAGGAAATCTGGTTTCGGATAAGCTTGTAGTTAAAGAAGTTCATATAACAGAGACGGATTGGCGGTGGAATGCTACTAGTTTGTGCAATTCTCTAGTTTCTTGTGATATTTTGGGCTTTCTTCGGTGTCTTTTCATTTCCAATAAATATATATTGAGTACTCTTTTTCCTTCCCTGGTTTTTCCCTTTGGGTTTTACGTGGAAGGTTTTAATGAGGCTCAATCTGTAGGGTTTTAGTTTGTTGCGAGTCCATAGTGCTTCCCTACCCTTTTCCCTATCGTTGAGGACGATTATTTGGTTTTGCTGGATATTCATGTCTTTTGGGATTTTTGGCCTTTTGGCAGAGGACATTTGTAATAATCATAATTGTTTGCCCAATAAAATATTAGTGATTATTTTTACATGCACAATATTGGTAAATATCCCTATCTAATAAATGTTTCCTAACACAAATATAGAAAATCTATCATTTATAGATGCTTTTTTATATAATATCACATTTAACCCTCTCATACACCCGCTTTTATTTTAGTTTTAATTTATTTTGTTAAAAATGAATTAACAAGTCTAAATAAGAAAAAATGGATATATTTTCATTCTCAAAAAGAAAACACAAAGTCATTTCCGAAAAGAAAAGAAAAGAAAAGAAAAGAATACATAAAGTATCTCTAAAAAAAAAAAAAAAAAAGAGAGGAAATAGTAAAGAAGAAAAACTCAAGTAATATCTAAATAAAAAAAATCAAGAAATATCATACTGCATTTAAAAAATATATATAAATATAGAATCATAAAAATGAACGTAGCAAAATAAATAAATAAAAAGAATTATCATTCAAATAAACTACAAAGAATCATTTTCAAATACTAAAAGAAAAGGGAAAAAAAACACAAAATGTCAATGAATTAAAAAAATTTAAGACAGTTGTTAGCTCTTCAAGAGACATCTTTATTTTATTTTTATTTCACTTGAATCCTCCATTGAAAATTTTCATGTAATTATAAATATTTCTTAAGCAAAGAAATTGATGAAAAACAATTTAGAGTTTAGAACAATTTAAAAAAATTTGTTAAGATTTTTTTATTTTTTGAAATATTATTTCTATTTATGGTTAATGTGGTGTATGTTTTTTTTTTTATAATTATTTTACAAAAAATGTTCTCATTTATAGGTACGTGCAGGTATGAGCATTTTTAATGGTTTTAAGATAATTTTTTTGTAGAGTAAAAATATATTAAAAATTTTTTATTTAATCTGTAGGGATATTTATTAACTTTGTTGGTGCAAATAAAATATCCCTAAAAATATAGAGAAGTATTATGGAATCTAAGACTTAGTCTAATTATATTTAATTATTGATGTCTAATTTTCTATTATAACTTATAATCTTTCTTATTTGTGGGCTCCTATGTATACGTACCAGGTACGTGTATTCCTTAGAAAGTTAGGGTTTGCAAGGTTCCTAACAATTTTGGAAATAAATATCGAACTTTAAATCAGAACATAACTTAACATGACATGATCATCTACTATCTGAAGGAAGGTTGGTACAACACCCTAACTTGTCTTAAATTAGTCATAGCCTTTAACTTAACTGAATTTGAGTATGACTAATGTCATACTCTAACTTAAAGTCTTATTTAAAGACTAAGTGTAAGACTAACGTTCTTTAATTATGAACTTATTAGTCATGATGTAATGGCATAACATAAACTTGAAATCATGGCATAATCTATATTAGGTCAAGTATGGCATTTACATAATGTGACTATTATGTAAATGTGGCATATTTATGATCCATGGCATAATTCACTACAACAAAAAGCCTTTTTCATAGAGTGTAAAAAATGCTATCGTAAATATACGATAACATTTTTTCAAACGCTATATTATCTGATGTTATTAAAAGCGCAAGTTTTATAGCGTTCCACTGGTGCTATGAAAAATATTTTTGTTAGCATTTTTTTAAT